>CM029118.1:7705000-8095000 GCA_016859345.1 Istiophorus platypterus | reverse complement strand
ATACATCAAATGTCTCAAAAATCCCATCCAGCATATGAGGATATTTGAGGATATTAAACACTCACCTAATGCCACTTAGGAAATAGATGAAAATCTTAGTATTTTTGCTAATAATATAAGATAGGCAGTTTGGCATTTAGAGTTCTTTGTTGGCCTGTGCGGAGTTCAAGGCCAGACTTGTCCAGTCTTATTGCTATTAGTTGAAATGCCTAAAAAATCTTATAATTTGCTAGTCTTTTTTCCCCTCATTTGTAACTAGTTTTGTATCAACAGCAAATGTCGGCCTTCAATAGAGGGAAGTGGTGATTAACAGATTACCCTCACATCATGCTAGACGTTATGACTGATTTTTGGATTTTATTAGTAATGCGTAAGACAAAATTGGTTTTTATTCTACAGATTTAAAGAAAAAAAAGAAGAAAAAAAATCAACTCAATTTTACTGAGATTTATTTAAGTGTTGATCTACAAGGAGGTTTAACAGAATGGCCTAAAATATGCTTCCTCAGAAGTGGCACCTAAAACTGTCCACATTAATTTTCTCCATTATTGCTGTAAAACTAGTTTGAAATAGCATATATAATCTTTATGGCCTTTTTATTTGTTTTGTTTTTTTTAGTTTTGAAGCAGCACATGAGGCTTTTAGCTGTAAAAAGGAGAAGAAAAGCAACCCAGGAGTCTCCAGTGGCAGACAATAAGAGTATAGGCCAAATAAAATAATGATTAACTCCACTTGGCCAGCAGAGATCCTGGCTTTAGGCGACCCAGTTCCTGGGTCTGCTGCATCAGTGCCTCTGAACATTATATCATCCAGAAGAATGAGGAAAAAAAAACAAAGAACGAGTCCAACACAACCAAAGAAAATAAATAGCAATAGGCTTTTATTTTATATACAGTTTATCTTCAGAGGTATCCAGTGGCGTCACAATCTCCTACACTACACTACACACCATGCTCTTCACAGACGCTAAGGCTCATTGTTAGCCACTGACACGTCACCCAGTAATTTCCAATTAAACCACCAACCTCAAAATAGGACCGCTGACCCTCCCGGGTTGAAGTTGTTTGCTCGGCAGTTCAGTAACTTTACTGTGGATCCCCACAGCTGACCCTTCCAGTTTGAAACGACCTACTTAGAAATTCCAAAACTGTGCATAATTGGCAAATGCAGCAACCGTGTTCTTTTCTCCGACCAGCTGTTCACCCTGGTTGATGTACAAACCAGAATCTCATCACAGCACAAAGAGTTAATGCCTCCCACAGCCAGTTTTATTGCATAGAGCTACACAATAATAATAATAACGATGATTATCAAATGATGTCGCACATACAGTAACTTGTGCTGCTTCTGCCCTATAATATGTGGGTGGAATCTATTGTTTTTGCACATATGAGCGTCTGATACCTCAAAAATATTACATCAGAATCTTATTTTTTGAAGCCTGCAAAGACAAGTGCATCCCTTCATGCTGTGAGTAAAGCTTAAATACACTCCGTTCTACAGAAGGGAATTGGAACCATAAAAACACTGTTCAGCCACTACTGGTTGTCGTGAGCAGGAGGTCTGGCAACAGGCTGAGGGATAAAGATTTAAGTGCACTGGCAGCCCGAAGAATCTCATCTGACAGGAAGGAACAACACGCACCAACCCCACCACAACTTCATTGACTCATCATAGTAACAGGTATGTAGTCTTCCATAAATTAGACCAAATGTATACTACCAGGTGCTAATGGCCTATTTAATTAACCACGACCTGTAATTAACATTTTTCTCGCCATGGAGGTCAGAGGTCAGGTTTGTGACGGCACAATTTCCTCGCAGCTGCCAGTGTAGCTGTGTCTATTTGAAGGACACCGTAGAATGACAGACACTTTTTAATTGGATACTAGGCAAATATAGAATAATGTGCAACTGAGATCGGTTTATTTATGGGAAACACATTGAAAAAAATTGATAACTTGGAATGCACTTAGTCTTGAAAAAATATTTTTCAGGTCATATGAATGCATTGATATAAACACTTTATGGTATCAACATCTTGGCAAAAATATGACGTTATTCAATAATATCCTTGTAATAGTTTCTTGTTAAAATGCAATTAAGAATAATGGGCTTGCCTGACTTATATAGCCAATTTTTATCATGAGACTCATCATTTTAAAATTGTATGATAGTTTTGAAAAGGCGCTCAGTCACGTATTACACTTCAATAATATACAATTTATTTCATATTCAAATTGAATTTAGAAGCTAATGAATAAATCCACTGTGTTTTTGTGGGGTGCAATGTGTAATGTTTCCACATAATATCAAGCCATTTAGAAATTCTGCATCACCACCAACACCTCCTGTTATTGCGATTTTAGTGGTGAGTTAATACAGCATTGCAATTTAAAACTGCAGTTTAGAAAGGTTTTCTTAAAAACATAATTTAAAACACGGATTCACTGAAATTAAGGGCACATAAAGGAAAGTTTTAATGTAAACACCACAGCATTAAGTCATTTTTTTCCTTCATCAAATCATTTCTTTTCTTTATTACTTTCACTGTTCAATTCATCGTGTTGGGCTATATATGACATGTGAGCACTGACCATGATGGGTTCTTTCACACAGCAAAGGTCAGAGGCATCGCTTACAGAAAGAGAAGGACCCCCCCCCCCAAACCCTCGCTCACTCATTTACCTCTTTCCCTATCAATTATTGACATTCAGTTGTCAGTTGAAAAGCCGGCCCCAGACTTTCCGTTGATCTGTTTGATGAATATTTCAGATGACAAACAGGCCACCTGACACTCCGCACCACAGCAATGTGTGGTTAGAGAGAGGTCGCTTGTCTTAGCCACAGTCTTGCTCCTATGCATGCACATGCGTATACAGTTACAGTTTTGTTTTTGTTAAATTTCTGTTCTAAACGTTTAAGTTACTGTTTATTTACATAAATTGCCCTGGACTGTGTGTTTGTTACATTTTGTTTTGCCAGTTTTATTACAGCTAGCCTATAATAATACATAGTTTAAAGCAGGTAAGATAACTTGAATTCTGAAATGTAATTTTAAATGTAATATGTATTTTATGTTAATTTATGCTTTATCCTGTTTCACTATATTTCAAAGGGAAATATTGTGCTTATTGCTGCACTGAACATTTATCTGGCAGCTGAACCAGTCACTTTGCACATTCAGATTATATATAAACCAGTGATGATCATATAAAATATAAACCACTGTTGTATATAATATTACTCAACAACATTAATTAAAAGCTCCACCTCAACCAGCTATAACATTCAAATACAGTAATCATGATTATGTCTTATATAAGAGTGACAGGGGCCATTTTGCTAAATAATAAGTACGTTTACTTTTCCTTTTGGATTCTAATACATTAGAATATGAAACAGGAGAAAAAAACAAGGAGGTTCATTAACTAGCTCCTTGGCCTCTAATAGCCTCATTTGGGACCTAAGCACTCCATATGTTACTCTATGGTTCTGTCTTAGTGCTCCCTATGCCAACCACAGGGGAAAAGGTTTTGTTTTTTGTTTGTTTTTTTGTTTTGTTTTGTTTAATATAATCTAGCATGGATCTGGCTGTTCAAAAAGATAAAAAATATCTTCCCAATGTAAAACCAATTTTTAAATTCAATTTTTCCTCAGGCTTTACCAGCCATTACTGGTGGCCTGGACTGAGGACTTAACATACATTTTAGTGTACAAGAAGAACAAAGTGTAACAGAGAAGCTTTTGGAAATATTGTATTTGAATGTTGACCGTTGGCTGATCTGATCTGTTTTCTCCCGATCTGCATAAAGAACACAATGTGACCAAATCACATCGTAACATAAGGAGTGCTGAGATCACAAATGGGGTAGGTTTCCACATGAGCTGGCATGGAATAAAATTAAGCTTCATGGGAATCATCAGTTGAAACCTAAAGCTGGAACATTTTTAACAATCATGTTTCTGGGCTGAATCTACCAATTGTGTGATGCATATTCATGACAAAATATGTTTTACAGAAATGTCAAATATTTCAAGAAAAGTGAAATCATTTATGGCATTTTCGTTTCTACTGTATCATGCGAAAAAAAAAACCCCAACATATAGTCACATGTTGTATTCAATAAAGTCACTTGACCACAGCATGAAAGAGGAGCCAATACAATGTTGGTGAACTTGGTGATTGGTTATTTATGTCAGGCTCAGGTCAAAAGCAGCCTCTATGGAGGAGACACACCCCATAAATTTTTCTATGGCCCCTATGAGCAGGTCAGGAAGGCACCAATATTTCCTCTTTATTAGAAACAACAGAAACAAGACACAGCCATAAAGGGGACCGCAGAGGTGAATCTGAAAGAGTGGGAACGGCCGGGAAAGCATGCTTCTCCGAGAGCTCAGAGGTAGTCACGCAAGCCATTTCTTCCCACCTGCTTGTCCATATATTGGTGCATTTCCTCATAACCATCACTCCGGTGACTCACAAACTCCCCGTGCTTCATCACAGGTCAACTTAGAGATGAACTTTAAAGGAAGGTGTAACAAATGATTGCAGCCTCGCCAGCAATCCATAACTGCTGAAGTGCCATAACCCTCTAAATATCCTGACCTCAATCTGGAGTCTGCATGTTGAAGGCCCATCCGAGGGAGGTGGTATCGATCTGAGCAGGTACTCTGGCAGCATCAATAAACAACAGGCTTCAGGCTTCAAGGCTGAGGAGACACATCTCTATTTCAGCTGGAGGGCTCACATCTGGATACCTGAGTTGGGACGTGGCCCTGGAAAGTTGGCATTTTCCTAATTTTTAATTTATTTTCTTTTTATGCTGAACTCACAGTAGGTCCAGTCAGTAATATCTTCCCTTTTGTGGGTTCTATCAAGGTAAATAATGCCTTAAACCACATGCTCAGACATTCTTACTTTAAATAATTATATTAGATTTAAGGAGCATAGTAAATAGAAAGCTACCAAGTAACAGTCAATATCTACAAGAGCAATCAATGCTTAACCAGCAGACAAATAGTATTTCAAGACCTTCTATCAACATTACAGTGACAGAAGACAGTACTGACTTTGGCTCATTAATCAATAAACACAAGCCAACCACAACATTTCACCTTGACTAATTGAATAATAATCATCATCAGAGGAAGATGAGGCAATCATGGGCTGCATTTGGACACTTAGTTACACATAAAAAAAACAGCTATTAATTGAAATAAAACTATATTAAACAAATATTCGGCAATTTTGTTGCTGTCTTGTTTACTTACTTTTCCCTCTTTGCTTAGAAAGTTAAATAAGTGTGCCTCATATATTTAGAGTCAAACTGAGCTCACTTTGTGCTAAGCAGCTTGTCAATAGCAGGAGAAGCGGAATGGGACAAGAGAGGAGGTCTGATAAAAGGGCTCTTAATTACCAGACAGTGAATGCTGGCCTTCCTTTTCCACTTTCTCCTCCCAGCTAAGTCAGGAGTTTGATTTCTGATAATATGGATTGCTGACTGGGCTTCATCCTAGTTGCCCCGAAAGCAGAAGGACCTAACGTCGAGTCCTGGGAGAGCATGTTTGACAAAGTGCCATATAGATCCTCTGTTTTTCATCAGAGGGCAGTGCTGCTGGAGGCATTAACTAGAAGGCTTGATAGCCTTGCTTTGTTTTCCCCTTTACTCTCCTGTAACAATTAGGCAGAGTAATAATTTCAGGCATTAGATGGAAATCAATGGGTCTTTAACCCAGCTGTTGGTACAGGTGTAAATGATGAGATCGGTTCAGAGCAGGTCGATGCAATGAACTTGTAACCTCTGTGTGTGTGTGTGTGTGTGCAGTATGTGTGCACAGGTGTGTTTGAGACAACTGGCAATAAACAAATAAGCAGGTAGATAGATAGATAGATAGATAGATAGATAGATAGATAGATAGATAGATAGATAGATAGATAGATAGATAGACAGATAGATAGATAGATAGATAGATAGATAGATAGATCCATACATACATAGATGCATACATACATAGATACATACATACATAGAAAGACAGACATAGACATTTGAGCCATGGGGCAAAAGAACAAGCTTTAAAAACTTTTCATTACACAGAATTCTGGTCAACAGTCTTGTGTATCAGCTGTGTGAGCCGAACGCTGTAAATTAACAGAAAAGAGACTTCACTTTGCCCAGGGATCAATGTCTTGTTCTTGGAACTGCAATCAGAGCTCTTCGGTGAGCGCGCAGAGAGACTGATGCAGCTCCTCAATCATAAGGCTGTAATCAACAATGCTCTTAAGTGCTCCATTGTTTTACATTCAATTATACACAAGCGAGTCATGCCGAATGGAAACCTTTAAATACAAATGCTGTGTTAATGTAGAATGAAAGATGCAAAACCTCTTTGAATACTTGAAAAGCCATGGTCATGAGAGAATGCACTCTCCTGTGTGCCCCCTAATTTTAAAGGGTTTTTTTTAGGTGGGATTAATATTCACCAGTTATACCCTCACAAAGCTACTGTATGTTCAATAACTCTTTCATCAAATTTGACCTCACATCAATGCCATGTACAGCAAAAACAGTACAAGGCAGGAACAATCTCTTTTGATGGAATGCTAATGAATCCAGTTAAGCATGAAAGGCTGTGTTGTGTCAATCAGTGTTGCTTTCGTGTACTTTCACATCTTCTCAGTATTACACTTTTTAGTCCAAAGCACATTCATAACGAGGGCGAAATCTTGCTTTTGTCAGCGAAAAATGACGGCGTTGACACAAATAATTTCATTGTAGATATTTTAAATAACAGTATTCTCAATCCAAAATTCACAATATAATCACAGGCCAAAAATGTTAAACAAAACATCAAACTGTGTAAATAAAATTGGTCATTTAATTTTACAGCATATTGTCCGTTGGTCGAACAACAAAAACGGTTTCAATTTCATACTACCGTGATTATTTTTTCCTTTTGTAGGGAAAGCAGAGTCAGACAGTCATTGTGATAATTCATTTCACACAATAATTTAAAAAAACATGTGCTGCAACATATACAAATATGTGACAATGGGCTATTTCAAAAGTAGATTTAAATGCAGACCAGCACTGCTGGCAAAGTGGCACATCAGCCTAAATTTACTGAACTCGTGTTATAGCGTTTTCCCTCAATAGTTAGTCACACGACATTTTGCAGCACCTGCTGCACAACAGGATCGACGTTTCGGGCCGGCGATGGAAGAGGAGTCTTTTATTTTGAAATGCCCCGAGCGGATGTTGATTCGGAAACGCTGCAGCTGCGGTTTCCTCGAAATTAGCTGCATGGCTAAAATCTCCCAGTCAACAGTGAGTCAAAGTTGGGCTCGGAGAAACGGACGCGGACAACATTTACAGTTAAAGCTGAACCTCACATGAGGTTGTGCCGTGACTCCGGTGTCGGCAGAGACCGAGCTCAGCCGTTGAGGTTGTTGTTTTTTTGTTTATTTTTGTTTTTATTAATCTCTGCATTGCTCAACACAAGTGTCTGGTCTGAGCAGGATGCTAGCATGTGTCGTTAGCGAACCGCTGCAGGAAATTAGCTTGTTTAGCTAATTCGGACAGCGAGCCCAGTGTTATTATGAGGCTGAATTTTGCCTCTTTATGCTCGTACTCGATTTGAATAACTTCTTCGCAATGGACACGGAGACAATAGTGATTCGCATAAAAACGCCTTCGGGGGACATGGACTCGTCCGTCGACTGTCCATCTCTTCTGAACTTCAATGACTTGCTGGTGAGTCTTAAAAATGCTATAGAGACAGCTAACTGTCCTCTTTATACCACTTTCATGTTAGAATATCTCACTTTAAAACAGCTGTACAGTGAGATGATGTACATAGAGTTGGAAGTGGATAGTTTCGGTTTCTGGCTGAAAGTGTCTCAATCCAACTGTGGTACACCATAACGTTTAAATTAGTTTTACAACACTGGCACCCACCTTAATTTTTTATATTTGTGGATATATTTAGGTCTTTTTCTCTTCCTTAAACGCAACAAGGTCTCTGCATCGGTTTACAGCTTTAAACTCTGTGCTTGTTTTGTTATTGTCTCTATTGTAAATCAATCTGCCCAACATTTCAGGTCGCAATCAGAGATGTCATGCCTGAAGCCACTGTCACGGCCTTTGAATGTAAGTGTCTGCTTAACTCTTGTACTTATTTTACTGCTGAAAAATGGCCTGTGCAAAACACAGCAGTCAACTGCTCATACATCACAGCACTTTTTCAACTCCTGACTAGAGCTGAAAATTCTGGTCCATTAATCAGTACATAATCGAAAGAAATATTTGTAATACACTAATCATCCCATTCTCGATTGTAATTTTTCAAGCAAAAATAGTGAAATGATGCCAAATATTCTCTGGCATTGCCTAAAATGTGAGGATAATCTGCTTTTCTCTGTTTTCTGTCATTTTAAACTGGATATCTTTTGGGTTTGGACTGTTAGACATCACATTGGACTCTAGGCATTAATGATGTACATTTTTTTTAAACGGTTTAATGTTTCATAGACTACATAATTGATGCAAATAATTTGGCAGGTTAAATTTTTTTTAATTGTTAGTTGAAACCCTAATCCTGACTTTCTCAAAGTTCACAGAACACTAAACCCTCTGACTGACAAATTAGTTTGTACCACAAAACAATAGTGTATAATTGACACTGCTAATATTAACTATTGAAATAATTTTACTAACACCCCCCCCCCCCATTTCTCAATATGAGCCCTAAAAATTATTGTTACCAAATTTTGCACTTAATCAAGGTAGCATCTATTTAGGTAGTATTTTTAGGCACTAAAAATAAAAAAGCACTACTACGAATAGATTTTTATTTATCAATTAACTTCATAGATAGTGCTGTAAACAGAAAAAAAGGAATCAAATCAATATTTGCTGTGACCATCCCATGCCTTTGAAGTTGCTATATGTAAGATTTTACAGCATAGCCAATGTTAGCATTTACAGCTGTTTACTTACCATTCTAGAAGAAATGCTGCGAGTTCAGCATCAAATTCAAGTCTCCACTCAGCAAGAGGCGTCTCCAGTGGTCGAAAGCAAAACTGATTTAAACTCTTGTTTTTTCTTCTTATATCACTTATTTTCTCCTGCTGAACTTAGTGTGCTCACCAGCTAGCTCTGGCCCATCCCATCTTGTGATACCACTTTATGATAGAGAGTCAATGTAGAATCCATCATGCCCACAGTTCAGTGTGAGAGGATGAAGAGGTAGCGCTGCTCAGAGGGCATATTTTAACCTCTTGTCTTGTAAATGCACGATGGCTGAAGCTCAAGTGACCATCACCACCACCACCATTACGCCACCATCCCAACCACCACTCGCTCCCAGCAAGAAACCAATTTCAGCGACAGATAAAATGTACATACTTTTAAAACAGCACCAGTTCTCCAAGGTACACTTTCGCAAATTATTTCTGGGTATTGGCAAGCAGGTTGTTATAAACATTTTGGAGAACTTGCCACAGTTCTTCTATGGGTTTGGTCTGTCTCAGTGTCTCTGTCTCCTCATACGATCCCAGTGAGTCCATGATGTTGAGTTCAGGGTCTTTGGGGGCCAGACCATTTGTTGCAGGACTCCTTGTTCTTTTTGTCTATGAAGATAGTTCTCTCTCTCTGGCTGTATGTTTTGGCTCGTCGTCCTGCTGCAGAATGAATAAGGGGCAAATCAGACACCTCTCTGATGGTATTGCGTGATGGATAAGAATCTTAACATCTCAATTGTCTAATTGTCCACTTGTCTTTTGCACAGTACTTTATATGGCTAATGTATGTGGAGAGGGCAGGAAAAAAGAAGGAATCAACTGCATCCTAATCATCAATGTGTATCAAAGTAATATGAATGATACTGCTTTTTATATTGGTGTATATCTTAATACACAAGATGAAGCAATTTATTTTTGTTCTCTTCCTTTAATTCTGGTGAAAATTTACAAGAGTATTTTTTTCTGTGCATTTTTGATTAAGGCAATACTGTTTAAGTGGAATTAATGCTAAACAGGGTGTAGTGATGTTAATAGTCAGTGACTGTTGCGTAAACGAATTGGTGGATAGAACAGATGAATAAACAGTAGTTTGTAGTCCGTTTTGGATAATTTAGGAAATGTTAACTTATTTTGGTTGTTATTTCAAGGTAGAACTAAAAAAAGTAGAATACTGCTTGAGCCTTTCCTTGTAAATTGCCCTATATAGCATGAAGTGTACACAAATTGCCTTTCATAACACTTATTGGCAAATAAATGTAGTTTCCCATTTTGTTGTATTGCTGCTTCTCTCTCATTTTCTTCCTTGTGACACCAATCGACTTTGTTTGGTAGGTTTAAAAAATATCAAATGAGTTGCATTAAAAGTTTTGTCAACAGCACACTTGTACTAAATAAGCATAAATTTTCAAGTATATGACTTCTGTTTAATGTTGTGTTACAGTTTGTGGTAACTGTATATTTGCTATTCCATATTTACTATGGGCTAATCTTATCTCTTCCCCCTAAATCGATCCAGTTTTAGTGTTTTTTATGGTGTTGATAGCTGTGCATATTTAATTATTTTGTTAAAACTTTTGCAAACCAAGTTTTACAATGCTATTTTGTTTTTAAGATGAAGATGAGGTCGGTGACAGAATCACTGTAAGAAGCGATGAAGAACTCAAGGCCATGTTGTCATATGTGAGTATATAAATGAATAGACTATTTTTTTCATCATGTCACACATCCATCCTACAAATTGCGTACGAGAATTGTATTTTAGTGTATTTTTATTACGTAGCAGATTTCACAGGGGCTGTTTCTTCATAAGAAAGTAGTTTTGACAAAAACTTTTCAAATTGAGGTCAGAACTCATTGTTACCATATCTGTCTACAGTGTATGTCCAGCATTCACTGCATGTTTGAACATCTCTAAAGAAAGATCCCTTCTCTGTCATCACAGTTTTTACATTTATTTTTGTTGGAGGATTTTTTTGTGCAGCTTCTCCAATCAAAATAAGGAGTTTAAGAATATATAGGCTGTTGTATGTTGGATTATAGGACTGAAAGAATTTGACTTCTTGCTTCTGCCAATAAACTGACAATATATTTATCTGTAACTAAGCAACCTATAAAGTATTTTTAAACCATACACCCTTATGTAGTTGTATTGAACCTGAGGTAAAAACCATCTTGTTGGTAGTTTTCAGCAAATTACATACAAATGCACGCACGCACGCGAGCACACACACACACACACACACACACACACACACACACACACACACACACACACACACACACACACACACACACACACACACATCACTTCCAGTACCCATTCAGCTCCCCAACCCAGCATAGTACATTTTTATATTCAGCCATACTCACTGTTCATGCCACAGACAGAAAGAGTAATGGTGTATAATGGGTTTCTCTACGAGGTACACTGAAAGCTAAATGTACTGTCAATTTTTATTATTTATTATTCAGTACTTAAAGTTTTGCCTCATTAAAGAGCAGCCCCCCTGGGCTGCAGAATTGTTCAAAATCTACTTTCATCTGTGGATGTCTTTTACCCCCCATCAGCTCACAATGATGCTGCTAGAGCCATAGGCGCAATTTACACTCGTTGTTTTTTTGTCCATTTTTATCATGCATTCACTTGTGGTTGCTTTTTAATCATTAAGTAGCATAGGGTAGCAGGGTGATTAGGCAAGAAGAGACAGCTGTTTTGCCGCTGAGCGGTGTGAAACAGGGATGGGAAAAATAATTGACCTCAGCCAGTTTTATCATTCAAAAATCCCACTGGTATATAGTATTTTTCAAGAAAATTACAGCACTGATATACCAGTAATTTCATATCCTTGGTGTTCGGTATTAGCACCTTTTATTTTTTTTGTATCACCTGCTAAAATTTCATCGTATGATCATCATCATTATGATGGTGCAGTTCTTTTGTTCCATTATTTCAGAAAATGTACCAAATTAACATAGCGCAATAAAAGAAAAGACTGTAGTGCTTTTATCAAGATATTGGTTTTACACGTGATCAACCAGGAGTCACCAGGAAACCTGTGCTTTTTTTAAGTAGCAGAGAAACCACTGCAGTATGATTACTAACAGCTACAAGCTCAGTTGAACCATCAGTATCCCTGGCAGGCAAATTTACAATGTGACATCACTTAACTTTGTCAAAATCAAATATATGTAAAAGTTAAAATATCAGTGAACATTATCCAGTTAATTACCACCTATATATGTACATTTATTTGGCAAACCAGACTACGGTAAACATATACTATTATTTTCGTTTTTTCAATGCATAATTGCAATTTATTGTTCCAACACATCCTCATTCTGATGGGTCATAATTACTAATTTATGATGCTGACTTCATTCATTACAAATATTTACTGTCCACAACACTTCACTGCTTCGTCCACAGATTCAAAAGCTGTTTCTACAATGAATTTTTGGCACCCAAATCCAGGAGCCTGTAATGGTTTTCTACTTCTCATGGGACAGCCAAGTGTACAAAAAGCTGCTGAGCATCTGGAAAATACAGGCTCACTGAAATATAATTTACACCAGCTGAATACTTAAAATGTCTTATGCAAGGGGTATGCAGCAGTCATTTGCATTTGTATGTTGATATTTTTCTAGTTGTGGTTGTTTGCTGTGTTTGCCATTTGGCCTCTGTAGAGAACCCCAGTGGATTTTTGCCTCAGTTTTATTAATTCCAGGTGAACAGACGGCCATTATGTGAAATTAATAGGAATTAAGGGAAACCAACATGTTAGGTTAAAGGTGGAATAATTCATTAGAGTCCCTCATGGTTCTTTTGTGTGCATGTGTTTGTATGTTTGTGATAATTGGTTAAAATATCAGTTATACCAAAGTTTTAAATATGCTGTCACTAAAGTATTTTTTTTTAATTCAAGATCCCTGCTTTAACATTCTCTAGCGAAAAATTCATGCTTCTTATTGCTGAGCAAAATTAATGCTCAAAATCAGCACTTAATTAACATCAGTCTGCAGAGGGCATTTATTTTGAAAAGTATCCCCCCTCACTGAGAACATTGATTGCTACATGCTCCTGTGAGACCCACTGGTCTTCGAGGCATCTCTAATCATTGTTCGACACCTTGAAAGACAGACAGCCCTGTTCAAAGTTAAAGACTGGCCTGTGTCGGGTGCTAAAAAAAAACGTGTGACCTCATCCCTTCATCGCTCAGCTCCCCTTGGAGGTAGTGGCTCTAATTTTACCATTCTTTCTTCCATTTCCCCTTAGTCTGCTAATGATGATGAGGCCCACTCTCTGCTCTCGCTTTCCCACTTGTCCCTCAAGGCTGAGCGATGGTATTTGTGATCGGACACTGTTTAGTTATTGGCCAACAATGGAGAATGTCTTTTAATAACACACCTACTACAGATTAGGTGGTAATTGCAGCCTTAATCAATAAGCTAGCTGAGCGGAAAATTAAAGGTACGTGAAGCCCGACCCCCCAACCTCCAACACACCCTTCAACACACAACATGTTTTTTGGTATCAGGCCAATTGTTCAGATGTGGCCTAGTGAAAATGCTGGAGGGCGAAAGCAGAGGGCTTGGAGCGAGGAAGGATCTGACAGTGATAAATAGGCCTTTTAATAACAGCTGTGCCACTTGGGGAGCCATTCTGATCCATTCCCATCCAAGCCGGCCCTATCGTCCTCCCTCACTCCCTCCCCCACCATGAGAGAGCAAATTTACATACATTTACACAGCCATGATGACTTGGTAGTTCATTCTGGATCATAAATGAAACAACAGGAGTAGTGGACTACATGAAGACACACTCATAACGTGTCTAACTGTGTCTTGGGTAAGCTCTTGATGTTGATTTTTGTTGCCTTGAAGCCTCATAAAGGAGGGGACACAAACAAAACACACTCACTCACTTTCTCTCTCACTCCCCCAACACACACACACACACACACGTGCGCTCACAGTTTAACAGATGGTTTGTTTAACTGAAACATCAATTATTGTATTGCCTTGGCAAGTGTCTGAGAGGCTCCAGAGTGTGTGTGCATGTGTTAGTCCTGTAGGATATGAGTGTTTGGTGAGCTGTTGACCTGGAGGAGAAAAGGGTTAATGCTACACTCCTTCAGAACAAGCCCACAGGGCATTGGTCCTCATCGGCAACAGATTTCAGCACAGCATGCCCACATTTTTGGGAACACTGTGGATTAATTCTGACGTCATTTAAATAAACATTTTTTTCTATGTGGGTGTAGAGCACAGTCAAATTGCAAAATTACCAAGGCTTTGTTTCATCTGTTTTACATTGTTGCGGTGGATTGTGTGTTTTATTCTGACAACTATTTTGTTCAGATTTTAGTATTTCTTTATTTATTAAACATATTTCTGGCATGTAATGTAGTAATCAAAGTAACTGAAACCCCATTGCTCTCAACTATTTACTATATTACTTCATTTTCCTCTTCAGTACTACAACACAATGAGTGAACAACGCATGAATGGACTGCTGCCGGACCCTCTCCAGATTTTTCCAAGAGGTACAGAGTGACAAGTTACAGTTTATCATGGATTGGAAATGCTGAAAGGCTCATTACATCTTTGCAATTAATGTGTTGATAATTAATCACAAGCAGAATTTAAATATATAAAAATATTCAGACTTTACTTGTTGGAAACTATCATACTGAAATTTGGGCAAATCACTTGTGCTGTGTTCAAACAATAAGATAATGGCAGCATTTGATGGTTAGGAATAACAGTGCAGCCTCTGGACAACATTAAAATTCAGTGGCTCGTTCTGTTATTGTGTTGACTGTCATTTATAAATCTACATTTTTTTTGCTTCAAGGACATTGAAACTGCGAGCTTGTGTTCAGACTAAGCCTTGCCCAGATCTCTGGCATTGTGTAGTTACTTCCTAAACTGATTTTCACTATGAGTGCTTTTTCAGTGCATGCATACTATATCTTCATATAGTTTTCTGACCAGTCATAATCGCTAACAGGCCCCAAGGGCAAAGCAATTAAACATTTTATTGTCCCTATCTCTTTTACTCCATGTTCGACTCTCTTTCTGTCTCGCTCTCTTTCTCCTCTCTCTGTCTTTCTGTCTCCTTCTCTTTTCTCTAACTCTGTGATTCTGTTTTTCCTTCCTGCCTACCACCATCTGTCTCAAGAGCCCAACATCTCACTCACTCTCGTCTACAACTAATTTCAGAGTAACCCTCATTTCATTTCATCGTTTTTTTCTTTATAAAGAACTGATTCCTTTTCAGCACATTTGTAAATGGTCTAGTGATGTGTTCTACAATCTAGTCAATTACTGTTTCAGCCGGCAAGACTCCAGGGATCCGGAACATACATGGCCTGAAGGTACGCATCTCAATAATTGTTTCAGCTGCCTTACACAGAGAACGAGGGAAGGGGAGGGAGGGAAGTTGAGGCAAATGGATTGGTAACGCTGTGTTCCACTTATTGAAATGTCAATTGAAGTCAAGGCTCTCCCTTTCTTTCGCTCATTCTCTTGCTCCCCTCGTCCATGTTTATGTATGAGGATGGCTGGCTGTAGCTGTGGCAGGGCTCATATCTCTCCATCTCTATCTCCCTGTATTCCCGTTTCTTATGGTGGGATAGTCATTTAAGAGCAAGGTGTAATGCTGAAATCCTGATCCCCCTCCAGAGTATTATGATCCTCTCATTCCGCATGATAGGAAGAACATCAGCTTTGGTTGGAGCAAAAGTCAGGCAGTAAGAAGATGTCATTGTTCAACCATGAAATTGTCATTACATGAACCCCCCCCCCCCATTTACAAACGGCCTTCCACAGACCTTCCCATTTTATGTTTGGCATATGTTGCTATTGAAACTCGTTGCTAATTAGCATGGGTTAAATGACTTGACACCCCCTCCATCTCTCCAGATGATCCATATTATAACCAAATCCATTTCAGTAATAAAATCACCCCACCCCAGCCCCAATACTGAAAATGCTTTATTTAATGTATCCTCTAAGGAGCTTTGGTAACAACTACTGAACTGTGTCAGTGTTTTTTTTAAGGTCAAGGGTCTGTTTTGAGAAGATAATATCTTCCAAAATCCTTAAGTCCTTTGGTAATCTATCCCCTCTTCTCTCCTGTTTTTAATATAAAAGTAATTGGCTAAGTAGAGTCTTATGCACTGTTTAAATTAGGTCTTCCTGGGCACTAATTAAACAGAGAATCCCTGTGCTTTAGCAGACCCAACACACCGGCCTTTTGACCTCAATTAAATGAGTTATTTTTAGTATCGCCTTTACGGGGTCTTCTCTCTCGTTTTGTGTTCAATATCTGGGTTGAGTACAGAGGTTCACAGAGTTAACATGGATGCAGATGAACAGATGAAAGGTGTCCCTAGTGAGGCATGACATGTCTTAACTTTATTTTCCTCCAGCCTCTGCCCAAATTTGTATTGTCCATTTCATTTCCTTTAGTATGACACTACTGCTGTACTTTCATGCATATATGTTTCTGCATCTGCTCTCCTCTCCTCTTTTTCCTACTCCTGTCTGCCATCCTTTCCCCTCCTCTACGTGGACACCTCATGCTTTCTTCTTCGCCTGCCTTCCTTCTTTCTCTACAAAAGCCAATTAACCTCCCAGCTGAACTGAGAGCCTGTGTTTTGTTCTTGTTCATTAGGGGGTCTGGCCATATGTCTGTCTGACTGCTTGTCTGTCTTTTGGCCTTGACCAATAAGTGTGTGTTTTTATGCACGCATGTGTGTATATGTGTCCTCTCACATTTGTGTATATGTTTGCACACCTTTAGGTTAATACAAGACCTAACCCAGCCAATGACTGCACTCATGCTGTTCCAGACCCCATGGCCAACAACAGGTGAGCTTGCTGGGGCATGAGGAGCATGATACACTGCCTGGAAAAAAAAAAAAAAAAGGGTTGTTTGGTTGGTTGATAGATAAGTAGAAAAGATGTCTGTTATACATACATCAGTAAAACTGTGCTGTGTTCTTTTCTGCAGCTTAAAAAAATCCTCTGCTGAGCTGAAGAGAATCTTGACAAATGGGCAGGTGAGCCTTTGTTTATGTTTAAGTAGAATTTGACCAATGCTATATCACCGCCCCTGCCTCTTATACCTAGTTTCCACTCGCCAGAGCACATTCTAAACTGGTGGCTGGCTCCTCTATTGATTTATTTTGATGCCACCTGTGGGCATGTTAAACAGAGTGTACTGTATATTGGTTTATTGTTTCTTCACTGTTCCGCACACGGGGGGTCCATGGGTTGCTAGGATCAAGCCTGCTACAGTCGACCCTCTCTCCCTTTTATCAAAACACACACTCTCTCTTTC
Organism: Istiophorus platypterus; assembly: GCA_016859345.1. Lineage (NCBI taxonomy): Eukaryota > Metazoa > Chordata > Actinopteri > Istiophoriformes > Istiophoridae > Istiophorus > Istiophorus platypterus. Next base: position 8,077,629 of record CM029118.1, on the reverse strand, counting down.
TCTCACACTCTCCCTCATACACACACCCACACCTATACACACACAGACAAAGTGCCTAACGTGTCAGGGAGACAATTAAGCCAGCGGCCTCTCAGGTTTCTGCTGTAACACAGTGAACTAATAGAGCTGTTCTCTGCCTTCTCCTTCATCCCTTCATCCATCTCTTCTCATTCTCTTTGCCTCCCTCCCCTTACTGTGTTATCAAATTAGTTGAGGTGAATTGGGAGGGAGTTGTGCATGTGTGTTTTCTTCATACATGCTTACATGTGTATTGTGATGTCTGTCTGTCTCTGTCTGTGCAAAATTAGTTTTGGCAGCCCCTCATTGAATATCATATTAGTACAAATAGGTGTCTGTCCACCCTAACTTTTTCATTGACGGGTCTTCTGCAACCTCACAAACATGTTAAATGAAACGCTTCAAAGCAGCATGGACTGGGCCAATAATCAATTAAAAAATTACTCACTGAACATTGTAAATTCTGGCCTTTTTAATGCAAATATAAACAACACTTTTTTTCTCAGTTATAGTTTTAACAATTTTAACAGTTTCAGTTTAAAAATGATTGTATAATGAGTATCCAGTTGAAGTGACAATGTTTTAACTTTCATAATTATCCACACAATATTATCAGACAGGCACCACACTACCTACCTGCACTTTAAGGAATTTCACAGACCTAATGTTGTCTTCTTCAGTGCTGATTAGTCACCATTATTTATATTTTTGCATGTGCTGTGAACTATAACTACAAGATTTTGAGTGCTCTGTTGAGAGGAATTTCATTGATCTACAGGAACATTTTGACTGGTCATTTCAAAATGGGGGAATGGAGGAAACTTTTCTCAGATCATTAATGTTAGCTCCGGCTGCATTATATCACCTGCCTCTGACACTTTTTATCAAAGTAGAATGGAAGGACAACAGCTAGCAAATCGTCATTAAACTCTCCATCAGTCACTCCCCCACTCACCCAAGCACTGTGTCCCTTTTATAAATTGGACAGCAAATGTTGTATTGATCTCCTTCTCTCCTCTCTGTGTCCCCCTGTTTTCTCTCCTTATGTTGCTGAACTTGGAGTGACCTGAATGCTTGTCTTGTTTATAGCCTCCAATGACAATGTAGTTCTCTCTCTCTCTCTCTCTCTCTTTCTCTTTCTCTTTCTCTCTCTCTCTTTCTCTCTCTCTCTCTCTCTCGCTCGCTCGCTCGCTCGCTCTCTGTAGTTGCACATCCACAGGATACATCTTCTCACGTTATAATATCTGAGAACCATAATTTTATACCTGTGTGTTTGTGGCTCTGCAGATAAATGCCCAAGATATCCACTATCAAGAGCAGCTCGGTCATGGAAATGGAGGCACAGTTTATAAGTAAGTGTTTGCCTCCTTTTACAGTGCAGTACAAATATTGAAAATGAATGTCTGTGTCCGGGTTTAGACAGATGAGTGTGACTTTTCATATTTTTTCCTGCCTAGTTTTTATGACAAAATTGCACACATCACTCTGCAGTTTGGCTCTGTGAAGGGCTCTCCATTCTTCACCACCCTCCCTTCTGTTTCTTCATCTGTCCATTTATCTCTCAGTGTTTGGGGTGACAACTCTCAGGCTGGTTTGTTTTTGTACCTTCATTTATTTATTCTGGTTTGAAGGTTGCAAACATATATGATATTGATTTGGGGCTGTAAGGTATGACAGCAGTTGACTTAAATCGGTCTATAGTATAGCACATTACCTGTCACGATAGAAGAGCTCCCTTCTTTCCGGTGAGACATTATGACAAGGTTGGCATTTGTGCTGCTCCTTTTATCTTTCTTTCCCGCACCTTGTGTGTCCTCCTTGTCATCAATTCTTAGCTATTGAGCTGTTTTATTGAGATTGAAGTATTGATCACTGCTCAGACTAACCTTGACTTGACAGAGTGGTCTACCTCACACAGACCCTGGCAAACCCAGTAAATTCCCTATCAAGCAAATCCACAAGACTATCTTTTTTATTTTCAATCCTTTCTTTCCAACCACCTTTTTATTGCTTTATGACTTTGGGATAGTTTTGTTGAGAGCCAATCTCTCATAGTTGTTGAAGGATAAGAATGCTGATCAGTTTGGCACTAGAAATGGTTACACTGCACTGTGGAAGGCCAATATTGCAAGCCTAACATTTTCTCAGTCAAATGAGCCCAGCAGAAAATCCATATGCATTGGTGCTGAAATTTTTATGGTTGAGAGGACAAGGGAAAAAAACAGCCTGTTTTTTTTATACTATCTTTGTGTTATTGATTGTTTTATTTCATGTCCATTTTAATTCAGCTATAACTTCTTCCTGTTTTTATTTAAGATAAAAACATATTGATCAATTCATATAGACTTTTTTTAGGTTAGAATAATTAGGGCAAGAGGGAGAGACCAGACTTATTTTTCAACAGCTTGAAGATGTAGACCTTTCAGCATTTTCCTGAACACATGCTGTGTCCCAAATTCCTAAACACTAATTATAAGCAGGTTTTCAGTATGTAGTCTGTTCACACTAAAGTGTCAGAATGTACTCAAAACAGTCAGTATGTACACAGAAAAATACTACATGCTACTGATAGACATTACAGACCACTAGATCTTAAGTGGGTTTCCACCCACCTTTTTTGATGCACATTTTCAGTTTTGAAATAAAAAAAACTTGTGTGGAAATGCTGGAAAATCAAAAAACATCTTGACATATTGCAAAAGGGTTTTATGCTTGGCTGGGGGAGAAGAGTTAATTTACCATTAAAACAAAACACAATAAAGTGTAATGACTTGGTGAATAAACTGTGACATCCATGAACCATGTGACCTTGCTAAACATTTGCTAAAGCTTCCACTCCACCAAAGAGACAAAAAAATAGCAGTAGAAAAAAAAGTCAGATCTGTTATGAGTGATAATGAAACATTACATTACTTAAAAATCAATGTCATATCGACGCCATGTTTCCTAAATCATATATCACCATTCGAGATTCCGACGGTGCACTTTTAATTGCTACACTTGGTTGCATCCTGTTCTTCTGCAGTCATTTTAATGACCTCCAACTGAAGAATTAGCATCACTGGCTGTTAGGTCAACGAAAAAATTGACTGAAAATAAAAAAATTGACTAAATGTGACTAAAAGATGACCTTTTGATCTCAGGTCCACACCCTACAATTGCACTCTTGCTTCCGTAACTACCAAATTAAACTTAATTGGAAAAGTAGAAGTTGTGTTCCAGGCCTCCTTGCCTCTTCATAACTAAACTGGTCATTGGAGCTAGAGGAAACTCAAAACTGTGAATTTGTAACAAAATTGGTGTTAATTGTTTGGGTGCCCTTGACATCAGTTTTAAGAATTTTTCATCAGTAACTGTTAATTGCTTCCCCGTTTCTTTAATTTTAATTATTTTGTCACAGTCAGAAAAAACTCCAAATATTTAATACTGCTTTTTCCTTGACGACGCCTTTGATGTGTTATTGACAGGTTGTTAGTCGGCCAGTTAAAGAATGGTGATTTGCTGACCTCTTTGTAGTATTGTATTCAGTTTTGCTGGATTTTTCACTCTAACAACTCCAAACACCTTATTATATATTATATACAGTCCCCCTGTCTTTATACCCTCTTTGTATATTTCATGCCAAAAGCAATTTAACATATTTTAGGTAGATAGAGTGATGAGAATGTGATGAAAAGAGAGCCTAGGTTGGAGGGATTACCATAATCTACTGTCCAGCTCTGTCACTGCTCCCCACAACCTTTGTGTTTCTTTTCTGTACAGACTTTTGCTGAATAGCTACTTTCTCCATGTGTCACATACTGTTGCCTCAGCTGATGCCTGTAGCACAGAATGAGCATGTCATGCAGACCGAATAGTTGTCAAGGTTACTGTAGCCACCATAAGTGTGAGGGCTTGCATAGAATACAGTGAATGCAGATGTTATGACATGTCACGCTACTTAAACATGTTGCCCTCTATCATGTCTTTTGCTAAACTTTATGAATGTTTGATCACAACACTGGATAAAATAGGCCTATGACAGTTTTTGTTTCAACAGGCAAGTATTTACATTATAGTCATGATAAATTAGTTAGATACTGGTCTTAAATATCATGGGTGCATGGACACACTGTGTTTCTACAATTGCTGCATGCTTTTTGTCAAAAACCACTGAAAAATTAGTATATTAGCTATATTTGATGTAGGTCAATTATACAAAACAAATTTTGCTATATTAAGCAGGAAAGGAATCTTTTGGAAAAAATACTTTATGTCTACATATCAAGGGCCTGGAAAGGTTTCTTGCTTGCTTAGATATCAATTCTCTGTCCACTTCAGCCTCCACCCTTTGGTCCAGTTTATATTAGGCTTATCACGTTTGAAAAGCACTAGCAAAGGCCTCCCACCTTTTAACCTCTTAGCCCATTTATGACCCAGAGCCATTTAGACTCAATTGGATGTTACCAACACCTCAGCTCTCTGTAGCCACACGCTGACCTAGCCATCCATCACTGTCGGCCTTTGTTTTTTATTACACACTCTCTCAGAGGTCCATCTTGTCCACCAATCTAACTGACTCTGTGGCTTATAAATACAATAACAAGGACACAAAGGCTATTTTTGTGACTCATGGATCCAGCAGTGCAATTAAAACAAGCACGTTGGCCTGGCTGTGAATGTGGTGACATCTACTTAGACAACCATGGCTGCTCTTTTAGTCTCTTAGCCCATTTTCTCCATTGATTTTTTTTTTTTTTTTACCTTATTGATTAGACAGTATATTACAGAGCCAATTTGTGGTAAACTAGTATCTTGAATCCAGTTATTTTCAGATTTTGTTTAGAACCAGCAGTTTACACCTGGCATCAGTCTCTGTCAGATGCATTTTGAGTGAACTCTTACCAATGGTTTTCACATACCCATCAATTTTCATATTTGTCCCTATTTTGGTAGATGAACTGTGATGTCTGAACAGAAAAAACAACTTTGTTAACTTGCTCTGGTGGTATAGCGTAGTTAAATCATCTTTGATTTGAAAACGAGTTGTATTATATATGCTAAACTATAAAGATGACTAGGTAGCCCTAAACAAAATCTCAATAAATCCTACTTTCCCAAAGTTTATAATGTTCAGTTGATTCCTTAGTTAATCACAAGTTTATACAGAGCCAGGTGATTAGTTATATTAACAATAATTTAAACTGACTCATTTGGCAGACATTCTTATACAAAGCAACTTACAAGTGAGATAATCCAACAATAACATAATAATAATGTCGTGATACAGGAAAGTCATAATCAAGACAAATTTTTAATGGTTTACATAATGCAAAATATGAGTTCCTTGTACTTTGATAGAAGCATTCCCAATGCTACAGCACATCAAAGCGCAATATAACTGCCATTGCGTGGACACTAAAAAACAAGTGAAGTTGAATTGTAAAAATTGAGGCCGTTATTGGTTTTGAATACTTGGACAATGAAAAACTTGCCAAATGATTTAGAACACTCACATTTTTCAAGTTTTTATTGAAATTTAAGCAAACACAAAAAGTTCAGGTCACCAAAAATTGAAAAAATTTCCTGCAGCAGTGGAAGTACATTAAGCTGTGAAACTTCATGCAAACGGTTCCTACATCTTACCCAAGTTTTGTTAATTACTTTCAAACCTCTCCCTGTGTACAAAGGCAATTTTGGAAAAAACTGTGTTACTACATCTTCTGATGCATTATTAGGCCAATACTGTATTTCTTGAAGTAGGACTGTGTATCGCTATCAGAATGTGCAGAAAGAGGCAAATAACAAAGAAAGACAGACCGGTCTATCGGGGGTTCATCTAAAGCAAGAAAATGTCCCATAACAATATAAGAACAGAACTAGACAGTGGCCTCACAGGATGGAAGACCAGCACAGTCTCCAGACTTAAACCCCATCAAGCTGGTTTGGGATGAACTGAACAGAACGAGAAAGCTAACTAACCTAGAAGCGAAACACATTTGTAGGAACTTCTGCAACGGTGTTGCGATGAACTTTAGGAACAATATTTGGTCAAGAATGTCATGAGTGTGTCCGGCTGCTGAATGAGTCAGAAATTTAGAGTAGATATATTTCAACAAGAAGGTTCCATGACTTTTTTTGCATCTCCATTTGTTTATTTGTTCTGTACTCTAATTTTAGAGTACATTGAGACATTGAATAATGTAAATTTAAATAGTAACTGGAATGGTTTTCTTTTGAACGCTAGTGTAAACATAAATAATTTGTACATCACTTTTTTATGGGTAGACTAAGAAGTAGGCTAAATTATCAAATGGTTTAGAGCTAGAGGAAATTAAATCTAAACCTGGGGGGGGTAATACTAAAACTAAAATCACTCTCAAAATCTTCAAAATCCAACAGGTAGTGATTCACAGCCTCAAGTTAAATGACTAAGAAATGCATGTGTCTTGAGTCTTTAGTATCCATAGGAGGTGAATACTAAATTTATTCATCTTCTTTTTTTTTTTAATTTAAACGAAAAATAATGTGACATATGCATTCCATATCACACACATGAAAAACAACAAGTATGCAAGCGAGCTTCTGATGCCTGTAGGTGTTGCAAGACATACTGTTTTAGCAGCTTTTATTGTCCATGCCTGTAAATGGCAACTGACATGACCACATTTGCAGGTCTAAACAGCATCTTTTATTTTACTTGCCTGGAGGTGGCACAGTGTGGCATGTGTAGAACTGGTGTGACAATAGAACACCCTCAAAGAAAACAAATCAACAGCTATATATTTCTTTGACAAAGTAAACAAAATGTTAAATAGCTACTGGTCCCTACACAGGCTCATGAAAAAACAACCATCTGCTGCTTGATTTCACTGAGAGACAACTGGAATAGTTGTGTTGCTGCAAGCAGCAAACCGACAGTAGTTGTTATTATAATGTCTTTCTCAGCCTCAAAATGGCCTGCTTTGAAAAGTTACATCAATTTCATTCAGGGAATTAAGTAATAAGGACGTTCACTTTTTTTAGCATGGAAAAATATAAGTAAAACGAATGTTTTCAATTTTGTCATTTTAGGTTTTCAGCCTTTCTGCTTCTACTTTGATGGATATTTAGCAAGCGTTTTTATGTACATGCATGATTGTCTGTGAATGTCTGTGCTTACGCTGCTGTCTGTCCGTTAGGAGACCCATTATGGCCGTGTCAGGTGAAAGAGTCAGGGAGAGTCTGGGAGAGAGAGATAGGCAGCCCATCATCCATGTGGCAGTGTAAACGTACCGCATTAGCCCTGATCCAGGAGGCCAGTCTTTCTAACCCACGGCTCCAACTTCAGACATAGAGAGCGGCCCTATGAATACTGCATGATGGAGCTTTTATTACAGAGCGAGCTGGAGTGTAAATAAGATCTAGGCAATGGGGCACATTTACTGGGGTCAGATCAGGGGGAAGTGGCGGGGGGGTGGCTATGTAACCTTGTCCCATGTCTCCCGCTGTCACAGTCCTGTCAGCGTAACTCATACAAGGATGCTTTGCCCTGAGATGGTCAAGGACAGTTTGAGAATAAAGCTTTAGCCAAGCAGTAGTCACACTATATGTCCAGCTCTAAAATATCCTTGCCCTTAAAACGCTGATGTTTAACTTTGGGATTTCAACTAACAATATTTTGTTTAAAATAATAATATGGGAGATATTGCTCTTCAGTCTCAGGTAAGACATATTTAAGAAACAAACCTGCAAAAGATTAATGAATGTGGATGGCTTGAATATCTATTTACCTTGATCTAACTCTGACCTAAATTATTTTCAGTGATCAGAAAATGAAAATGATAAACAAATGTGAGACTTTGCATAAAGGTACATACACAAAAAATGAACTAACACAAAAACTCAGAAAAAACTTCTGTACATTGTATCCCACCTAAAAGCTGTATCTCACAAAGTGGCACCTCTCATGTGTTTAAGGAGTAGTTGGTTCATTCAGGCATTGGCTGGGTGTATTTTTCATCTTGTCTAGACTTCTCATTGAGGACAAGTTGTTTAGTGCGGGGAAGACCTCTACTTTACTCTTTACTCTTTTCAGGCTGCCTTACACACCCAACCTACCCGGTCAGTCTTTGACATGTCTACCCCTGCGATCTTCCTTCAATTAACATCTTCATCTTAATTAAGAGGCAGCAGTCATGCTTAACTGATATTGATTGTAGCTTGAAGGAAGACCCAGCCATCAGAATGAAAACAAGGCCTTCAGCCTTAATGTACAAAGAGCTCCCAGAAAAGATGACACCTGCTTTCTAAAAATGAATGACTAACTACCTTTTCCCATTCCATGTTTTTTTTTTCTTTTGTATAAACTTTTGACTGAACTTGTCATGTTGCTTGAAACAAACTGAAATTGGACACATATATAGAAACGTCCATTTGGACAATTGTGAAACTGCAACATGTAAGGGTACATTAAGGAAATGCTGAAAATATTTAGTTATTATTGAGACTTTGCCACAAATCATGAACTGAATGAATAGATGAATACGTGATTACTGTCGATTCTCTGTACAGCTTGAAATGAAAATGTCCTACTTAGGTTTTTTTCTTCTAACAATCTCCAAAAAGTCTGTAGTTTCATTTTGACTTCAACTGTCATTAGACTGTTATCAAAGATGTGTAAATTACAGCTACAGATGTGTAAACATATCTACAGTCAGAGATCAGTGTTTGTTATAACTGTGGGTAAATACAGCACCCAACATGGCACTAATAGGTGTCATTAATTAAAAGTAATGTGATACTCCTAATCTAAGACACATTAATCACACGTAGCACCAGACACATTTTCTCTGCAAGACCCACTGACAGGTGAGTAGCCAGGTATCACATTTACTAAGCCTGCTTGCAAGCTAACCATCCCATGTGACGTTCACTGCCCCACCTCACCCCATCACCTGACAGCTGTTGGACAGTATTCGTCCTTGAGGATTATATGTTGAAAGGTCCTGAGGTATTGTCACTGCTGCCGTAAACTAACCTTCAAGGGCTGTAACTAAAGCCAACGTTTGGCATGAAGGAGTTTGATAATTAAATCATTACAGGGGCGGTCCATGGCTGCTGCTTTACTTGCAATTCAAAACTCTGTCTGGGACAACCAGTGACAGGGCTCACTGGATCTGGATTTGGATAGTTACCTCTGACCTTGTGCTAATTTAGACTCTGCTGCAGCTCAGAAACTCAGGGACCTGTGGAGCTTTTATTGCATTGTCATTTATTCCTTTTCATTACCTTGAACTTTTTTGTAGCCGTTCCTGCGTTCAACATCTTGTCAAGTTATACTGTATTTCCTCCATTTCCATCTTTGTTTTATTCTGAAAGTACGGTTGCATTACACATTCATCCTAAAAATATATGCTCTTTCTCTAGTTTACTCCTATTGAATACCACATGGCATATGAATTGACGATCTTAAGCCGGCTCTGACAGATTCATAGTTCCGCTCAACTGTGACTGAGAAAAGGTTTTTATAGTGTTTAATCACCATCCTCAGTACATAATCACACTACCAGACTACACACTGTACCATTGCTCTTATACACTGTTTGCACAGTGACATGGCATCTTTTTCAGGGCAGAGTGCAGGGCAGTTTCGTTGAACAAAGTGTTTTGGGACCATACTTTTATGGGGAAAATGTGAAGTACTGTGCAAAAGTTTAGGTCACTCAAAGGACAGTGAGGATGCTTTCAAAGATAATGTAAATAAACTCATACAAAGTGCAGTACACTGTAAAAAAAAAGAAAAAACACAAAAAAAACAACAACAACCCTAAACATCAGTATTGGGTGTTACCATCCTTTTCCTTTAAACCATTACCAATTCGCCTTAGTAAAATTACCATTTACTTGGCATATTTATTTGTCCTGGAGAACAGTTCTTCTGTGGATTGAGGCTGTCTCAGTGTCTTCTGTCTCTTCACATGATCCCAGACTCACTCCATAATGTTTAGATCAAGGCTCTGTGGGGGCCAGGCCATATTTTTAAGGACCCCTTGTTCCTCTTGTCCAAAACTTTTGCATAGTATTATGTGTTATGATCACAGCTCGGACTAACAGAAAAGACTGAGGGAAAAATATATATATTTTTTTTAGCCAGGTTACCATTTAACATACTCAGCAGTTTACTCAAGCAGCAGCTTTCTATGGTATTGTTTCATATTACCTTCTGTTTTGCCCCTCTAGAGCATACCATATTCATGGCAAGCGAGTTTTAGCTGTCAAGGTGAGAACTCCTTCCTTGTTGATAATACCTTTGATACCACTGACCCCATTAGAACATTAATAGAACTTGTTAGTGATGTGTTTATTAAAGGTTGTACTTTTTTTTTCCTCCTTTTGTTTGATTACAGGTCATCCCACTGGATATCACAGTGGAATTACAGAAGCAGATCATGTCAGAACTAGAAATTCTCTACAAGGTTGGTTTTGTATGACGGTGCCACACTGAAGAAAAAATATTCTGACAGTTTGGATATACGGTCATAATTTAACAAGAATAGAGTCTTAATATTTCAAGAAAAAAAATTTGTAATATGACAAGAATTTAATCATAGAATATTTAGGGGAATTTTTGGTAAATTATATTCCCATCGACCAAAAATCAGGCTAGAGGACAGTCAAAAGCAGCCTGACCCTGCTTGTGGTAACCGCTGTTTTTTTCATGCAGTGTGCAGTGCCACACGCATTGATCAACAGGTTCTTTGTTCGGAATAGACAGTTTCTTGCACAATCTTTTCAGAGACCTGATACTTATTTTAATTTGGTGCTGATGTGCCAAAAGATGAAGCATTTCATTATTTGTGAAACCCACGCTCCATAATTCTCAGTTTAACACAGGGAGCAGGCTGCTCCTCTGATATCTACCCTTTTAAGATAAAATGTAGCCTTAAAGTGCAAATTTATTTCTTAAATTATCATGACTTTTTTCTCGTAAAATTATGCCCGTCTTCTTGAAATCTGATTATTTTTTTTCTCAGTCTAATAACAACAGAGTCTAATATTCTGTCATAGTTTTGACTGATTTCTTATAATCCTCTTTAACCAAACAGTCTCTCTTTTCTCCACTGAATGTTGCTGTCCTACTACATTTACATTATTAACTAATGATGAGTCTGGATTATGAATTGCTTTCAATGTAAGCCAGGGATCAGCAACACATGGACAGAAAGGCAGCATACATATGGACTAAGTCTGTTATGTCACTGAATACAGTCTGTGAATTTCTTTCCATATGTAAGAGGATATTTTTTCTGTTTCCTTTTCTGACGTACAAACCCAAACTGTGAGCTTGGACCTGAAACTGAATGTGTTATAGACATTGAACATGAAAAAAGAAGTTGTGGGTACCCTGAAACAGAGGGAACTTTACCATTACCTCTTCTCATGCAGTGTGTGTGGAATTAAAGCATCAATGAAATTGTTTCTTTCCAAACAAAGCCAGTTTTTAGCCTTAAAACTGATGCTATTGATTGATGCTTTTGAGTATTTATTACAATCACTTGAGCATGAATGATGATGTGGATTTTTAGATTTTTTAGAATTCAGTGCCGGTGTTGTATTTCACTTTAATTCACTAATGAGGAATAATGAGGAATATATATTTAAAAATTTATTTTATTTTTTTATTTTATTTTGTATCACAGATAAATATTTTGGCATGCTCTTTAATGATCACATTACCTCTTCTCTTGATTGCAGTGTGATTCACCCTACATCATCACTTTCTTCAGTGCCTTTTTTGTTGAGAACAGGATATCCATATGCACAGAATTTATGGATGGTGAGTTTCTCTGTAGCCTAAACCAGTAGATTAATTCTTTCCTTGCTAGCCGCAGCTGTGTAGAAAAGCTTTGGGGAACTGTCCTCTGTCTCTCTGCTGTGTATCCATTTACACTTCTGCAGATCAAGGGAACGTCTTATCTCTGTGAGCTGCTTAGCATGCCTGTGTGCTAAAAGCTACAAGGGCGTGATAAATCCTGACTTAAGTGCATTTGTAGGTGCGTTTGTATGTATGCGCCTAGATTGGTGTGAGATGGGGGACCGTTTATGTTTTAAAGTGTTGGTGTTTGTCGAGGTGTGTGTTAATGCGCCGATTCCCCTGTTTCACACATTTGCTAGCTTGTCAGCGAAGTCTGTCTAACCTCTGAGCATGCTCTTAGTTTATAAAACTTTTCTGTGATCAGTCCTTTCCAGTTGCACTTGGTTACTGCAGACAAGAAATTACAATTGGACTGTATAACGAAACAAATCAGTGAACTTGTCATTTTGTTTCTTCGTTTTACTGATATGACAAATAAATGTCAAACAAATACAATTAGAGTGTCAGCAAATGGAATTATAAAAAAAATTAATATATTGAATGTAATTGTGTAGAATCGCTTTAAATTTAAAGTATATTTTCAAACACACTTGGAATCTGTCCTCTGCATGGAAACCATCTAAATATTAAGAGCGGTGGACAACTACTCAGACTGTCAACAATGATGTGGATGATGTTGAAAAGCTCAGTCTAATCTGTTGTGGTCATCTTTGTCTATGTCTGATTAAAAAAAAAAAAAAGGAAAAATTATCTTTTGAGATATAGACAGTCACACTGACACATGTGGTCAGAGAAATAGTTTTTTGTTTTTAGGATGAGTTCTATGACCCTAATGATTGTATTTTGTTTTGGTTTTTTTTGGGTTGTTTTTTTTTTTTTTACCTCTAACTATGAAACATATTTGAATAATTAATTTTGTTTGAATTTCCAGTATAAGTGGGTAGACAGATCTTTCTCGGCAAGGGTGCCTGTTTGGGCAACAAAACATTGTGGGATGTGTTTTTTTGACTTACTGTAGAGCTGGAACCAGATCAAATTAAAAGCATCAGTGTTTTGTCAGTTGTTTAGATAAGTGTGCAGTGTTAAAACCTTCAAGGCCTAGTTGATTTTGGCTTTGCATTGTGCCAAAAAGGCCATTAGCATATTAGTTAAGAAATTGTGAAATAAAATGTGCCATACTATATCACTGTCTCAATGAAAAATGTGTATTTTGCAGGGGGTTCTCTGGATGTGTACAAAAGAATTCCAGAGCATGTGCTGGGGAGAATCGCAGTGGCAGTAAGTTTTTTTATAACACACTAAGTCTTCTTATTAGTAGTTTGATTACTGAGTGAAAATGCTTTTAATCAAGGGCTTTGTTTTCGAAGTTTTTAGAAATATTTATTTAAGTATGTAATTTATTAGATTGTGGTCACCATTTCGGTCCTGATGGTTTTCACTCTGACCTGTTATTCGTTTGTCAGATACGGGACAGGTCTGAGGAAAAAACACACTCAATGTATTAATAAATAAAAGAAAAGAGAACCACAGGTGTGAAATTTTCAATTAGCCTCTATTGGGTGAAGTGACCGACAAAGTCAGTGTGTTCCCCTTATCCTCCCCTCTCTTCCTTTCTCCCTCCTTTTCCGCTCTCAGTTAAAACTAACATTTTGATAGAAATGGCCTTGAAGTTGATAAATGCATGTCTCTTTTCCACACTCATTACCCTTCTCCTGTCTCCGCCTCCTCTTTTCTGTCTCCCCCTTTAACTTTGTCCGTAATCAAACAATGACAGCTATTTAGTCAGTGTTAATTCTAATTCACAGCTTTCCCTCCTTTCCACCGTCACAGTTGTTAATTATCACAGAAGGATAAGCACCCGAGAGGGCATGAGTGAAGCTGCACACTCCAGTTGTTGCACTCGCGCCTTTTGTGGTAGCAAGACTTAAGAGAGCTTTTGTGCTTTCTTAATTTTAACTCAGAGGCTGTTATGCATCCGAGATGGATGGAAGTAGACTAGAGGCTAGAATTAGCTCTCACATCCTATAAATGGGAAAAAAATAACTGCAAAGCAGTATTTCACATTGGGAAATGAGTAACACTTAAAGAAAAATATAATGATCTATCCAGGCGGGTGGAGTCATATGAGTGCGACCGACTTGGCACTTGCAAGGGCTGCACAATGGTGTAAAACAAGTTTCTACCCTCTCCTAGCAACTTTACAAAAAGAATATTGCTCTTGCAGTGTGTCTTTGATCCTAGTGTCTCCTCCCAGTCAGTTGTTCATGTAACACCGCCGAAGCCAGGCAGCAAGTCAATGGGGGTCCCGGCAAACTCATTGAATTTCTCTCAGTGCAAACAAGTAATGTCACAATACCTCAGTCCAATACTGTATCTCCTCTCTTGATCCTGTGGAGAGAAAAATCATTTTGTGAAGACACATGTTCTTGTTTTCTTGTCTGTGCAGTCTTAGCATATCAGTGACTGCCAAAAGCTTTTGTCCATAGTTGAGGACTGCAACAAGCTCTCCCCTTGCCAACACAGTCTGATATACAATCTGCACCAGTGTACCAGGACTGCCTAAACTGCAGTCAATTGTAGCATCCTTTTTCCTGTTAGTAAACCTCAAAGAAACTTTCGTTACTTGGGGTGTGTTATCCCTGTCATTTGGGCTGAGTGAGTAGAAGTACATGTCCCAAGTAGGGGAACTCTTTTGTAGAGGGAATTGGGATTTCAAAATTTTGAGTGCATCACACTCAGGCGGAACCCGGGTAACAGTCTGGGGACATGAAAATGTATAAATGGGAGAAGTGCAACCCTATGGTCACCAAAATGGACACACTCTAGAACTTTGCTAGTCTTGGACTTCCTGTTCACGAAAGCATGTACAGAGGTGCAGAGGTTTCTCACCATCTACAGATGTTGGCAGCCAACACAGTTTTAGTCCAGTTCCCAGATCTAAAAAGCACACGTAGATCAGAGCGGCCAATTTCCATGATACCTACATTATCTGCAAGTAAAAAACAGAACAGGCTGAAACCAATCTCAAGACAACATCAATACAACATTAATACAACATCAGACACATGTGTAAACCACAACAGCACAGCAGTATCCAGAGCTTTCAGCATACTGCCCCTTGCCCATTAGGAGCTTTCTGGCCCCCTCACTGATATGTGCACGATAGCAATGTTGGGAGGTGTACCCAGTCCCATTGCAATTTTTACGCATTGTTGTTTTTCTGTTCAGTATGAATATTGTAGGGGTTTTTTATCCTCAGAAATGACACATGACTTTTTTCAACACTCCATAAATGTAAAGTTCTCACAGAATGGGGGGAAAAAAAGCAGTTGAAAGGTGAATAAGAACACCCCTCACTATGATGCAGCTCTGGACACTGATTATCAGCCAGATAAAACTCTGCAATGTCAGCTGTCGGCATAGCTACTTCAGGCCAGTGCAAATGATAGCATCGACTAAAGTCTCATTTTTATAAATTCCAGAATAATATCATGGATATTTGTTATTCAGCCAAGTTCGAATGTTTATTGTCGTTGAGATTACTGTAATATATTTTTTTCTGTGGCCTATTGTCTCTAGGTAGTGAAAGGCCTGACATATCTGTGGAGCCTGAAGATACTTCATAGAGGTGAGTAAGGTATTGCATATGTCCAGTGTTATTATAAAAAAAAAAAAAAAAATTGAAAATTGAGTAGAGTTGATAAAGACAGGAAGCAGAATGCTGATGTTGCAGTTCTATCAAGTGGTTTGTCTCTGCAGATGTCAAGCCTTCCAATATGCTGGTGAACACCCGAGGACAAGTCAAGCTCTGTGACTTTGGTGTCAGCACACAGGTACACTGATTTGTTAGTGAGAGAGTGAGAGAGAGAGAGTGTGTGTAAGAGAGAGAGGATGGAAGAGAGAAGAAGCAAGACAATTGTCTATAGCTACATCACCACAGTCCTGTTCAATGCGTGGGTGTGCGCAGACCTGTGTGCATATGGTCAATCTGTCAATCACTGCATTCATTTTCAACTCAAAACATCAGTGCATCCCAAGGGTCTTCCTCTCACATTAACCCCCACCCCCCAATCCATTGTTCTGCAGCCTCCAAAAAAAATCACTTGTTATAATTATGACCCACACACACACAATGGAAAAGCCTAACTGATATGTATTCAGTAGAGGTGGGAAAGCGTAGGTCTCAGACAATAGCCTACTCAGTGTGTATGGGTGTGTGGTAGTGTGTGTTTATAATGTAATCATCAGGGACAGACTTTCAATGTTCCCCAAAACATCAACCCTGACGACTCTGTGTCCCTTTTCAACACACACACACACACACTCACAATCACACACACCATCCCTTCTGTGGTAAATTGTTATTCCATTTTTAACCACCTTTTTAACCACATTATTCAGTGGAAGCTCCAAGGTGAATTTTACACCCTGAATGTGTAACATTAGTAGCACAGACTTTTCCCCTGTCTTTTTAACTCTGTTTTTATGTTTATCACTCTTTCACACGTACAACTTCTCACTCCCTGTCTCACATTCTGTCGGGCATGTTCGTAAGAAAAAAAAGATTAAAAAAAGAAAACCGCCATTAGGGAACAGACATTCATTATCAATGTCCTTTCATTGATGGCATGTGCAAGGGTTGGGGGCAGCCAAAAATATTAACCTAACATGTCGATAGATTTAGGCAATGCGAGTTATGTCCAGCCCCCATCTTTTTTTATTCCCTGACATAAGGCAACAAAGTAATGAATCTTAAAAATTATTTATCAGAGTTGAGGTTCCTGAGGTTGAAAAGTTTAAATTTAAATTGATATGAAGCATAATGATTTGCTAATCCAGTATTTATCGATTTGTGCAGTTGGTGAATTCTATTGCCAAAACGTATGTGGGAACTAACGCATACATGGCGGTGAGTGACCCCGTATTTTAAATCTCAAGACAAATAATTTTAAGGCCGTATTAGAGAGGAAATAAGTTATTTTCCTGGCAGTTTTTTGATGTTTGTTTTTGCTCCACAGCCGGAAAGGATATCGGGAGAACAGTATGGTATTCACGCAGATGTCTGGAGCGTGGGAATCTCTTTCATGGAGGTACGACAACGTGTAAATGGCTTCATGCTATACCATGCTCAGAGAAGTGTGGCAAATTTATGGAGAGGACACTAAATTTTAGTGAAGGTGGTCCATTTAAATTTTCTGTAATTGCACAGATGGTATCAGGCAGTTGAAATCCAGCAGTTTGTTTTGTATTTCTTTGGACTGGCTGTTGCTCGTTGACTGAGAAGCATAAGATACATTTGTGTTTATGTGTCCGTGTGTGTGCTTCATTGTCTCCGTTCATCTCTCCCCATTGTGTTGATCGAGTGCTTGACTGACACCCTGTGTTTTCAAATAACATTTTCATTTCAGTATTACACTTCCCTGGTCTCTTGTCCTCCCACTGACGCTATTGATTCTCCATCTGTTTCTGTCCACAACTCTCTCTCTGCAGTGTAACAGATGATGTGGGCTTCTGCCTTGCCTTTGTTTGTCAATAATGTTATATCATTACAATTATAACAATAATGGATGGGTTCACACAGAAGGAGCCATGTCAAAATTATTGACATGATCCCCTGTGTGATAAAGATAGAGAGTTTTATAGCAGTGAAACCCCTGGCCCTTTTTTCTTTCTTTCTAGCTGTGAATGTGTGCATTAAGCTAAATGAAATGTCTTGGAAGTCCCACTCAATGTGGATTGATCTTTAGCCTACTAGTTGGTCTATTTATGTTCAAGGAAAAGCCGTGAGCGTTTTGACATTTTAATAACGTAATGTTGCCAATAAGCTGCCCTTGACTAAGATGAAAAATGTCCTACCCAAGTGAATTGCTGAATGTCAGGGAGAGCTGGTACCCCCCCCCCACCCCAACCAAAATAACAGGCATACACATATTACATACAACCATCCCACAATCCTGCCCTCATCCTCTTTATCCCTGTATTTTGTTCTCCGCAGGTGGTAATCGTGGGGGGGTTATTAACTAATCACTGATGTTGTTTGATGAGGTAGTAGTGTCAGCAGGTGGGTACTAAGCTCACCTCAAAGACTGAAAGTCTCAAGTTCTGCACGCATCAGTGGCTTTAGCAGCGTTTTCCTGTCTACACATGAACTCCGTGCCAGCAAGACACTGGCAATGGAAATGCATGTATATATTAATGTGTCTGTTCATATATTGTATACGCAAGGTGGTAACTCTATCAGGAGCACCTGTGTAGGGTAATGAGGTCCTATCGAGCTGTCATACGAGAATTTGTACCTTTGTGAATCATATAACTTGTGAGTGAATTGTTCACTTAAATCGGATGTACTTTTTTTTAAGGCCCTTGTTTCTTGTGTTGTTGATATGGACTACACACATGCACATATATAGTGTCAGTTAGATAAATTGTAGGCACAACACAAAATATAAAGTTTATAAAATTGCCAATTAAAGTTTTACAAATATAAACATTGTGGCTGTTTGATTGGATTACATGAGTTTTCACAGGTTTTTGCAGATGTTGACATATGCCCAGTATTGTGTCTTTTCCAGTATAGTTTCTTCATCTTTCAAATGTCTTAAAAAGAATCTGAGAATATCCTTTAACACTTTTTTTCTCTTTTCTCTTACACAGTTGGCACTAGGCATGTTCCCCTATCCACAGGTGAGTTATTTTCATTTAACTGTATTTTAGATAAAAAATTAAAACAATTAGCCTTATTCCTTTTGCGAGAAAACACCATTAGTTTACTGTAATGTCTTCTGTGATTTAACTATAGTGTGTGTGCTGCAAATAACCTTTTTTTAAGTGTATTTTAAGTGTAATTCATTTTTTAATCATATTTTTAAGATAAGATTTAATAAAAAGTTTAATAAAATAAAAGTAATAAAAAGTTTTTCAAAATTGTTTATATTTTACATGCTCCCCAGTATATTATCTAAATGATGAGGGTTTTCTAAGGATTCCAAAATGTAAACTTTGGAAATAATTTTTAGAAATTTTGCTGTAACTAATGTTAGGCACTTATACTGATGCATTGCCCTCAGTAAGACTAAAATGTTCTGTTGATGGTGAGATATCCATGTTATCCATAGTATTTTCTAGAGTATTTGCTCAGTATTGATATAGAACTTTAGATGTATAAATGGATTTGGGTTCATTTTTTTCACTCATTGCACAAAGTTGCAGTCCTGCTCAAATGTAATTGCCAACCACATAAGTGACCTCCCAATCCCATTAAGTCTTAATTTGCCTTTTAAGATGGGTTTATCTCCCCAATCCCTGGTTGAGCAATCCGAATCTGGTTACCTCACGTTACCCCCTGGCCAGCCAACTTGACAAAATTTGTGAGATTTTATCTAATGAAGAGTTTTTTTCTTAAAACTATGTTGTGATTATGTGACAATTATGATTTGAAAACCTTGATTACATTATATAAGAGTTGTGAATTTTAATTTCTGCTATAGCATATCAGCTATGGGACACTAGCTACAACTCCAGAAAATTAATAAAATCGCGAGACTGTTCAGCATATTGACACGTATGATGATTGTCTGTGTAATTTTCCTGCAGGCCTACTGTATGAAACACTAAGACTGTACCACCAGTCAAATGAAACTTAACTATGGTTGATTAAAGGAGCAGAGGCTGATGTAACCACTTTACTATCTGCCTGGGGATTGCCTAAGTGACTGCTTCCTTTCAGTATAGCAATTATTCTTCCATGGAAAGGGGGAGTCAATTTACCAAATGTTGGAGTTGGATTTCATTTGAGACTTTTAATATCTCAGCTGCTATGGTTTTTTTGTGGGTTTTTTTTTTAATCTATCACGTGCTGAGAGAAACCTAGAAGTGTTTTTACCAGAATTAATTCAGCACCTGGTTGCTCACTTTCATGGTAAAAAAAAACATCTGTGAGACGGACTACAGTCGTGGCCTAGCTCTTCACTTATCTTCTTTGTTGATCATTAATTCTTAAAATATGATGAAAAGCAAATGCAAACCTTTCTGCAAGGGAGCAAAGTTTTGCTTGCAGCCTAAGGCATGCAGTTTCTTCCTTCATTGAATGCTTCCATTATCATGTTAATTGCTAGTGTACTTTTGCCAATCAGTGGTAGTTTTGTCTGCCCTGACTGATATAAATGGGATGGACAAAATATTAGAAACACCCCTCAGTTTATAGTTAGGCTCCCTGCATGCAGCTTTACTCATCTCAGTGTTAATTTTCCCCTAACTCCATATGGTACTGCAGACAGTTCACCTGCAGGCTGTAACAGAGCTGTGTGGCAAGAGCGCTTGGATCCACCTCGTCAGGCGCAGCCAGCCAAAGTCCTCAGGCCTTAAGCTGTCATTTTTGCAGACGCTGGCACAGCTGTCTGTGCAAAAACCGCCTGCCACACTTTACAGAGAGAATTTTAGCACAGACTGAGAGAGAAGTTGGAGAAAAAATGAAAGAGAAAAAGATTGGAAGAGGATCAGTAGCATCTGACTGTACACTAGTGGAAGACACAGGTTGAGTTGTTAAAAGTCCAATTTGGCTTTGGGGTGTTCATGATTTGCACTTTTGAACAGCAAATTTTAGCATCATTTGGGGTCTTTTTTTCTGAGGAAGTGTGTGTGCTTGCCAATGGCTTTAATCTGTGGATGTTTAGTTGATGCATCATTCATTTGTATGTGTGTTTGTGTATGTACGTGTGTGTGTGTATGTGTATACGCACAGCTGAGTCATCACCTCATGTTTGTCATGATTAGAGATGGTCTCTTTAATTCCACTTCACCACATGTTGGGATTCATTTGTATTCTTTGTCAGGAGTTAATGGAGGTTTTTCATGGCTTGCTCTGAAAGTCTTTGAAGACACCAGACCTGATGTGATGTGTATACAGCCGGCAGCACTATTGCTTCTGATTGATTTGTTGTCTCTTTGTTTGCTGTGTTTTTTTTGTGTTTCTCTCCATTTTGTCATATTTTCTCAAATTTGAATGAATTTCTGGATGAAATATCGTGTCAGTTTTTTGTGAGCATGTTTCAGGAGCTCCCATTACACATTACACCTCACTGCATCCATCAAACAGAATACTCGCTTTCCCTTTGTTACTTTGTTTTTTCCTCTCAAATGAAATGAAAAAGAAATGATACTATGGTGTGTGTGTGTGTGTGTGTGTGTGTGTGTGTGTTACAACCAATGTTCGCTTTAATTTTTCAGCACCAAATACTAACTCCACAGTCTCTTTTCAGACTTTACTTGATGGCATGTCTCCCTTTAAAAAATGGATAAATTTCACGTCATTATATTAGATTTCCCTCTTAGCTCTTGATTACTTAACAAATTATTTGAGGAAAATATTAACCCTTCATTCTCAGTCTGAAGTATGTTAAGTTTCACCACATCTGTAGCTATTCATCATGATGCTAATTATTGCCACCAAACCATATTTCAACAATGCACCATGTCTACACAGCCTTGTGTTTGGCTTCCCTAATAAGGCCTATAAATGATAAGGTGTGATAATGATTTAAAGATACAAGATTTGGACTTGATAGAGCTTTGTCTATCACTCATCAAACAGGTGTTGCCTGTATACATTTACCACTTAGTGAATCTAAGTTAAGCAGTATTGAGGCTTTTGGCTGGAGTCATGGGATGATTTTACAGGATGATGGCCTGTAATTTCAGAGTAGCAAATCTCAGACTAACAGTGATTTAGTTGTTGTTCACCTAACAATAAATAAAACAACAGAGAAAAGGACCTCACCCATTATCCTCTTCTAAAAGTCAACTCTTCATAGTGACAGAGTAGGACAGCCCCTGCTCATAACCAAAATATGCTTGACAGTCTTTGTAGAAACTGACTGTTTTTATCAAAAGGGGAGCCTTCTGATTCTTACCCCTGACAACATAACTTTTAAACAGCCATCTGATCTCTGAGAACTGTTAATTGCATTTATCATGAAAGGAAAAGAAATTGTTTGACATCTAACGATGAATTTTGTGACTTATTTTCATGCTGAGCTCACTGTGGTATTTTCAAAAGACAAAAAAGCTTCATGTGGCTCAAGGAATTGCTCAGAGCCACTGTAGCAGCTTGTATCAGGGCTCTCCAGCTCAGAGGAACAAAAAGTTGATGTACACATCTACAGGTATTTATTGATACAGACACAATTATTTGCATTCTCTATACGTAGTCCTTTACAGACTAAATAAACACTAACCTTCTGCAGCCACCACGGCACCGCCGCCTTTCAGACATCAGTTTGTTTGCTCTTCTTAGATCAGGTATAAGAAGAAATTTTGAGAGACTCTGTTAAGAGGGAAAGAAAGGGAGGGATTATTACACATCTCTTTTCCATATGTGGTCAAGATACCTAGTACAAGAAGAATAAGTGTTCAATTATGCTTGAATAAGTTAGTCTCCCACTATCCAATTTCAACCCCCGGTGCAGCATGCAATTTTGTCCTCGTAATTATTTCTGAACAAATTAGTTTTCCATAGTTGCCTTTAATGTGTCTGAATCAGGCAAAACTGGATATAGAAGCAGTTTAGGAGTCTCTTGGTATTTACAGACTGTGAAAACCTGTATTTAATTGAGTGAATCAATAAGTGCTCTAATGCACTGTCAAAAGACCTGGAGAAATGAGCAATTTATTTACCAAGCATTATTAGACATTTAGCTGAGCCTAGGTTTCAGGCCCTATATCAGATCTATATGATGAAGTTAAAAATTTGGGTTTTTAGAAATTTAAATTGATTGTCCAGGTGAATTCACACAAAACCTAAATGCTTTCTGTAGTTTCGCTGCAGCGTTATACATTCAAAGACATTATCTCTGAGGCAGTGTCTGTATCTTCTGAATAAGAAGTTCCTGTTCTAGGACATTTTTTTAAGTTCTCAGTCCTCTCATAGATTTTAATTGTGACCATCGAAATACAATCATTAAGTCAGATACGTATTTAGTTTTGAATTTTTGAATTTTAATTTTTCTTGTCTTCTTTTGTATAATTTGTTTTCACTGACTTCCAACTCAGGCACAAGTTATGTGGAGGGTTTTTTTTTTTCACATACATCTGCTCTCGAAACTCTTTTTTTTTTTTTTTTTCCTCTGTGCTGCCTTGTCCAAACAATGGCAGCTTTAACTATATTGCTGTCAAGCGTTTAGGTACCTTACCAGGTCATGGCCTGTTTATTGTCAGTGTTGCACCTGTGAAGTAGTCACATTAAGCATTCTCATTAAAATCCGTGCTAATATTGTTTTTCATAGTTATTCTACATCCTTGCACATCTAGATAACCTGGAGGGCCTGGAGAGTTCTACTCAGAAAATTAGCATTAGTGGATCTTTTACCCCCGTACTCCACAAATGAGAGCCAGGCCATTAACATTTGTGTGTTTTCATTATGTAAATGGTGTTAATGCATACTCACAAATTGCCAACAGAAAAGCAATAATTTTCTCCTAGTGATCATAATGTGTCCAAGTGCATCGTCTTGATTATGACATGCTAATTACATATTGCCTTTATTCTTCTTCTCTTTTCTTGTCTTGCCCTACAGATTCAGAAGAACCAAGGGTCTTTAATGGTAAGTTTTACTGCATTAGAATAGGAGGAAAGAAAATAGAGGTCCTCCACACTATAGCCAGTTACTCTTGTTTGGCCCGCAGATTTAAAAAAAATAACCCTCAAATTGCATTTCTGCAATGAATTATTAGATCGTGATTAAACTGCTAGTATTACATTAGGTGCCATTATGGAATAAATAAAAACATTCAGAAGGTGAAGGATGCCTTTTCCTGAGCTTGCAGCATTTCATTAATCTAAGTAGATACTTTCTTATCACACTTGATTTTCTCCATTGCCAAGAAATTCCATGAAGGCTGGCTTGTTTTTTTTCCTCATCTCCCTGTGTCTCCCCTCTTCCAGCCTCTCCAGTTACTGCAATGCATCGTTGATGAGGTGAGTCGTCGTCTTATGTGCTTTTGCATCTAAAGTCAGTCTTAATGGCCCGGAAAGCTTATATTTTGTTTCCTAATGAAGCAAACCACTCAGGCGGCTTTGCTCCCCATTCACTCAACCCTTCACCCTATGCAACTGCCTCAGGCAGTAGACATATGCACACACACATTACTGTAGAGGTTGGACCCGTCATGAGTCACAAACACACATACACACACACACACACACACACACACACACACACACACAAAACACAGCTCTGAATTCTGTATATTACAGAGTCAGTACCAAAAATTTGTTTA
Source organism: Istiophorus platypterus (assembly GCA_016859345.1). Classification (NCBI taxonomy): domain Eukaryota; kingdom Metazoa; phylum Chordata; class Actinopteri; order Istiophoriformes; family Istiophoridae; genus Istiophorus; species Istiophorus platypterus. The sequence goes on along the minus strand of CM029118.1, from coordinate 8,053,502 downwards.
ACTAGGATTATTCTCATGAGTACACTAGGTGTATATGTTTCATACACAGAGCAGCGGCACATTACAGCAGTCTAAGATGAAACTGGGTTTAAGTGATATTTGGTGTATTCACCCCCCCCCTTTTTTTATTGAGATTACATAGGTAACATCTGATTTTTCTATGCTCTTGTTTTTCCACAGTTTATCAGTTGAAATACTTCAAAATACAGGCTGTGATGCAGTGCTACCCAACCTGAGCCTAACCTGAAGAGTTTTTTCTGTTTCTTGATATATGGATATCATATCTTCCTGTGTCTCTGCATACTTTGAAGTATTATGAAGTATTAGCTCACACTGGCTAAATTTTCATCAAAAGCAGATATCACAACCTTCCCCTCTACGCTCTATTCTTGTCTAAATGTTTTGCCACGACACCTCTCTAGCCAAAACCCGCTCCCCCAATACCCCCTATTGGGGGAGCGGGTTTACCAGCCATATCACACATTAAACTTAAAATGTCACTTGTCCTTACTTGCCCATAGATTGGCTGTAATTAATAATTAAGTGCTTTTGGTTGTAATGGATTGACCCAGACTGAACTGTTCATTAATCAGCTAGACAGAGGAATCACTCAAACTATTTTTCCTGTGCCCTTTGCCGTCTCTCCTTGGCGAGGGAACACCGTTGTCCCCGGTTAGCCAGCACTACATTACTGTCCCAGGTAATGCAGTGCTGAGGTGCGATAGAAAAGGGGATAAGGGCTTTTTTGAAAGACGAAGACACAGTATGTGAAGGCTAAGGACTGCACTAGAGTGAGGAAATACAGTGCATTCAGAAAGGGAGAATTTTTTGTTTGTATGTTTGTGGTTGTTTGGGTTTTTCTTTTGCTAATTCCACATGGGTTTTCATGTGTCTTTCATTGAGGAGAGGCTTCCATTTGGCCACTCTATCTTGAAGACCAGATCAGTGGAGTGCTGCAGTGTTTGTTGTCCTTCTTGAATTTTCTTCCCATCTCCACCCCAGAACTCCAACAACCCATCAAGTTCTTGGTCACCTCTCTTACCATGGCTCTTCTCTCCAGTTGCCTGTTTTTTTTTTTTGTTTGTTTGTTTGTTTGTTTTTTCAGTGTCTGGCTCCAGGACCAGTCCTGTTTTTTCCAAAAGTCTTGGACTGAAAAATAAGCAGGCCACTGTGCACTTGGGAATTTTTTATTCCCTCCTCGACCTCAACATCGCGGCAGATGTGATACAGTAAATTATAACTGACTGACTGATATTAACTAATCCTCGTCCATTTTAGATTTGATCAAAACACTTTTTTTTGTTATATATATTGCTTGTGTTACCTATATGCTGGGGATCTGAAAGTTGCTGTAATAGCCGAATGAGTAATAGACTTCTTTGAGTGGATCATTAATATAACTGTAGCTAGAGGTATGTAATTGGTGGGGGATGGAGTGTCACAGTCTGCCTCCTTTTTTTCTTTCCTTTATTGTCACACACAAACACAAAGTGAGACATGGCTGAGAAATGCTCAGATAAAGATTAGAGCCTCATGAGACTCACAGTGAAGACCAGATAGATATGGAGATGAAAATTTAATGGTTAGAAAGTAGACAGATTTAACCCTAATGAATCTCAAAGACAAAGGTGACAACACAGAGGAACAGTAGTCTTACAAATATTCTGAAATAGTTTCATGAGGGAAGGAGAGTGGCCTTGAAAATTGTGACATCGACAAAGATAAAATTAAACAGAGAAGAAAAATGGTGGTCACAAGTCACAGCTTACCAGAGAGATGGACAGTTAAAAAGTTGGACCACCTAAGTTACATAGATATTTTCTCACTTACTTAGTGGTATCCAGCTTTGCAGATTCAGCCAGCATCCCAATACAATGGAGGTGGTTGGAGTTTTGTTAAAAAAAATTACATTTTAAAAATTCAAAAGAAATATCTGATTCATGAAACAGTGTCCCAGTTTATATGGATAATCCACAGAAGAAGCTGTCCACATTTTTCAAAGCGGCACTTTGCTTTGGTAGAAAGTACTTTGAATTAAAACAGCTGAATGCATACCTCTGGGAGGGCGTCAGAAAGGAAAAAAGTTACATTGTGGGCTTAACAAAAGAAATCTTTAATGCCTATGTAGAAATTACTTTCGTACAAGGCCAGCCCACAAAGACACAGAATCTGGTTTAAGGAGGGCAAAACCCGGAGCCCTGAATGATTAGCAGATATATTAGTAAGTCAGCTTTGTAAGTTTTGTTAATTTAGATGAGTATTTTTAGAAAACCAAAGGAAGCCATAACCTTAGAGCTGTATAATGGCTATGCAATATGAGGCCATGTTACAGGCCTAGCGAAAACCTATTCAAGTAAGTCTTAAATTATTTTGAGGCCAAAGAGTCGAGCCACTGCTTGTTAGATACGTAGATATGTTTTTAATTTCAGATAACTTAACTATCCTCAATTTTAGTGTATGCATATATTAAATTATCCAGTGAATCATTTTAATGTTAGCTGATATTAGAGTATGAGAGAGAAACTTACTCATCCTGTTCGGCTCAGGTCTTGAAAGGAAAGTTCAAGACCTGCTTAGTCGTTCCTGCCGTCTGTCTGCTGTCCACTCTCATTAAAGTGCCTCTCTCCTCTATTTGTTGAATAGCAAGTGGCTCCACTAATAAAGAAGCCCCACTTTATTTTCAAGCCTGTAATTACTGATCTAATTTTGCCTAATAATTGCTTCATGGCAATGACATGTATATTTACTCGTAGCCTTCTACCCTTGTAGTGTGTGTTCTGTCTCATAGCGGAGCGCATTGACAAGCAGAGGAATAATTCACACAGACTAGCCACTTTCATCAGCCTGCTTGTCTTTTGTGCCATCGCCTGCTGCCACATCAAAGCTGCAGCGGTGTTCCTCTCAGCTGGAGACATGAATACATGCATAAATGCGTGTGTTTGTGTCTGCAAAAAGGTGCATGCAAATATGTGTGGAAAGTACAGACAGAGAATTTGTATACATAAATTAGTTGTGTAGTCAACACTTTGCGCAAACTGTGGGTCCAATTGATCTTGTGTATGTGTTTGAGGAGGCTTTGTAATATTCATGGGGTTCGAAAAGCCAGGAGCTCACTGTACTTGTGAGTTCCAACAGCTTTGTGGGGAACATAATGCAGGACGCCACAAGTTTAACTGGCTGTTTGAGGGTTAAGACTTGGTGTCGGTTTTTGGAGATGGGTTAGATTTAGGTTTTGGTTTTCGGTCAGGGTTAGGGTTAAGGGATAGGGTAGGGGTAAGGGTTGAGGTTAAGAATATAGTTGTGATGATCAAGGTTAGGGTAAGGGGCTGGGGAATGCATCATGTCAATGAGGATTCCCCATGAATATATAGTAAAGCAAGGATGTGTATGTGTGTGTGTATAAACTATAGTACAGTGATTGCAAATTATTCGGTACTCTCCCTCTAAACGGAGTCTATACTCAGGCTTGTGGTGTGTAGTGCTCAAGGGCATTTGTTTATGCATGTGTGTGTGTATGTGCATGTGCTATGATATATTGCTCATCCAAGTGGCGGCAGAACTGTGTAGTGAGATTAGAAGGAACCCATTCCTTTGTTAATTTAAATGGGTTCATGCATCATGCTTTGCGGGGGCCTGCCGATCAGAGCATTATGGAATGGCGAACACTGCCCAGAGGTGTTTTTAATGACACAGCAGGGCTTCAGATGTAAAGAGGTTTAATTCCCTGCGTTCGAATAAACGCCTGGTTGTGGACTCGGGCTTTATGATTTTTGTACATATCTGAGTAGTCTGTGTATTTTTGTTTATATTTTAATGTGTAAAAACAAGCTGTCCCCTTTATTGAAACCTGCCTATTTGTTTTGTTTTATTGTTATTTCTATTTTTTCATTTTACTTTCTTGAGAACTAGAGACATAAATTTCAACACTAGAAAAAGGAGAATGATAATCCAGTTTCTTTTCACACACAATTTCATACTTGGGTCTCTGCTGGAACTTTTGCTGAGACAAAGAAAGAGAATACTGATGATAATTTAATACTGCTGTTTTCATGCATTGATTGGACCCCCCCCCCCCATAAGAACACCGAAGATAAATATAAGTGTAAATATTTAGAGCTTTTTATAATGACAGTGAATGGTAGGGAAAGAGGCAGAATGAAGGTAGGAAAAAGATGGATTAATAAGGTGAGGGGCGTTAATAGAGGGTCAGTCTGGCACAGCTGTTCTACATGACACGGATCATAGACCCTCTGCTGACAACATGTAGCAAGCCTGATACACACACACACACACACACACACACACACACACACACACACACACACACACACCCTACTATTGTTCAGTTTGGCAACACTATTCAGATTTGGCCAGCTTCACCCCTCTTATTTTGATTCAGTTTTATTCTCTTCTTAATTAAGGAGAACCGTGGATGTTTTTTTCCAGTTTGAACAGTTTGGTTTTAGCTTTAAGAGCTATAATGTATGTTTAATGTTGTATGATTAAAAATGTTGCCTTTTCACAAGTGCTGGAAGGGTGTTTAAACTGCTTTAAAAGTTGATTAATTATATGTTGTAAAGTAGCCAGTTCAGTCATTAGCTGATTTTTTTTTTTGAGATAAAACCAAAAGAAAACATTTATCTTTCATCACATATAACACTTTCAACACAACACATCCTGACCCACAGTCTGCTTGTGCATGGCAGATTGCAGGATCTTTAATATATTTTATTAAATATTTTGAACATAGTAAAAACTGGAAATAATAGAGAAAATTCCTTTTTGTCTCTTTGTTTGGGAAAAAAATGTTTGCTTCAACATAGTGGTGCAGACAACTGAGAGCATTCTCACACACCATCCCTTGGAGTGAGAAAGTAAAAAACCACCATGTTGAAAAGAGTAATAATAATAATAATAAATAAAATACTATGAAATGCAAAATTTATGCAATTGTAAATTATATTTTTTAGCTAAATAACTAAGTTTAATTATCATTCTTATCTAAATTGTCCTTCTTAGTCTGATCACCTATATTGCATTTTTTAAGATGTGTCAAGATTCCTCAGTCAGTGCGGCAGGTTATCATCATCCCCAGATTAAAATGTCCCTCGTTGTCTAACTTGTTTTGTTGTTCTTCACAGGATCCTCCAGTTCTTCCCATCGACCAGTTCAGTGAAAAGTTTGTTCACTTCATCACTCAGTGGTGAGTCAGATGTGATTACTGTTTAATAAGCTTTGATTCTCAAAAGACAGACACCAAAAACATTTTAATTAACACCTTCCGATTTTAAATGCAGTTTTGTCTTTGTTCAGTGGCTGTTGACTGTGTACTACATTTGTTTGTACAAGCTTAATATGTTTGGCTCAGTTGGCCATCTGAGCCCCACAGAGCCAGACTGAACAGTTAGAGACCACAAACCACAGGCCGCAGTTAGAGATCCCAAGCCGCATTTAACATAGATGAACAAAATTATTGTAGATGAATAAAAAGGTGTAATTGTATACAATGGAATTATATTTGCCCGAATGTGATGATTGTGGATGTAATGGTTTTATCTAGGACATTCAGTGTTGCTGATGTTAAATAAAAAGCTGTTCTTTTTTTTTTCTTTTTTTTTAACAAGGTATTGATTAGTCTAATACAACAGGACAAAAACAATGTTTACCCCGGGTTTGCCTCTGATTCATTAGCCTCTCATGACCTTTACAGTTCCACAAACATTGACATTACCCACTCAAACCACGTGCAAGCAGTGTGTGTGTCTATGTGTTCAGCACCCACTAGCTGGCTGTACCAGCTGTTGTTTGACCCCCATGTCTGCTTTATTTACTCCTCCCTCTCAGGGCAGACTGAGGTACAGTTACCCTGCCCTGCCTTGGTGTAGGACTAGCACTATGTTCTCCCAGACTATTCTCAGAGGGTCATGGCCTGTTCATCGCAATACATAAACCAGTTCCAGACAGGCCCCTACACCATTTCCTCAAAATCCTCAATATAGGTTGTTTTGACAGATTGTGTATGTATACACACTTTGGAGAAAACTCACAGAAACATACACATACAATTAGATCCATAAGTATTTGGACAGTGACATCATTTTTATAATTTTGCCTCTTTACACCACCATGATGGATGGAAATACAGCCTTCAAGCTGTGATTGAGGTTTGACAAAAGTATTGTATTAACCATTTAGGAATTACAGCCTCATTTTCAGGTGCAAAATAATTAATTATTGGACAGTTGGCTGACAATCAGTGTCATGGCCAGTTGTGGCCTGTTCCCTCATTTCATGACAAAAGAAGCAGACAAGAGGTCTGGAGTTGTTTCCAAGTGTTGAATTTGCATATAGCAACTGTTCATGGGAAATCTCAGTATGCAGACCAAAGAGGTATCTGAGCAAATGAAGTAAGCCTTCATTCATATGAGACAGATGGTAGATACTTTAGGAGAGGCCAAATCAACAATTTGGTACATTCTTAAAAAGGAGCAATACACTATCGAGTTTAGCCACATCAAAAGACCTGGAAGACAACAGAAGATGACTAAAGTTGATGACCGTAGAATATTTTTCCTTTGGAAAAATTCTTCACAATATCCAGCAAGGTCAAGAACACTCTCCATGTCGTAGGCATATCCTTGTCAAAGTTTACAATCGAGGGACACATCATGAATGTAAATACAGAGGGTTTACTACAAGGTGCAAGCCAGTGGTAAGACTCAAAAAGTGTAACAATATCTAACAGTGTTGTTGATGATGTGAATGCTAATAGAAGTAGCAGGATGAATTCCAGAAAATTACAAAGAAATGGTATATTCTTCAAAAGCCATATTAGTCACCTGACCTCAGTGCAACTGAGCTTGCTTTTCACTAACTTAAGACAAGACTGAGCACAGAAAGACCAACAAACAAGCAACCACTGAAGGGTGGCTGCAGTAAAGACCTGCCAAAGAATCTCATTTTGTATTTGGATATGTCCATTGGACCCAGACTTCAGCTAGTCATTAACTGCAATATTTTCGTTAAACCCTTTGAATTAAAGCTTGAAGTCTACACTTCAGTCAATTCGTGATGGCTTCATTTAAAATTCTTTTTGGTGGTGGTGTACAGAGGTAAAATTATGAAAAATGCCACCACTTATGTATTCATGTAATTCACTGAACCGATTTGGTAACTGCTTCAATTTGTGTTCTCAGCAATAAGAAAAATTAAATGAACTTAAAATATTAAATAATTTTATTTGAAATAGAAGTCGTGTTTTTAGGCTATAGTGTTTATTGTCTATAAAACTGCTTTCAGTTTCTGTGGCATGAATGGTTTTGTTGCAAGCCTCCTCTTGAATATTCATGTAGCTGAAATGAAAGTTAGAACAAAAAAATGTCTTGCACTCTTACGAACACAGTTTGAATAGTGGCTGGATATAGACTGCTTGTATCTCTTTTTTCAGTATGCGGCGGCAACCGAAAGAGAGGCCTGCCCCTAATAACCTCATGGTAAGTTAAACCAAGCCTTCCATTAAACAGTTCCAAGGACCAAAAAATATAAGTTTTGAATAACTGTGAACAGAAGGTGATCATATTCGTGCATTCCAATAAAAATTCAATTAAACATAATTTTATTATCTCTGTAGCTTTTGGAATACACAGTTGTGTTTTTCGCAATGATTGAGGTGTTGTGGGTCAAGGACCCTCAAAGTTGGCATTGCTGTGTGGGAACAACAGGAATGAACTTCTTGCTATCAATGAAAGATGTCAGAGAGAGGTCAGCCAGAAACCTTGAGGTAGGATTAAGACCTACTTCAGCACTAATTCGTTTAATTCACTGCATTGGAGCCAAACTGAATAAATCGGGCCTAGCTGCTATACAAGAGTCAAAGAATTCTAGTTTATAAAACTAAGTTTTATAGCCTAATGAAAATTTGAGCAGGAGACAAAAGGAAATTATTTTTAATTGTGTGTGCGTGTGTGTGTGTTTTTGTCTGCCCCTGTTTGTGTACGTAATGGTCAGAGCGTTCCCAACACGATGTAGACATCATTTTAACATTCTACTGCATGGAACATAATTAATTGTGAAAATCTAAAAGGTTTACTATCACTCAAGTGGACTCACGTCTCATCTGCAAATCAGAATCTCAGGAAACCATCATTGTTTTCTTTTATTCATAAATGTAAATCACTTGGTGAGTTTTACTATTTATTATGCATCACCTTCCCCTTTTGGTCATTAACATGCCTATTTACTATTCTACCATTATTACCACTCATTTTGGCTTTTATAAATAGACTCTTACAGGAAATACTCCTCAATGAAATATTGTAATTTCTAAGTTAATATGGAATAACTTCTATCCATCCATTCCTTATAGAACCTATACTGATAAGTGTCAAAGGCAGGAACAACATTTAAACCCTATTGATTTCGCTTAAGTTCATGATATGTAGAAAATATGTATTTTCAAGATTCTGAAAGACTCTGAATCAACTTTAATTTGAAAATTGTATATGGAAACCCCGATTATCTTTCTAGTACATGAAAGAAGAGCAGGAATGAATGCTTTTAAAGAGGATTAAGGTTAACGTTACAGTATATTTTGGTGAAAGAATCTCAACTAAAGCCTTTGACATCTAGCAAAACAATTAAAAAAAAGTTTTAATCTTTTCCTTAATAGCATTAGTATAGGAAATTTGCAAAAATCTCAATATTAGGGATGCCAAAAAAAATTACTTGTATTAACACAAAGTGAACTTAGTTGAAAAACCATGGTTTTTATTATAACATACCCTTATACCACTTTGTTGTACCTTCTCTAACTGGCTTAATATAGTACTTACTATAGTACTTTCTGTGTATTGGATCATGATTGGTTCCAAACTGTAATGTAAATGTCTTAAACTCATACTTAAGGCAACAGCAGAACCACAGGGAAACTTAATCCATTTAACAGATAAATGTGAAAATGTTCTTATTAGTGTCAAACTCTGCACATGTGTCATTTTGTACAGTGAAACTCAAACATATACATTAAATAAAAAGAATAAACTTTTTTTAGTGGAAGGGAACTATAATCGATTTTCAGCAGTTGAGAACTGCTGACAGAGAATAATGCATCTGTGATTTGGTGCTGTTTTGATGCTAACAGCCCCACCAAGTTAATGAATATTCAAATGCAAGTAGACTCCACTAAGTACCAGCTCTTCCTGTCAGGATTAGCCAAACCTCCCTCCCAATGCGGACATGAGGATTTTTGCTGTTCTAGCATTAGCACACTAGGTCCCAGCAGTTTGCACAGACTGCCTTTTAAGAGCTGCAACATGCTCTGCTTTCTGTGTCATCAGCAAGGACAGCGACGGTTGGGTCCACAGAGAGAGGAGGGGTGACTGTTTGTGTTGTGGGGATAGAAGGCTGAAAGGCGTAAATGCAGAGCTGCTAACATACTATATGTTCTCAGCCTCACACCAGAAAGGAGGAGTAAAGGGAACTGTTGAGGAGACTCTGACTGGGGATTCTTGGCTCCAGACAAAAGTAGTTTTCTTCAAGGAGAGATCACGTACTACTGCTTTCGAGGAAGTTCAGCTTGTTGTGTTTGCAGCATGCTGCTCCAATTTTTTTTTTTTTTTTTTTGTGACTTGTTCACCTCAACAGAACTTCCATTGTGTGTGTTCAGTGATACCTTTGATTCCAGTCACTAATACTCGTGTGTCTTTTTATATAATTTTAGTGGAGTGGATGCTGTTTTTAGTCTGACTGAAAAAAATCTGTAATCCTCTTTTGTCTTAGTCTGACTAAATACCCAACTTGCACATCTTCTCAACTGCTTCTTTGCTTATGTATGTGAACAAGAACATAAAACTACTTGACGAGACTGACTTATGATCTCTTTTTCACAGTCTCGTCTTTCAGTTTTTTGTGTCCTTCAGTAGTTGGCTTTTTCAAAGTTTAATTCAAAGTAACGCAAAGACCAAGGGTTAAATCGAACATCCATTACCATTACTTATCAGACAATGTTGGACCTCTGCCAATGAATTCAGTTTATCCTCCAAAATATAAATACAATTGATCCAGGCTCCCCTGTTAGAAGTTATCCAGTGCCTTTTGTCTAGACGGCAATATCTTATAACTATGGTATATGCATTTCTCTAATGCCAGTGACAACCATAATGTTGTCTTCAATTTGACATTATGAACTATCAAGAAGAATCTTCAGATGAAAAGGACAATATATGACTCAAAGCATCAATTGTGGTTAAGTACAATATAGTTTCTTTGTGATTTCTGTCATTTTTAGTAAAAGTTGTTGAATTTACGTATATAAAACGCTTTTTAATGGACTGGAGCTATTTATTGAACAAATGCAAAGAAGACTACTGCTTTGCAGTTGTTTTACTTAGAAGGAAATGTATTCAACACATTTGGTAGACCTCGAAAATGTAATCAGTGCCTTTTGTTGAGTAAGACTGAATCTAAACAGAAAATTTGTTTATCTGAAAACCCCACCAGGAAACCTATAGATTAAATGTGAAGGCAGTTGGTAGAGCCTATTCTGTCCTGTGTTTTCTCTGTAAAGTTAACAATTTCTCCTGATCATTTGCTTTATTGCTCATTGAAATTTTATGGCATACAAATAAAAACAACCAAAAGCAAAGTGATAAAGCTTGTTTTGCAAACTGAGGGTAGATTAGATTAAAACTTGATCCTCAAGATTGAATTAGAAAGTCTAAGACTGAGGTCTAACATCTATTTTCTATTTTCTAATGTCTCTCCCTGGTGATTCTCGGTTTCTCCCTGTTTTTTTTTCTTTATTTTTTTGTGAAGCATCAGTGTTACCATAACTTTGCTCTCCTTCCATCCTTATACGTAGCATCCTTTTTCAACCACACACTCTTTTTCCTTCTTTTTTTGTTTTTCTTCTTTTTTCCTTCTTTTTTTGTTTTTTTTGTGTCATCAAAGCTAACATACTGTCATTTCTCATTTTTTTTCTCACATTCCTACTCTGCCCCACTTTTTTAAGTTTATTGTGATCTCTTTGCTCTTTTTAAAATTTTCACAGTTCTGTCTTTTTTTGAGTCCCTCTTCGAATCCTTTTGTCTTTTTTACCTGTATTTTTGTCCTCCTGTAGGCCTTTCATTTCTTCTTTGCCTGTGATGAACTGTGATATAAGGTCATGGATGCCTGCCTTTGTGGCACAAGCCTTCTGATTGTCTTTCCCTCTCCTCCTCCTCCTTCCCTCTCTCCTCCCCACCTCTCACCCTGCCTCCCCATTCCCCCAATCTCCTGAGTACATTAAAACTCTTTACCTATTCTATCTGTATGTTAATGCACCTAGCCACAGCACCCATTTCCTCCCCTCTCTCTCTCTGCTGTACTGCCCTCAGTTTTTATCTGTTCAACTCATTTCTCCTGGAAGGTAATGCAGGAAATCACACTATAGTGTAGACAGGGAGCAAATACTGTTATTTGATGACCATACAAACTCACCTAGCAGCTCTAGTTTGCTCATCAGGTTTCAGCATGTGGTTTCTCTAATCACTGGTATAGCTTTTATTGACGTCATTATTGTCACTGGTATTTTATCCTATTGGATGTCCTTTAAAAGGCTGCTGTTTGATTGCATGCTCTTCATACTTCATTACAACTATTTCTAGTATACTGGATGCTATCAAAATTATATCCTATTGACTTCAAAAACCCGACTAAGATACACAGTGAAAGGAAAATCTTTTTCTTGGGTTCCCGCTATGTTCCCAGCATGAATGAAGAGAAGGAACAGGCACAGTAAAAAGAAAAAAAATGGAAGGCGAAGGACAATTATCCTAACAAAAAGAGCAAACTATATGATAACAGAAGAAGCATCAAAGAATCCCTCATTTAAGTACATTACAGCAGGAGGTTTCAAATATCAGTGCAGAAGTATATTAATTTTCACTTTGCTACCATGAAGAAAATCCTAGTTTTCTATGACAGAAATGATCTTATTTTGCATATACCTTCTTTAGTCTCCTACAGTGTCAAAAACCTACCGTATGGAAACATCTGAATGTTTGGCAGTGGTAGCAGGATGGTCTGAACCTGTTAGATGTGAAGACAAAGGTTAACATTAGAAAATTGATGAAAGTCCAAAATCTGTTTTGTACTTTTGAAATGTTTCTGTCTTCCCCAAAAAACAGCCATGTTATTCTTCTAATGCACCTAAATGAAACCAGTCTCTGACTCAGGAGTAGTTTAAGTATATTTGTATACTAAAGGTGCTCTTTAGAGTTTTCTTGTAAACACAAAAGTAATTTTTATATTCAATGTTCTCTAACTAATTTTTTATATCCTTGAGGCCTGACAAACATGTTGAACATACTTCATTATATTATGAAACATCTCATTAAGCTATTTTAAATATATATTTTAAATTGTGCATTATTTAAGTCATGTTTGTTACCGTGTAGTCTTCTTCTTCACTGCCTTTTGTGGCACATTTCTGTGTTTCCTTTTATGTCAAACAGTGGAATAGCTTGAAACCAGCTGTAGATTTACCTGTGTACACGCTTGTCTGATATCAGAAAAATGGGGGCACACTTGTAAAGACATTGGTCCAAAGCCCTACCACAGTAGTGGTTAAAAAAACTCCACTGTGTAAGTGTCAAACTGATGCAAAACAAAATCAAGCAAAGAAAATCTGCCCTTCTGTCTTTCTGTCTGTATTGAGCTCTTTGTAAAGAATCACATGCTGAGCCATCAGACAGGAACATGAGTGGTTTTTCTTCCATTATACTAATGCATCTTTCATTGTGGACACCCTATCCTGTCATCATAAGCTCATGACGTTGGTTAGTTGAGGAGACTTTCCATTGGCCTGCTCCCAGAAGGTTTGTTGCGGGTATTTGGTGATGACCTGTTCTGTCTGAGGCTTCTTGCTTTTGGTTCTCAACAGGCCGTCTTTCTCCTCCCCCCTCTTCTTCACTACAAAGCCTGAACTGTGTGCAGCACCTATCGCCTTATTTATTAAGCTTTAGGGTAAGAAAGACAGAAAAATATACTTTTTGTAACCTATTACATTTAGCCTTATATTTGCTCATTTATAAAACAAAATACAAATAGTGCATTATAATTTTCTGTTTGTGTACCTGTATTTGCATGTTATCTTGTGTGTATGAGAGATGAGCAAGAACACCCTCATATTCTTTGATTGTGATTTGATGGACATTTCATTTCTCCCTCCCCCCTCTCCCTCGCTGTCCCTCGCTCCCCAGCCAGCAGCCTTCACACAGCCTTTTAGCACCCTTGTCAATGCAGCCCTCCTATTCTGCTTTTCTATTCATATGCACACATACACGCACAAATTTCGTCGCCCCCTTTCAATCCTGGAGACACCAGATGAGCCCCTCGGTTTTTCACAAAAGAACCCCCTCCTGTCTCTGACTGTCCCCAAATCTAGTTTTTACTTAAATACTCAAAAACAGACACACACACACACACATATAGACAGTGTTATGAGTTTTGACCACATACTGCACTAGTATCGAAAACTGTGGAATTTGTTATTAACAAACTCTGACTTTTTCATATTAATCCATACTATATTTGTCATAAATCATGTCACCATAGTAACCACTGACCCTTACATCCACACTGTTAATTAGGTTTGCTCCTTCATTGAATCATTCCATTCATTTTCATTCATTCATCATATGAGAGATATGTCTCTTATAAACTGAAGTTTGAGAGTTTTTTCTTCATGTTTTTCTGTTTTTCCATGGTTTCCTTTTTTATGTGATGGTCTTTTTTCTGTTTTGTTTTGGGGTTTGTTTGTTGTTTTTTTTTGTTGTTGTTGTCTTTTTTGGCAATATTGCTGAGCCAATGAAGAAATCCTAATGTCCACTACTGACTGATCGATTTAGTGACACAACTTTGTAGGGACAGTCATGTATGAAATGAGGCAGGCAGCGGACTGGAGGCCATAAGGTAACACATGTTGTCCTTATATTTTTTTTTTGTTAAAGAAAACAGTGATGGATCTTTTCTTTGTTTTCTTTGCTTCCATGTCATATGTTGACATGGAAGCATGATGATACTGCAGTATTTTAGAGAAAAATTCCTGGGCAGAAGAAGGTGTCTTATCAACTGTTTTCTACATAAGTGTGTATACTAGACATCTGATCAGCTGTACGTGTAGGGGTTTTTGTATATCTTTATGTGAGTGTTGTCTCATGATTTTTTTTTTTAGTTAAAATGTGTGTCAAACTTTCAAAGCAGTTTCAGTGTCTGAGGAATAGGTGTCTTAGTGTTAACATCACTACATGTGCAAAAAGGATTTTCACATGCATGTTTATGTGTCATCGCAGCTCTTTGGGGTTCCTCTTGTGTCTTCTTAGACTCGTCCCAAATCACTAGTGTCTCCTCCTACCAAACTTTTCTGTCAACACCTTTGCTGCCAAATGATTTTGCATCCCACCCTTGGGTATTGACATAAACCCCATTCACACATACTGGGACTACAGTGTGGTACTGCTGTGCACCTGTTCAGTCACGTCATTTTGATGTTGGCTAGAGTCAAAAATGTACATATCAATGTCTTAATCCTGGAAAAATTCAATTTTGGCACTTTGATTAAATATTCCTTTTTTTTGTGTAGCCAACATCCTTGACTTGACCAGAGTAATGCCTCTTTTTGATCAGACATTTTTGTTCAAAGAAACTTGTCTCAATAAGTGAAATGGTGAATTTAACACTTAAAATGAGCTAGAAAGTCATGAAGTAGCTCCTAACACAATTATTAATTTCTGATGACTTTTTCCCACTTGTTCCATTTTTCTTCCAGTTTACGATGACCATTAACATTGAGCCTTAATGTTGTGGCTCATCAATAAGTCAGTATCTCTAGAAAACCCTGCCATACTATGCAGACAGTTTTTAAAGCAGCAGAGAGTTTTGAAAGTGGTATTAGATACTTGGATCATTACGTTTAGGGGAGGAACAGCATTGTGATATTCCTGAGAGAAGTTTCCCTACATTCCCTGTATTACGACCTACCAAAGTATACAGTCATACACACACAAACCCATGCCAGCCAGTTTCCAGAGGGAGCTAGTGATTAGCATGTAAATCTGTAAAGCTCTAGTTATTTCTATCTACCTCTTCACCCTTTTCTCACACACACATCCATACACCGATACGCACACACACACACACACACACACCGTGTTACTTCCAACATTATTCTAATGAGGTGATGACCAGTCTCTTGTTATAATTGCCTCAAACTGCTTTTAATTTCTTCTGAGGGTATTAATCATACATAGTGTTATTTAAAATCGCATAAATTAATCTTAGATTAAACAGATCATTCAAAGGCTTCCAACAATTAAAGAGTTACGTAGAATTTCCCCTGGGTTTAGGCCATTTCTGTTTGAGCAGAGCAGTTGCAGGTGATTATCCTATTTTGATGTGGCCAGACGGTGATTAATGTAACTTTTAAATGAGTCCTTCCCCTGTCTCACCTCTGTCTACACACTGCTGTAGCAGAAAGTCACAAACACCTTTAGTGACCTTACAAGGAGTAGTTATTCACTTGTGTTTACTACTCTTCTCTTACAGGTCATATTTAATAGAAGTTGCAGTAAATTTAATTATCAGGTGATTGTGTGTGTGTGTGTATGAGAGAAAGATGGAGGATGTATATCTAATATGTTCATTATTAGGGTCTGCATGCACCTGTATGTGTCTGTATCAAAGCACAACTCTTGAGGCAGCTTATATTTAATGTAATGGTGAGTCTGTAGTCTAAACAGTTTTTCCCTTCCCTGGGGGTCTCATAATTATGCTACGCAAAATTCTTAAACTTTTTTGACTTTTTTGACAAGAACACATTGCCTGGCTATGAAGCACGACATGAGCAGAGAAAAGGACTGGTGTCCTTTCTGTTCTAGAAGTGTGTTCAGAATACAACTCGGAAGCTCTTGTTTCCATCTGCTGTGTAAAGATCAGCGTCCTGCTGTCCCAGAGCATTTAAATGTGTCTAGAGTGAGTCTAACCCCTTAGACATGCTTGATATTTGTGATGCATCTCTGATTAGAAAACATTAAATACGAGTGTGTCTGAGTTTTTTGTATTGCTATTTTCCACTCAGTAACTAACCAGTATAAAAGGAGGCCCAAGAGCAATTAAGTTTAACTTTGATAAAGCAGTCTCTACTATGGGTCCATTTAGAAGCCTGTCCTGAAATTTCGATCTAGTCACACAATTGTAAGCAGATGGTGTTTGCCCGTTGTCATGGAATTGTAGATGTTTAAATTTCTATTATTCTCAGAACTGTAAGGACTTTTTTTTAATCTTCTCTTCCATGGGAGTTTCAAAGTTAATTTTAAGAGTTCATTCATGACCATGGAAACAGTAGCTTTCAAAACAGTCTCACCACAAGGTCGATTCAGCAACTGTTCTGAAGCTTTCTACCAATCACTCGATCTATTAAGTGGACAATGCTTAGTTTCACTGTCTGGATTGCCTGCCATCTCTCTTGCTTTGATTTCTTTAGATCTCGTATTCCTTAACCTTTTTTTCTCACTCATTTGTAAGCCTAATTCACAACCATACTTTTAATCATGTTTCAGTC
Organism: Istiophorus platypterus; assembly: GCA_016859345.1. Taxonomy (NCBI): domain Eukaryota; kingdom Metazoa; phylum Chordata; class Actinopteri; order Istiophoriformes; family Istiophoridae; genus Istiophorus; species Istiophorus platypterus. Next base: position 8,036,905 of record CM029118.1, on the reverse strand, counting down.
CTTATTTATATGTTAGTTGGTAGGATAAAGAGAGAGAGAGAGAGAGAGAGAGAGAGAGAGATCAGGCGTAAAACAAATGCTTTCTTTTCTTTTTTTTTAACAAGCACATGTACTTGCAAACATTTTAATGCACTTCTCACTTATGTTATATTCAGGGTGCCCACTGTTGCGGCATCAAGTTTTAAATTACATTCAGCAGAGGGGACATTGCTTTGGACAAAGAATTACATGTTGCACTTGCACAGTGTCTTGGCATGTACAGTAAGTATTTATTAATGATGTGTGAGCGTGGTATGACAAGACACACACTTTCATCCAGGTCAAATTCCAGCAGATGCCTGTGGCCTGCCAGGGTTCCTTCCCGGAGCAGAGGTGAAGAGTTGAATTTTAAAAACATCACTCAGGACTTCTTTATTTCTGTATCCCTCCCTCTCTACTGAGGCAAGGAAGAATGATTGATGAGATGATATTCAGCACATAAGGGCACCCAGGAGCGTCCACTCAACCCATCGCATACTCACACACACACACGTGCTTGCACTGATATGAGAGTAATTAACCTCGGACTGTGTTAACCCCAGCTGCCCATTAGAAGGACAACAGGATTGATGGGATTCCCCCCAGTCCTTCACAATCTCTATAGTTTGTGCTGGATTAGAGCACAATGTAATGTGTTAAAATTTTCCATTGAAATATATAACTACACCAGATTACACATGTTTTGACTGAATGTTCACAATCACAAAGTAACAGCAATTGGCAAAGAGAGAATAGAATTCAAGCTAAGTAATTTGAATTTCAGTTTTATAAAGGAATCGTGGTACTTTAAAAAAAAAAAAAGTACAAACATTCACTGTATTCCCCTTTAATGTGATTTCATTTTATATACACTTCCTTCAGTTTAACGTATTACCCTGCATAACCTCAAATAGACAAGGACATTCTCAGGAGGAAAGGATGGACTGTCACTACCACTCTGTCCTACTTTGTTACTAATCTTACATTGTCTGCACCAGTTTGGTTGCTGCTTGGGGGTATTTAATGTTGTCTGACCCCAGAAGAAACGGCCGACAACAGCACTGCTCACCTTGGAGTCACTTTCTGTGTTAAACTTGAGTCAAACTAGCAATGGCACTGAAGTCATGAGATGCGGTTTTCATATTCGTAAGATTTTGCTCGTTTGCTATGGATTTAAAGTCTTGCAAAGCACAGCAAAATAATTGTAAAAGGTGTTTTTCATGTTCAATATAGGAATTAATTAAAAAATTAAAATGTGTTTACCCCTTAGTGCATTAGACACCTGGTTACACCTGGTTACTTTAACCTTCCCCCTTGGGGTAGGGTCCACGGCTACACCATAGGTACACTTTAGGTTCGACGCAGAAGTATAATTTGGCCTTAAGTCCTCAGTTTTATTTTGATTCTAACCCAACTAACGTAGGATTTTTGAGGCCTGTATTGATATTTGCAAGTTTGAAAATAGTCAAGAACAATATTTTGGCCAATATATTCTACTCAGATAAACATATTTGATAGGGATACCATAATTTGTTTGTGTGAGACTAACACATGTACTGAGCAGGACGTTTTAAAGTTAAACAAGACTACAGTCTCTCAGAATTAGTTATGTCAAGCTTATATCCAACTGTACCACACGTCAAAAGTGTTTTTAGTTGCTCTTAATGGCCTCATCAAGTCTCTCCAGTAAGAGAGTCATAGTGTTGCACTCGGTTGTTCCTGTGAAAATAGCCAAGGAAAAGTCTTTGTCCACATATCCCTCTGTTGTGACTGATCTTCTTACTGATAACAGAACCCCTATTAACAATGTACAACAGTGACAGTCACTTGCTGTTAAGGACAGATATTGTTGAAATCAGTGTTGACAAGTTCATTAAACTGGCCAGCTGCAAGGTTGTTTATCTAATTGGACATCTAGACACCACAAATAAAATTCATGGTCAGCCTCAGTTGACTTGTCTTATTTGCTGCCTCCTCCTCTCTCACCCCTGACCCCCCCCCCCCCCCCATGACCTCTGTCACCCCTGGCTCTGGTCTGAGAAGTCCCCCAGATGAGGCTGGTGATTGAAACCGCTGTCATTAAGATATCACATGTGACATCTCTGTTTCAGCAATAACAAGTGAACACTGCCAGCATTTAACAGACCTGACGAGCTACCAATCACAGACCAGTCATGTTTGTTGGATTTCTAGAGCTCTTATATTGACGCTGTTGATGAAAGTCCTTTGAGATTAAGAGTGGGTTCTTGAAAACCTGAAAAAAATGTTCCCAGTTATTGTTTGATGATTGACAAAGACTGTTTGCCAGTGCCACCTCTACCTTTTATCACAATGTTTATTTTACAACCTGTTATGACTCACATTGATCATTAAACTCCAAGAATATTTCGTTAAAATGGACTCACAAGCCATTAGTTAAACATTTTGCATTTAAAACCAAATCTGTTGGACATTAGTATTCACGACAGTTTAATGATCCTTCTATTTAGTTTATTTGTATTCTATTATTATTATTTCCTGAATCATGATTTAGAGTAATTACACAAGTAGAGCTAAACAATGCAATTCACATAATGGCATAATAATGTTTGTGGCTCTAGTGTGTTTGATAATAAAAATAATATTTCAGAATAGGTATAAACATTTTCCAACAGCTATTAGAATTTATATTTCTCTTTTTTTATGAGAAAGCTCATTACTTGTGTTTTACAGCTTCTTCAGTTCATTTTTTTCTAAAGATAACAATTATTCTGAAGATCATACTGTATGCATGGAGTAAGATAAGTGGCAAAAGAGATTATTACTAATTTTAACGTTTTTTGGATTTGGTTTTCAGGTTAAATTTTCACAATTGGTCAGGGATAAATTTAAGAAATCAGTCCCTTGTTTACGAATTTGTCCCTCTGGAAAATTAGTCTGACTGTAGTTAAATCATGAAATAATCCCAGTGTACTCCATGTCCAATTTCAAATTTAGTCACACAAGTCAGAGTTTACAATTCATTTCTTCACTCTGCTTTCAAACCATAACAGTTTGTATTTTTGCCATTCAAATTAAATCCTTAAGGACTAACCTTGTTCCAAAGATATGTATATCTTTTATATGAAATACTTTTTTTAACGTGTGTGTTTCTTGGTATTTTTTCAGGATCACTCCTTCATCATACAGTATAATGATGGTAATGCGGAGGTGGTGTCAATGTGGGTTTGTCGCTGCTTGGAGGAGAGACGATCTCAGCAGGCTCAGGGACGCATCTGATGCCCCCCCCCTCGTTGGACCTGTATGCTTTCGATCCCAAACCTTGAACACTTATCCAAGTCTTCAGGATCAAGTACGTCCATATGTACACCGTACAAGCAACTTCATGTACGTGGACAAAAAAAAAAATCACTAGATGTTAAATACTTCATGTGAGTAATTCTTTATTTAACAGCACTCGTGCGCCGTGACAATGAGGAGCTCACATCCTTTGCACTGAATATTAACCTCTGCATCCAAAAAGTGCAGACAGATCTGTGCTTTCTTTCTGACGTGGGTCTCCATCCGCTGCTTTGTCCCCACGTCTTTTTTGGGAGTATACAGAAATGCGGTGAGCATCACGGTTGATGAATGGAGATAAATGGTCCTGACTAAGAGGATCAGTGACAGTGAACGACTTCTAAGCATACGACTGAAATATGTTGGCAGAGTTGTGATCTGTTTTTAGGATAACCGCCTTGTGCTTTACAGTTGACAGCCCTCTAGTGAATGTTAAGGTTCTTGCCTGTGAGTAACTGCCCATTTGTGTGCCTGTTTTTCCACTGGTGTAATTTATTACCTCAGCAAACTTACATTGTCGCTGTAATAGCAAGATTTCCCCCTAAAAAATTGTTTTACCTGTTTTCAGCTCCAGGACCAGAGCATTTGTATCTGCTTATGTTCAAACCTTGCAAGGTTGTGGGTTAACTGAATAGACAACAACAAGCCCGCAGCACCAGTGAGTCTGAAGCAGCACTGCAGTATTACAGAGTGGAATGAAATATTGACACGTTTTTCTTGATTCCCAAGCTCAATGACCAAACAAGTTATTGTTCACACTCATCTAAAGGAACCAGGGTTTATTTCCTTTTTGAACCAATTTTTAACTCGGGTTGCAAATCTTTTATTTCCATTTGCACAGTCATGCCTGACATTGAATGCCACTGGATGAACTGTTGAAGAGGAAATTGTGCTGAAGCAGTTCTCCACTTTCAGGCAGCGGGCTATTTGTTTGTTTGTTTTTTCTTTTTCTTTTTTTCTTTTTTAGAAAACCATTAAAAATAAGAGAAACTACAGACAGTTTGAGGCTTAAAAGGAACCATGACTCTTCCTCCCATTAGAAATCAACACTTTTTTTCATTTTAAGTTGTTGTTTTATCCACGTTGCCACCAGAAAATCCTTTGCTTTGGCAAAATATGTCATGGACTGTACAGAAAGTATGCTATTCTATTGAATCACGCAATTAGATCAGTTGATATGCTCTAGCATCAATACAGTGCACATAACACCAAAGACCACTGTCGAGCCAAATGGGGAGATTATATGGATTCCTCATGACTGATGCAAACATAATGGGTTATAAGAGACTATAATGATTTGCTTTGACAAGGTGTTTATGTGCAGCTGATAAAATGTGTAGTGCTTAAGTGCAATTAAATACCATTACTTCCACAAAGTCACAGTAAACACAGCCTACAGTGGTGCGTGTACAGTGTGAGCATCACTTAAATGAATGTAACGGCAGTATATCAGCGCAGCAGAAAAGGCTTAAAGCACCATTTCACTATACATGTAACTTGTCATTTCACCAATACCCTGTTAGTTTGGGTTTTATCCTCTGTTGTGGTGAGGAGAAACATGGATGGTAGATTTTATTCTCCTGCCTTTAACTGTAAATAATTAGAAACGGAGTACACACGTCACTCAAACAGGTGCTCCATCATTTCATACATAATTTGAGAACTCCTCAGTAAATCTGGTGCATGACCAGTGGGTCAGTTTTTGTTTTTTGTTTTTGTTTTTTTATTTTTTTTTTCAATATTTTGCATCTTATTTGCAGAATGGGCTATCCATTTAGCATTTACCTCCTTAAAAATGAACCTTTACTTTCCTTTTGAACTGAACCTTCTCCACACATGAAATGGAAGATCTACTGACTGTGTGGAGACATTCAAAGCTGTGTCCCAACTCCATACCACATACTGATTCTACATTTATTTTTTATTTATTTATTTTTTTTAAGTATCTAGAGCAGTTATGTATGCATACAAAATTTTGTATGTTAAAAATGCAAGTATGTATATAAAATTTGCCTGTTTTTTGTGGTCCTGAAATTCAATGATAATTATGAATAATTGAAGGTGGTACAAATGTCTTAAAAGCAAAGAACTAATTTGAAAATTTTAAAAAATAAATAAATAAACTATAACTCATCGTCACTTACTGCCTTTTTCCAGAAGAAGGAGGATCATGAGACGTAATTGACTAAAAATACTCCCCTCATTAGATTTTACCAAAAACTTAAACTACAGTTTCTAAGGCCAAGAATGAACATTCACTCACAACCCACGTTGCCTTCTGCAAACTGCAGTTAAATCATCATCCGTCTACACATATTTTGGTTTGCGTGGTATCAGCACAGTGTGTGGGATGGATTTTGGAAACAGCACACAGCCCGTTGGTAACCTCTTCTTGTTGCTCGAAGTCGTTTAAAAGGTTACAATGTTGGAAGAAACTTCTCATAGCGCCCTCCACTGGTTGAGCTCAGAACTCCCCGAGACAAGATTTCTCTTCGAGTTTAATCGTTGAGCACAGACAACATTGAGTCCATTTTTTAGTTGAATGCTTTTTCACATCCAGCAGTAGATTATTGTTTAATAAATGTTGCTTACTTCAATGTATTCCATTCTGTGTACAGCGGTTAGGATACAGTTATGTATGTTAACAGCGCCCAGCAGAGGCGCCGTGTGTCACGATCTCTCCCATATTAACAAGATTTCAGTAGTGCCATTATTTGCCTCGGAAACCAAAAAATGAGGCACAGCCTTTTTACTTTGATCTGCGTAAATTCACTTTTGGAAAACACGTCTGTGCAAGATGTTTATATTAGTACTACTCTGATAACGAGTGAAACTCAAAATTTGCTAATGTTCCCATTACTAAAATACATCAGTGTGGAATTTCCAATAGTTGCACAATGACTAGAATATGTACTCTGTATTTTACCACAAATATTCACCTAAATGTCACTTTGGGTAAGTCGAATTCTGTCGCACTGTTAATACATCTGTTGACAGCCACCTGACATTAAGTTTGCCTTAAATTTAACTAAAGCTATACAGACTTTGCAGTCGAGTAAAACTAGTAGATTAGTGTAATATAAGAAGAGTGTGTGGTGGCCACTTGCTACTGGTGAACACTCTTCAAAATGTCAATGTAGTTTTGCAATGAAACCAAAAATAAACACTTTGCATTTTTGAAAAGATGTGGTTTGAGCTTCAAAAGCCCAGATACATCTGTTTGGTGATGTTCTCATTGACTGTGATATCTGAATATGAATCTGTCGTATCAGTGGGAATATTTATTTTATTTTATTTTATTTTTACTATCCAGTCAGCTTACAACGGAGATCTCCTGTTGTGACTCTCCCTGTTATTTAACCTGTTTCTGCCTAAACCACAGAGCATCAAGTCAGTGATGGGACTCAGCAGAAATATTAGTGCTGTGATGTTACTGGCTGATTATGGCCTTCTCTGTAATTATCTGTGTTGGCACATATTCCAACCTGCACAAAAAAATAAAATGTATTTAAACATGATTTGGTTAAGTTTGAGATTTATTGTTCATTTATAAACATCATTCGTTATATTCAAGTCCCTTACACAGTCTAGACAGTAGTGATTTTTTTTTTTTTTTTTTAATTTCAAAGTATGATCCCTGTTTTTCCGTCATCTATTGATCATTTCTGCCTTTGTTCACCTAAATAACCTTCAGGTTTCTCTTTGTGTACATGAACTTTCTCTCTATTTGAATAGTTCACACTTTTGTACATCTAGAAGACTTCTGGAAACTTGGAAACATTTTTTTTGCTTTTGAGAGCCCCCTCCAATCACATTAAGTCTGACTATAAATGTAAAATGAAAGACTTGATCATTAAGTTTGTTGAATTTGTTCTAGGGAGGTATTGATTAGACTTTATGGTGATCCTGGAAGCTGTAAGTTGTCTTGCTGTTATGTTTCATTATATGGTTCTCAGAGGTGTATTCAGTTCAGCAGCAATACAAACTGCAGCTTCTAAAATAGCCATATAGCTGAATACACACCTCTGTAAAACCTTCATGAAGGGAGGATTTATTGCAAGACTGCTGAATTAGACTGCATTAGTTTTAACTAGGTGTTCCTAATTGACTGGCTTAATGTTTTTCTTGGTAGACCTTTCAGACACGGCCCGAACTCTTCACATGGCTAAAAGCATATAGAAAAATGATGGTCCTTTAATTAATAGTTTGACATTTGTATGCTTTGGCATAGGATGAACCGAACCTGTGAGCACCTTGCTATCACTAGTTCATTTACAATTTGCATTTCATAATTAATCTCCGTCAACTTTTAATTAACATCCACCTTGTTCTTGGTTATTAATTTGTGCGTTAATGTGTGGAGAGTAGTTCAAAGTGCACAGATACAATCAGGTAAGAAGATTGTGTTGGAGGTTTTTTTTTTCTCTCTAAAAGCACCAAGGAGGTACCGTGGTTTCTTTTGACACAGGTTAAGACACTCAAAGTGGAAATGCCCATTCAATATCTTCACACATCAGGTCACTCGAAAACCTTCAGCTCCAGATGTTGCACTTTGTTACCTCCAAAACAAGAAGTGCACACATTTACCAGCCAGTTACAGTGTATTAGAGATGCTAAAGTAAAACACTGACATTTTTATAACACGATCTTTAACCTCGGAGCCATCGGCTACTCGCTTTCATTCCACCAAACACTCAGTTCATCCCCTCAGCAGCTTCACAAGCAGAACTAGACCTCACAAACTAATCCTGGTCATTTCCTGCTGAGCCTCTGTCTTTAATAGAAAGATACTGTACCAACACAACTACAACTGAATTATTTGTTTATAATGCAGTATGTTAATAAATTCCTCAACTGTCAACATTAGCCAAGCGTTGAGGATGAATACATTCATTAAAGTCTTTCAAGTTTAAGAATGTCTGGAAATCAAGAAGGATGAATGTGGCTAATCTTAATTTGTCAGAAATTATGCACTGAAATAGAAGACATTCATCAAAAAAAACTATTTTTTTTTTTTTTTTATCCAGTAATACAACCCAAAACGTAGATATAATCTCAATATAATCTGTGTGTTTCATTTCTGTGGTATTCTTATGTAGAAGTATTGATGCTAAATGATGAGTGTTGATTTATACAAAAACCTTTGATTTATTCCTCATGTAAAAAAAAAAGAGAGATTGCATCTCATACCTTGTTTGTATTTCGAAGACTGTCCCTTTTCAAAGAGAAGCTGAGCCCAGTAATCAACAAGTGATGGCAGCCTCCTGAATTCTTGTCATTTTTGCACTTGTTTGTAGTTCGGTCCAGGGTGAAATAACCCAACAACTATACAATGAATTGCAATTCAGTTTTTGGATGAATCATACGCTGGTGATCCTCAGACTTTTCCGCTCATGTCATCAGGTGCATGGAGAGGAGAAAAATTCAGAAGAGACAGAAGCTCCAGGAAACACCAGTAGTATGAAGTACAGCTTTATTGTCAGACCAATGCGTTTCAGCTGAATCACATTACAAGGAGCATTTAAATAAGACGGGTATGAAGCCAAAAAAGAATTAAAGGTCAAAAATATATGTCTTAATATATATTCCATACGTACAAGCTTGAGTACTGCCCCGTGAATCCTTTTTAAATGGTCCCTCATCTGAAAATGTTACTGACGCCAGCTCCATATTTAACACACAGAAATGAGAGTGGATATTGATCTCCACGTCTCTCCCCCGGATAGAAAGTGCTGTATGTACATTCAGCTCACAACAGAGAGTTGTACAAAAAGCTGGAAATGTTCAGGTGAATGTTAATGCAGTTTTATTCAGTCTTATTCTCAAAGAGGTTTGCAACGGTTCCACAATTGATTAGAAGTCAATGAAAGGATGTTTGTTGACGTTTTTTCGACGAAGTGCAGTATGAAGACAGTAAAACTCAACCGTTCACAGCTGCCTGCGTCGAGAACAAATAAAAGAGTCTCGTAAAACGAGAGGAAAGCTGCATTCACCGAAGTTACTGAATTTAAATTTGCAGCAAATGCTATTAATGTTGCTAATAGCAGCAACTCAAAAAAGCCTTTTTTTTTCTTCCTTTACTTCATGGATTCATAGGGTTCGTATTCAGGTGTAAAACATACCCATCAGCTCATCAAACACAAATCAGTAATTCATTTACAGATTACAAGAGAGGTCTCTTTCATTATTAAAATTGTTTTGTGTTTAGATCAATTGTCTCAAACACTCAAGTGTCTCCTTTGGTTTGTAATCTTAAGAAGAGAAGCTAATGTCAAGATCACAAAGATAATTATCTCTCTATCACAATTAAAATTATACAAACTAATCCAAAAAAAATGTGCTCTCTGGGCTTCCATACAGACTTGTAGCCTTCACAGCTTTATAGTGTTATTTAACGTTGATCACAGTTTTTTCTTCAGTCAGGGACCTTGTATGATGATATTTATACAGGTTTCTGCCTGAATGCAGCTGCGCGACAATTCACGAGCAGCCTGATTGAAAAAAAGGATGTAGCTGTATGTAACACGAAGGCCTTTCAAGACCATGACACACACCTAAGCAGCGTTTAGGCTGCATTGTACTGTCGACTTTTTGAAAGGTGTCACAGGAAGCAGGAGGAAAACCTCTGTGATCTCGAACTCGTCTGTACTTTGATATTATATGATTATGCGGCAATTCATTCCCCTCTTTATTTGATCTTCAATTGAAGGCCGGCTTAAGCCAACAAAGATCTTGTGATGGCGGTCACGTTCACTGATCATCCTGCTGTGACAACCATTTTACTTGCTATGTGACCCCCTTTTACACTGCAATATGATACAACAAATACTCACCAGGGATCAGACTCGTCCTTGTAAATCTGTGTCTCCTCTTTTTTGATTTTCATGCCAAGAATCTCCATAGGGAAAGAGAACCTCCTCTACACTGAGCTTTTTTTGCCACTGAGGTCCCAGAAATGTGTTTCCTGTTTGAAAAATTTGATCAGAGGATGATATGGTGCAGGGCTGACTCTGTGGTGTATCTGTCAACCCTTCACTGAAGCTCCAGGTAGGCAGCAAATCATTTTGCTTGTCTTATAATTACTGTTGTTTCATTAATCATCGTTAATCATGATGTATCTGTCATGCTGCCAGTTAAAGGGTCTTGGGAAGTTTGGATAGCACTAAAAAGAAAATTTTTTAAAAAATATGATGGTAAGAGGTATAATCAGATTATTATCAACAAAAACCGTACTTGAAATTGCTTTACTGAGAAGGAATAACATTGATCCAAATGGGAACACAACACTTCTGGGAATGTTAACACACTGACAGTGACTGTGTTAACATTGCGGTGTCTGTAGGGTGTAATATTTACCATGTTAGCATGCTAACGTTTGCGAAAGGGCCACATTGCAAAAGGCACAGCTGAGGTTGACGGGAACCTCATTCGTTTTTCAGGGTATTGGGTCGTTAACCAAAATATCAGATGAAATTTCGCCCCAATGGATGAAATGTCACGAAATCACAAATTCATTCTGAGCGGGACCTGAAAACCTGCACGAAATTTCATGGCAATCCCGCGAATGTTTGTTGGGATATTTCACTGGGCCTCGGACGTCGACGTAGAGAAAAAGTGTGTGTTTGTTTGTGTGTGTGTGGGGTGGGGGTCACTGAAGTCATCAGGGTGCACCCACTAGGGACAATGAATGTCAGGACCCAAATTTGTGCCAACAGGCCAATAGCTGGTACACAAAGAGTGGACACCACAGGCCCCAACAACAAACAGTGTAGAGGCCAATCAGATTCTGAAATATCTGAGAAACTGTTGAACGGGTTCATGGTCCTCGGAGGATGAATCCTGACGACTCCGGTGGTTCCAGCACCATTCCTCCAGCGCCACCAGCAGGTCAACGGCTGTCAGCCGGATCACCATCAGATCTGGCGCAAACATTCGCTGTCTCTGGAGACTTTCCACGAGCCACCGGCCTCCCTTCTGACTAACATCCCTCCACTGCAGCGGGAGATGAGGAGTCAGGCACCGGCACAAAGAGGTAACGCGATATGTTCAGCTACACTTTGAAATGCATCTTCACATAGAACGTGGCCTATAGATCTTTGACCCTCGTCTCTACTGAAGAGACGAGGGTCAGAGTAGCATTGAAAAGGGATTCCCTCGCAGTTTAGTCCGAGCAGAGGGAATAGGCGTCTCCTTGAGTACGTGGGCATGTGAGTATTCTCTCATGATGCCTGAAAAAATGGGAACCAATCCTTTAATAGCAGCCCAACTAGGTTAATTTTGCCATGCCTGAGGTGGAGCTTACTTTAACATTTAAACTTATGTCCCCATATATATGTATATATATTTTATTTATTATTTATAAATTATTATTTATTTTTTAACACTAAGTATCTTTTTTTAAGGCCACAGAAAATGAATGAATTAGATTTTGGATTGTTTTTTCTATTGTTTTCTCTGGATCAAAAAGTTGAATCAAGTTTCCTTACTACATGTGTAGCCTATAACTAACACAGTTCACCATGTAGGCTAGAGAAGAGGAAATGAATAATAATTTTCATTTATTGATTTTTTTAAAACCATAACCGTGTTTTTTTCTGCAGGTGCAGGTCTGGGCGGGGCACGTGTTGCCTGAGCGCCGTGGCCGAGGCATCGAGCGGGATCTCATCCAGCTCGTCATCCAGCTCGTCGTGACATTACCGGGCCGTTAACGCACCTGCCGATCGGACGCGTTGGACCGAGCTGACGTGCAGCCCACGGGGGAGCCGCGAGGACGGGTCCGTCGGTCCAGCTGTGCAGTGACGAGGCCCCGCCGCAGATGTTTCCGCTGGCACGTTAAAAAAGAGAGAAAGAAAGAAAGAAAGAGAGAGAAAGCGGTAGAATCAGATGATCAATGGCCGCGCTCGATGTGACCTATAGCAGATAATACGTCTGGAATGAAAATGTTGACGTGTGGGGATGGGAGGGGGGGGTCTCTCTCTCTCTCTCTCTCTCTCTCTCTCTCTCCCTCCCTCCCTCTCTCTCTCTCCCTCTCCCTCCCTCCCTCCCTCTCTCCCTCCCTCTCTCTCCCTCTCCCTCCCTCTCTCTCTCTCTCTCCCCCTCCCTCCGTCTCCCTCCCTCCCTCCCTCCTCTCTCTCTCCCCCTCTCCCCCCCTCCTGGATATTGACCGAGCATTGTTTGGAGATGCGTCTTCATTTCCGGCGTTCCGGGACATTCATATCGCCCTAAATTCCCCGACGAGCGGCGTCTCCTCTTTGTATCGGCCGATGACCTTTTTCCCTTTTTCCCTTTTTTCTCTCCTCTTTTTTTCCCCCCGTCCGACTCGATTAGCGCGTCGGGCGGGACAATGAGCGGCCGCCCCCCGTACGCGAGCGTCGGCCAGATCCCTTTATCAATGTCCTGTAATTAAAATGTCACCGTTTAATTTTCGAGCCATCGCTTTTCCTCTCGGCGGAATCTCTCCTCCAATAAAAAAAAAAAAAAAAAAGTGCAATCGAAGTGCTCTTTTCAGTTGAAACAAAACAAAAAAGAAGGATGCGGAGAAAGCGTTTAAGTGAGCCGAGCTGCGAGGGATCAATAGGCCCTTTAGTCCGAGAGGAGGATTGATCGGTCTCTAAAATGGGATTTATGGGGGTCATGGTTTTATAGGGTGCTGATACAACTGTTAATTATAAAACATTTGGCCTCAATCGCTGCCGTTATTAAACCTTCCCTGATTGAAGCGGGCTTGATTTAAACCTTTTATTATTATTATTATTATTATTATTTAACATCATAGGACGAAATGCAAGTGTTTGGAGGTGATTTAGATGAAACGAGCCTTGCAGGGAAAAAAAAATATGATAATACATCGGTTTCAGTCCCAACGCGGGCTCTAGACTCACGTCAGCGATGGGTGGCATTAAAGCACACACACACTCCTGGTGGGTGTTGCTACCGTTGGAGGTGGTGTTTTGCCTTTTTAACATGTATAGTGTTTGTTGTTTTCAACAATGGATATTTATGTTTTGACACGTTTTTATTCCAGTGTGCTTTGGCTGCACATTTGCATTAGGCAATAATACAATACTGCCAATAATAATGTGAGGCCGATTAAATGTGTTTAGACTTGGTCTCCGGTTGATGGTAAGGTAATAAAAAAAATCAAGTAGAAAGACAAAACAGACATAAATTCTCTCTTTGAGCATCATATCATATTAACAGCACCACGGTCAACGTTTGGTGACTTTTGCAATTGTAATAAAGCAAAAATACTTTGTGGAACAGCTGAAGAACAGGGAAACCTTTCCCCAAAAAATGGACTTCATACAACACAGAGAAGTTCTTTAGAGTAAGACTTGAAAACAAATTTTTAAAAAATAAAGAATTAAATTAGTTAAAACGGGAGCGAAAAGGGGGGGGGCTGACGTCGAGCAGCAACTAAGCTGGGGAGAAAAAATCTCTTACAAGTAAAAGTCAGTTAGTCCGATATTTATTTCAGCAAGTAAAAATGTGCTCAAGTCTTCATAGAAGAGACAAGGAAGCAATGTTTTTATCTCCACTTTGGGGGATTTTCATGCTTTCAAATTAGATTTGAAGCTTGAAAATGAAAATAATAATAATAATAACAAAGGCAAAAAAAAGAATAAAGACGAGGAAAATTAAAAAAAGGAAAAAAGAGGGAATGTAAAAAGGCAAAGAGGAGGAGACTGGCAGAGGAAAGGCAGCCTGTGATATCACCCCCCCCCCCAAAAAAAAAGTATTCTCAAAGTTTCATAATGGGCAAAGGAAGAGAAGAACTTCACCCGTGATGTTCTGTATCAGGAATTCATTGGTCTAGTCATATTTGTTTTGACTTGAGGGTTATTTATGCCTTTGTCCACACCGTTTCCAAAAAGTAAAGATACAAGAATAGAATGGAAATCAAACGTTCATTAAAGGATATTTCAAACACACACACACATGCACACAACCGTGGAATCTAAAAAGAGGATCCATCAGGTTCGGGTTTGGGTTCACCTGGTGAGTCAAGACTCCCAATGACTCAAACCTGAAGCGCATTAATATTGCAGGTGAAAGGTTTGTTCAAACAATCGAGCGCATATCGGAGAGGGCCCCGGTAATTTGTAGCCAACAGTAATAATAACCGAGCTCGCCTAAAATTACCGCTGAAATGTCTAATTAAAAACTCGCTGCTGATCCAGACCCATCAGCTCACGTTTCCCCCGGAATCAGCGGCGACAATGGCTGCATTCAAGTCGGCGGTCTAAATAATTAAAAAGAGAGGAATAATTACAGTATAAAATTGTAATTATTGGCAGAGTGGGGGGTGGAGGGGGGGGCGGTGGCGGGGGGGGGGGCTCTCCACGCTGAAAGAGGAGAGGATGCGCTCGGGATCAGGTTCGGCATCAATATTGCAGGAGGAGAAACTGGCGAGGCCGGGGATGCGCGCACGGGCTGAGGATGCGTCGGAACGCGCTCGTCTCACGCTCTTCACGCACGCACACGCACGCACGCACGCACGCTCATCAGCACGAGCGTGTGTGTGTGTGTGTGTGTGCGTGTGTGTGTGTGCGTGTGTGTGTGTCCCGGTTAGTTTATCCCCTGCGGTGACACTGTATTTATGATAACGCCATTTAAAGCCACCGGTTTGGTTTCTCCTGGCTGCCCTTGAGTTGTTAACAGTTTGCTCAGCTCAGTTTGAAGGTGGTCTGAGGTTTGGTTTTTTGTTTGTTTGTTTTCTTGGATCCTTGGTGGGGTTTTTTTGTTCCTTTTGTTTTTTTGTGTTCCTCTGCCCACTCTACATCCTCCACCCTACAACAAAAACACTTACTCTAATATTTCTTCTTTCAGATTTCCCGACTTCCCCAGTCTGTGTGCTTCACACATTAAAGTATAGTTTAATGTTTAAAAAAAAGTTTGAGATGCAGTTAAAAAGCTGGTCACTGGAGTTTTTGGCAAATGTCACGCAAACTGGTGTAAATGCTGCATTTGTTGGGGACTATTTTCAGTGGCGGATTAATACACCTTTTTGTGTGCTGTGAATATTTTACAGGAGCAGGATCAGCTAGATGAACTATAGAGCCCATGTTCATCATGATGAACGAAGACACCACCCAGCGCCTGTGGCTCATTGATGTGTTTTTAAAAGCTCCTGGACACACACCTGCAAAGCATAATGACAAATGGAGTTTTAGCTGCAAAGACAAAAATTGCTACGGTCAGTTTATGGTTGGTTTTGGTCTTTTCATGAGATTTGTTTACATGACATTTGTTTACATCCTCATCCTCACATTTTAGAAACTGTACCTCAAAGTAGAAGAATGAAGGTCGTGAACTCCAGCGCACTCTCAGCACTGCTGTCGTAGGCTGGCAGCAGGTATGAGGCTTCGCTGGTTGTCATACTGTCTCAAGGTTGGTGATTGGACTTGAATTTTTTCAACTCAGCCTGTGGATTGAGTGTTTTTGTTTCAGATTATGAGACCGATGGCTGATGGAGGTCTATGGCTGAAATGTCCTATTAGGTGAACTTAGTGCTAGCAGTGGGCATTTTGTCCGTCCGCTTCTTTGTTTGTTTCTTTAATTATGCAAAAACTACTGAATCAATTTACAACAAATTTGGTGGAGAGACGGGGCATTGGCCGGGGAAGAGACTGTTAAATTTTGGTGCAGATCAAAGAATTTTGTAAAATCACGTTCTGCAAGATCGGTTATTTTTAGACATTTTTGTCAATAAGGGCAGGAGTTATTATGTGCCACAGACAGGCTAAAAGCAGCAATGAAAAATGAATAACGAAGCCCTTTGTGAAGTGACAATACCACTGTAAAGGTTTGGTTAGGTTTAAGGAAAGATTGCGGTTTGGGTTTAAGTAAGTACTTAGTTAAGTTTAGCTGACATTCGTCTCCATCCGCTGTGTTTAAGTCTCATGGTTTTGTCGACCCATCTGTCCATCCCGACCCCCCCCCTCTCACAAGGACCTTATAGCCCTGTAACAATGTCAGCCGACTTCCTTTGCTTCCACCATAATTACCACAGCCGCTAGAGGGCGTGGAGCAGGTGTCGCTTACTGTGGGTCGTAATAAGCTGCTGGCACCAACAACCTGTGGGAAGAGTTTTTAATGAGAGGATGGTCACTTTTTTGACATAAACAAATGACATTTTAATTTTTTTTTTTTTTTTTAATTATGAACAAAATATTAACTAAAAATTTAACTAATTATAAATAAACCAGTAATACCTTAATCTATTTAATCTCTGGAAATCCTAGTTGTTTATCAGTTAACACAGACGCTGACATTAAAACCAGTAACCACCTCTAATGTTGTGGCTCATCACTTGTACATCTAGAATAAGCTCATGTGAACCTGGCCAATTCATTGGTCCAGCTCTGGACAACAGTCATTCAAATGGTGGAGAAGAAGCAATGTTAGATTACAGAGGCAGCAGAACAGTCCATGTGCCCCAAAGGCCCCAGGTTCACATCATATCCTTTGGGTCCACACAGTTTAATCCATCGTGAATTTGTTGTAAATTTGCACCACTGCAGTTCAACGTCGACCATGATAAGTCCTCTATCTGGTAGCCTTCTCTTGTAGAAGGACTCTGTGTAGAAAACCCAATTGTTTGAGTTTGTTTTTAGTTTGCTTTATTGAATTGTTTTAATTCTCTGTCAGGCTAATTAACACATGGAAAGCTTTGTGCAAAGTAGAATTATTCCATCAGAGAACAAACTGTAAGCACATCTGAAATTTATCTTCTTTAATTACTCATTATCGTATAAAATATCAAAGAGTAATGAATCCCTGAGGCCCAGGTGAACATTATTCAACAGTCGAAAATACAAAAATGTTGAGTTTACTGCCACAGAACACTAGTAAACATTCACATTCGAGAAGCTGGTACCAGGGAAATTTGGGCAAATTTGAGCAATATTGTTTTCTCTCAATCGACTAATCGATGAATCATCTCATCACTTAAAGGTTTATAGTGCCTGCTGGTTCACGGCTGCCAGTTTCAGTTGTATGATATCGTGAAAATGTTATGTTTAGTGGGGCTCCCGACAGCAAATGTTTGGACTGGGACCCCGCAGGACGTTGATCCGGCCGTGGAGAGGAGGAGAAGATCTCTCGGAGGGGGGGTCTAGTATTTAATCCCTTCACTGCCCCCCCCCTCCTCTCCGTCCATGTCCTAACAGGGTCTGCGTCCCATGTCCGCCCAGGTATCGACGCTGCAGGTATGGACACCTGTATCCGACAGACGGGACGTTATGGCTTGGTTAAGCCATCGATCCAGTTATTAATAATAAATGAAGGTCTTGGGTGCAGCCAATGGGCTCGACTGTCACAGTTTACACCACTGTTTTTTTTTTTTTTTTAATTATCATCATTATTTCTCTTTTTGCATTTACAGATTATTGGGCTGAGTGTGTGTGTGTGTGTTTGTGTGTGTTTGTGTGTGTGTGTGTTTGTGTGTGTTTGTGTGTGTGTGTGTGTGTGTGTGTGTGTGTGTGTGTGTGTGTGTGTGTGTGTTTAGATGAGTGAGTGTACATGGGTGAGTGTGTGTGTGACAGTCAGGCCCGGGGCATCATCATCAGCTCGTCCCCAGATTCCTCCCAGATTCACCCGATTTCCACCGCAGAGCGTCTGAGCAGAAAACATTTTATAAACGCCTCCAAATCCTTCGACGCACGAACGACAGCCTCTCGATCCAAACCGACTGTTCTCTCTAATTTTTTTTTTCTTTTTTTTGTCCTTCCTTCCATCTCTTATTTCTCTTTTATCGACGAGGCCGCGGGTTGATTTGCGTGGCCGGCGTGGAAGCCTAACAGATGGCCGTGTAACTTGATAAATGAGCCCGGGCCCTTTTGTCATTCCCGTTGCCCTCTGAAGTGCCAGCAGTTCGCTCCTGCTGCGGTGGAAATAATCCTCAATACGCACCGTGCGTGGCAGGCCAGCAGTGGGTTTCCCCAACGTGGGGTCCGGGATGAGGGGGGGGGCGGCTTAGAGTGTCCATCCTTGACCGGGGTCCAGGGGGCGTCACAAGTTATGTATATATAAATTTCATTCTATTTGGGAACCGTTTTCTTTCTTTCTATAATTATCTTCTGTTGCTCCTTTCTTAACGATATACAATAACAAATGGGTCAAAATGCTTCTCCATCTGGGGTCATCGAGGGGCCTAAATGGGCGTGAACTTCTCGTTTCTGATCATGTTTGTGCGTCAAAGCTGCACAGTTGTAAATGAAAACTGGTTGTGTAGCAGCCCGGCGAGTCTATGCGATGTGTGTGTTGGGGAGGGGGGTGAGAGAGGGAGGGAGAGAGAGAGAGAGAGAGAGAGAGAGAGAGAGAGAGAGAGAGAGAGAGAGAGAGATGCCATGTGCTTCCTGTCTACACGCCATTCACCTCCCCGGGCTCCAACAGAATGGAGGTCCTTGCCACTGCTGCCTGCGCTGAAATGAAGTGAAACGAGGACCCCACCGCTCAGAGTCTCCGCTGTCAGAACCGCATCGCCTCTGCCATCGTCCCTCTCTGGACCCTGAATTTACATCTGTTTACATTCACATTAGTTATTATTTTTCCATCCTAAACCCCGCCGGAGCGTGTCGTCTTTTTAAGGAGAGAAAGGTAGGTATACAAATATATATATTTTTTCAAATTAATAATTCAGCCAGAAGTCATTCTTTATCCAGCCTGTTTATTTATTTCGCTTTTTTTTATTTTGGCATGCAAAATGTGACCGTAACCTGTCAGGTATCGGTCATCCATCACATCCAAAGCGGTTCTTATTTCCCCATCAGTCGTTGAGGGGGGGATCACTAAAGAGGCTGCGGGCTGTTTACACGCAGCCTATTTTAGCGGCCTCCTAGGTGCCAGTGGCTGGAGGCGAAAAGTAAGTATGCGCAGGTGAACGTGAGATAGGCCTGCCTCAGCCTAATTTCGAGCAACTGGCTGAGGCTAATCTGCTCAGAAGCTTTAATTATATATAGGGGCTGGTCTTTTATTAACAATGCGAAGACGCACGCTCGAATCTGTGTAATTACCAGGAAAGCAGCTTAGAGTTGTTCTTTTCCTCTTTGCTAAGCGCATTGGCGCAGCTCAGGCTGCATTTTCCTTCTGCCCTTATCCGCGCGTAAGGATCTTATGTGACTCTTAAGTAGTTTCCCCCCCATAAGTGCCGAGCCGATTTGGGAAGATAAGTGGAGCGGCGAAATCCACCTCCGCGCAGGAACCGGGATAAACTCGGAGAGGAGGCCGGGGGCACTGAGGAGGAGGAGGAGGAGGAGGAGGAGTGAAGTGATCGGCCACAAGAAATAATTAACGGCGTGACTGATTGATTTCACTTCTCACAGGAAGCTCCTGCAAAAGGCTGCCGTTATAATTTATCATCTATTTAAAAATAATTTTTAAATTTTATTATTATTATTATTATTATTATTATTATTTCTATTATTATTACCCCCTAATATCAACATTAATGGACATACGTCTACTGTAAATAATACTAAACAATAATAACAGCGACAAGAACGATTATATAACAACAATATTATTATTATTATTAATAATAATAATAATAATAATAATAGTAGTAGTAGTAGTAGTAGTAGTAGTAGTAATCAGGTTGTTAACCTCATTGACCCGATTTTAAGAAACCTGATGCTTTCTTAATGTCTAACTTCCATTGTGGAATTTTTCTTATGACTTAAACTTATTTGGGGTCTTTAGTGTAGTTTAAGTAGCATTTTTAAACACTGCAACACAAACTGAATAATCCCGAGTTATGGCAGTGAAAACATTCGCCGTACAAAAGGGCCTCCGATTCACTCCGGTTTCCCCTTTGACCGACAGGCTTCCAGGGATGGAGTCGATGCCCGGACAGCTTCGAGACGCGGGACGAGACGCCGGCTCCTCCCCGAGTTTAAAGCAGGACGCGCAGAGCTTCTCCAGCCCCAGCTCCCTCAAACCGAACCAAGTGAGCGAGACGTCCCTGTACGGGGTGCCCATCGTGTCTCTGGTCATAGACGGTAGGGAGAGACTCTGCCTGGCGCAGATTTCTAACACCCTGCTGAAAAACTACAGCTACAACGAGATACACAACCGCCGGGTCGCCCTGGGCATCACCTGCGTGCAGTGCACCCCCGTCCAGCTGGAGCTCCTGCGGCGCGCCGGGGCCATGCCCATCTCCTCCAGGCGCTGCGGGATGATCACCAAACGGGAGGCCGAGAGGCTCTGCAAGTCCTTCCTGGGGGCGCACAGCCCCCCAAAGCTGCCGGAAAATTTCGCGTTCGACGTGTCCCACGAATGCGCCTGGGGCTGCAGAGGCAGCTTCATACCGGCCAGATACAACAGCTCCAGGGCCAAGTGCATCAAGTGCAGCTTTTGCAACATGTATTTCTCCCCGAATAAATTCATTTTCCACTCCCATCGCACCCCGGAGTCCAAGTATCTGCAGCCGGACGCGGCCAACTTCAATTCGTGGAGACGCCACCTGAAACTGACGGAAAAGAAACCGTCTGATGACATTAACCACGCGTGGGAGGATGTAAAGGCCATGTTCAACGGGGGGAGCAGGAAAAGGACTCTGCCTATGAGCGGCTCGGGCATGTCCTCGCAGATGAAATCCCAGGCCTCGTCCAGCCTGGCCCAAACCAGCTCCCCCGAGATCCCCCACAAAACTTTACGGTGCGACGACGATCAGGGGAGTAATAACCTGAGTTTGGCGAGCGGGGCACGGAGTTACCCAGTCATCCCAGTGCCCAGCAAGAGCTTTGGCATGCTTCAGAAAATCCCCCCACCTCTGTTCCCCCACCACCCCTACGGCTTCCCCAGCTATGGGCTGTGTCATAAAAAAAGCGACGGTGTGCCTGAGGCAAACAAAACCAATGTCTCTGGTGTATTTTGGCCCGGCGCGAAGGACACCATCTACCCTGCCTTCCCCATGTTTTGGCCTACACCTGGCGGCCTCCCCATGCCGCCCTACCCGGGGTCTCCACCCAAGCCTCCTGCCGAGCTGTCAGGGGTCCGGCAGGGCGAGCTGGACTTATCGGACCAAAGCGACAGGGGCGCAAACACACCCAAAGAGCCCACCCTCCACCCTCACCATCAGCAGGACGGAGGAGAGCGCTGCCCCAGCTCCCAGTCCTCGTCCACCAAGAACGACGAGGACAAATCCGGGGACGAGACCTCCCAGAGGAAAATCAGCTACATTTCGGCCTTCAGACCCGTGGTCAAAGACGCGGAGACCATCGCCAAACTTTACGGTAACCGGGACGGCTACGGCGTGCGCCCTGGCTACCTGTCCCCGGATTTTATCAGCGAGAGCTCCAGTTACAGATCGATATCACCGGACAGGGAGAGCGTGGTGGACGACGACGACGACGACGACCCGGACGTGGATGTGGAGTCCAACCGGGGACAGGAGGAGGAATGCCCGATCCACATCTCGCCGGGAGGGGCCCATCAGCCCGACTCCCCTGTGACGGACCGGGTCTCCTCGGGTACCGAGGAGAGCCAGGAGCGGCCTGATGCCTCCAGCCCCGGAGC
The DNA here is from genome assembly GCA_016859345.1 of Istiophorus platypterus. Taxonomy (NCBI): domain Eukaryota; kingdom Metazoa; phylum Chordata; class Actinopteri; order Istiophoriformes; family Istiophoridae; genus Istiophorus; species Istiophorus platypterus. Next base: position 8,015,050 of record CM029118.1, on the reverse strand, counting down.
AGCAGCAGCGGCAGCGGCGGTGGCAGCAGCAGCATCACCGGAGGACTCCGTGCACACTGGGTCATCAGACGAGGACAGACAGATGCGTAATGGCTCTCCTCTTCACGACGTAAGATTAGATTAAATGAAACTTTAATGATCCCCGGTGGGGTGGGGGGTCGAATCGTCGCAGTGGTGGAGAATGTGTTAAGAGTTTATGGCGAGAGGAGGCCGATAAAAATGTAATCAAGTTCAAGTGGCCTGAAATAAAAAAAACAAAAAACCTCCAGACGTAGATATTAAATTCGCACGTTTTATAAATCCTAATGGGAACAAGCGTTAATAGGGCGGCCTAGTGACTGGATAAACTGTCAGTCTACTGCCCTGCCGAAGAGCCACTGAGCAAGGCAACAAGGCCTCTGGTCACCTCACATAATTAGGGGCCAGCTTAATTTGTACAAACATATTGTCGATTTGTTTTCCCCATTTTCAATCAGGGGAAATTAAGCCAATAGCCAAATTTATACTGGTTTACTTAACGATTTCTTCCTATTTCACCGCGTCTCTGTGCTTCTGTTGGTCTATAAGACATTTCACCACCACGTCTGTGTCTCCCAATTCACAACCACTCACCTTTCATTTAGGGATCGCATCTTCAGAAACAAATTGCAGGGTTCCTTGTTTTTCAAGAACCGGGGTCTCAATTATACGGGAAGAACTAAGTAAAATGACACATAATTGTGGGTTATTAGACGCTGTTGTCTGCTCCGTCCTGCAGGTGTACGCTCATGAAAAGGAAAACGAGCCGGCGTTGTTTGCGTCCAAACAATCGAGCAGCCCCCGCAGATCCAACGGTAATTGCGTGATATGGGTGTTAGTGCAAAACGCGGGGTGTTTTCTTTCCCTTTTAGCTGAAAATATTTGCGCTTGTTGATGTTTGAAGGTGCTCACCACGTGGCCGAAGTCCAGAACCCGCGCACTGCAGCATCCCACCAGGAGCAGAGGGACAGACAAGGTTTCTTTTATTTTTTCTTTTAATTATTCTCTTTTATATGTGATTATTATTATTATTATTATTATTATTATTATTATTATTATTATTACATCTACCCATTCTATCCCCTTTAGCCGCTTTCCCCTTTTTCCACAGACTTTTTTTTTTTGACTGTATCTTATTCATACGGAATTAATTGCAGGCTCAATAATGTGTGTTTTGTCGTTTTTGTGCAGCCGATGGAGCTTTACGCATCGACATCAGCGTGCATGAAAGAGACCTGGAGAACATGGCTAAAGGTGAGAGGCTGTTTTTAGGATCAAAAGGAAATGAAAGTGAAGGAGGGGGCGTGCAGCAGGTGATATTAATTAGCACAGGAAAATAATTCCTGTTTTGATTTTAATTTGGGGTAGAAGCATCGCCAGCCAGCAAATACATATTTATACAGCAGCTACACGGCTGACCGGGCCCGGTTACCACATTTAATTAGGACCGATTTCTATGTGTTATTTTTAAATGTGGGAATTTAAATCTAATTAAATGTATCTACTTGTTTGCAAATTAGGTTCAATTTCTACATTTATTAACCCAAATTTAACTGCAGCCTTTGTCCGGGGTTGTTTAATTGTTAAAAAAGAAAATCTATATACGTGTGTGTGTGTGTGTGTGTGTGTGTGTGTGTGTGTGTGTGTGTGTGTGTGTGTGTGTGTGTGTGTGTGTGTGTGTGTGTGTGTGTGTGTGTTTTATATGAATATTAAACCTTGTTTTCCGCCTCATGTTAAATGCAGAGATGACGTGCCAAAATCTAAATGCGATTTACATTTTATGGGCCTAGAGTGTTTCCATAGTTGTTAACCACTTAATCACGAGACGTGGGAGTTTTGACTTATTATTGTAAGAGGAAATCGTTTAGAGGCTATTAATATTTTAAGGAACAGAGCCATAACCCCGAGGCACGCCAGCTAATTATTTTACAACGCTTGGAAAAACCCTGGGACTCCATTATTATCGTCTCAACCTCCAGGCAACGCATGGCAATTACTGCGGCAGCGAGCGGGAGGAAAGCAGCGGAATGGTTGTTATCAGGGATGTAAACGCACCTGAAATCGGTTTTGCTTTTTTGTTTTTTAAATTTTTATTATTTTTTTTCTGGGCTGACATGAATCTTTATGTGCAGAAACTCGAAATATATCATAGTAAGTGGAATCAAATTGATCCGAGGTAGATGAGGATACAGAAGAATGTTTTTTCATGATATTTAACGAAATTTGTATCTATATAGGTGGTGTTGTCCGTCTTATTTATTTTTTTTTTTGCATTATGGTGTTTTAATTCTCATCCCTTCTGGTTATTCAGAAGCACTGCAGGTGTCAGATGGTGTGTGTTACTGTGTTTTTGTCTTGTCTTGTTTTTAGGAATATTATTTCCTTTCAGCAGATGAAAACAATCTGTCGTTGAGACTGACACATTTCTGCCTTTTGCTTTGCAGAGGAACTGCAGAAGCAGCTCGTGGAGCAAGTGGAGCTGAGGAAAAAGCTGGAGAGAGAATTTCAGCATTTAAAAGGTAGGAGCAAAGTGAGTCTGGTTGTGTTTTTATGAGCAAAATCACAGACATTTTTTCTTTTTTTTAAATTTTATTATTTATCTCTTTTATTATTTATTTTTTGCATCTTGGTTTGGGTCTTAAACACCCTCTGCTTGCAACCTAGATGTTAGGGGAGGAGTGAGTCACTGTGTCCTTTGAATCCAGGAATGTGTCTTTAAATTCATCACAATGTCAGAGAGTTTCCATCTGATGTGGCCTTCGGTACTCTTCAGATAATTTTCAGGATCAAATGAAGCGTGAGCTGTCCTACAGAGAGGAAATGGTCCAGCAGCTGCAGATTGTTCGAGGTTGGTCTCTCTCTCTCTCTCTCTCTCTCTCTCTCCCTCTGTCTCTCTCTCTCTCTCTCTGTAAACTTTTTGCCTTTGTAGATTCTGACTGTAAAGCAGTTGTAGATCAATGCTCTTTAGGTCTATGGGGAAAAAAATTTCGAGCCACAAAAAAAAAAACCCAAAACAGTTTAAATAACATAGGCTGCATCAGTCAGTCAGAACCCACATGCCCCTTAGGGAAAAAAAAAGAAAAGGAAAAGTGACACTTGCATATTGAAATATTGGCGATTTGTGTCCCGCCTTTTTCCTGTAAACTCCATATTTTTTTCCTCCTGCAAGTTGAGTAAATTATCAGATATCGAAAGGTGAAACTGAAACCGTATTGTTTTGTATGCAAAGGTTATTTTCTCCTAAATCATGCTCTGGAAAATTGAATAGACAGACCATTATGTAGCGCTGTATCAGTTACATGCAGTAGACAGCAACTAATGCCACCCGTTAAAGGATTGGTTTAATGTTACAGTAGTTTAAATACAAGGTTCAAGTACACAGAGGGGTCACTCTTAATACCATAGGGGCAAATGGCATAGGTTACACTCCTTTGCTTCAAAGGCTACATATTAGCTCACATTTTCTTTTTTAGTTCCTTTTATTCATATTTTTTGACCACATTTTTTCAATTTTATTCATTTTATTTTTTGATAGACACTTTGTGCAGCGAGTTGGACCAAGAGAGAAAGGCTCGTTATGCAATACAGCAGAAGCTAAAAGGTAATTTTATCTGGTCCAAAAAGGAACATGAATACATAACTTTTTTTGTTTTGTTTTTGCCTACAAACATAAATATGCAAGTGCTACTTTTTTTTTTTTAATCAAACACTTCTTGTGATCAGTGTGATGAATATTTACCGTAAGAAAACATTAGAGGATAGGTTCACATTTTTTCCAACTCAGTCTTAAATCAATACTCACATGTGCCATTTTAGATTGAAAGCACTGTTGGTTTCTTTAGATATTCCTCCTGCTTATTTTAGAAATCCCCTTCCTGAAGCAGTTTCACAGTAAGTGATGGGAAAATCCACAGTCCTTGTTCTGTCAGAAACTGACAACCTCAGCCAAAGCTAATTTGAGCTCTCAGCAGTCTGAATCCAATCAAATCAGCTGTCTCTCCAAAGTCACAGTCATGGAGTGCAAAATTTCCTCTTCTTGTTATGAACCCTCCACCAAAGCTCAGCAAAGAGACACTGTCTGCACAGCATTGCATGTGGATTTTTTAATTTGCATATAAAAAAAACCTGAGTGAAAACATTGGCAATTAATTAAAAAAAAAAAACAACTTAAAATAACACAAAAAGGTTTTTACAATGAGGTGGAGAAGGTGTTGTATCATTAAAAGCAAAATGTGACAGACTGGAAAAAGACATAGCAAACAAACCACAAGGTTCACAAATCATGTGACTTAAAGTCCACTGAAGAGAGAGAAAATAGCAGCAGACGAAAACATCTGTACGTGTGGCGTGATGAGGAGACTGTAACCTCTAAAACGAACAGACATAAATGCTGTGTTTTCTACATTGTTTTCACCGTTCGAGGTTTGACTAGCGCTCCTTTAACAACGTCATCTATATCATCAACAGTTCTTCTGCAGTTGTTTAATGGGACTTGAAGGGAGGATTAGGGTTTTTATTTATCTCGATTAACCATCTCCTAAAGCTGATATAATGGTGGAGAGGAAATTCCATCCATCCAGTCCTTAGCTATTTCCCTCATCCTTTCGGGGGGGGGTCAATCCCAGCTGAAAGCCAGTCTATCAGAGGGCTCAAAGAGGAAATTTTTTCCTAAAAAGATTCTTAACTTTTGAAGATACGCGCTTGATATGTGTGACTCAGATTACTGAAGCCTCCAGCCTAAGGACTGTGGATTTTTGTCACACTGAAATCATCGGGTCTGTCCGTGATCGCTATGAGCAGAAGGAACAATCAAGGCCAGAGTACCCACCGGGCAAAGCGTACAACTGCCCAGGGGCCCCAGATCCTTAGATCCCCAGATCCCCAAGGTTTACTCCATTCAATTTCAGTCTACATCCATTGATTAGCCAGAGATTTGTCAGAAATTTGTACCATTGAAGTGTAATTTCTATTATGACTGGTCCTCCACCCTCCCATCTTGTGTTGCCAGGTGTGTAGAGGGTCCCTGTGCTAAAATCTAGTTTTAAGACTGAAATTCCAATATTAGATTCCATATTGAGCTTGTTTGTTAAAAGTATTTTATGAAATTGCTTTGATATTTTCAGTTTGTCAAGATTTTAAATTCTACGGGAAAGGTTTTCCATCACAGAGGAACTGCAAGGCTGCAGCCAGCATTTGTTTTATTTTTCAATACATCTGACAATTATTTACTTCAATAACCCATTGATTGTTCAGTGAATTAAATTTCAGAAGGCCCATCAGACCTCCTTAAAGTTCAAATTAACATTTTTTGTTCCCTAGGGCCCCCTGATAGGTTAATCCAGCCATGGGAACAAGTACAAAGACAGAACACAGTCCCAACATCTCCAAAATGTACATACACATTTGATTTTTGTTCAAAGACTAAAAAAAAAAATGTGAACCTGTCCTTTGACAACATTCTGGGTTAAAAATTGCCAACTCACAGCTGATTAGTTCAACAATAGTTTGTGGGAGAGTTGTCTGCAGTCTGTTTGTCCGCATGTCCTCACTGATGGACCCTTCCTCCCCAGAAGCTCACGACGCCCTTCACCATTTCTCCTGCAAGATGCTCACCCCTCGTCAATGCACTGGAGCCTGCACCTTCAAACCCCCTCTGCTGCCCCCCTAGTGCGACCGGCACAACCCTGCACCTGACCCCAGCACAGCCAAAAAAAAAAAGAAAGAAAGAAAGAAAGAAAGAAAGAAAGAAAGAAAGAAAAAGCCACACACAGATCCGCCTCCAAAGCTCTCATGTGTTCACCTACCACCTCCCACCTGTAACCCAAGGATTACCAACCCGCTTTGTACATACACTACTGATTTTAACACTTGAGTGAATATGTCAAGGCTCGATGAAGATTTTGGCAGCGACGTCTCCTCCAAAAAAAACCCCAAACAAACAACAAACTGTTGTGTAGAAGAGATCAGGACTTACCTAAACACGGATTTCAGTTTATGTTATGAAACAAAGGATGGTTGATTTGAAGCTGCAAAGCTGAAACCAAGGACTCTCTCTGAATCAAAGCCGTCTGCTCTTTAGCTATTCTGAAAAGAAAAAAAAACCAACACTATATACATATACATATATATATATCACGTGACAATGTGCAATTGCTTGTATAACTGTGATATTGAGTTCAAAAATGTGTCTCATTATTTAGCTTTTGTTGTTTGTTTGGATATCTTGAGTTTTTAAATATATTTGTTATTTATCTGTCTTTGGTTTAATTTATTATTTAGATTATTTGTAACACTACACATGTTGTTAAGCACTTTAAATGGGCAACATTTCTGGATTTGACCATGCCGTCCTAAACCAAATTCTCTGATCCAAAGTAGAAGGATCTTTTAGTTTTAAACGGAGCACATTATTGTGAGCACTTACTTCAACAGCAGTTCAGGTTTGATGTCAAACAAAAAAACACTTTCTTTCATTGAGTCGTGTATCATAAAAACTTTGAACTGATAATTAAAAAAAAAAAAAGGAAAAAAAAACAGTCTTGAGCCATTTATAGATAACATGTACAGTTTAGAGTATTTTAATTCAAACCTGGTCTCATAATCTTCTCTGTTTCAGGGTTTTTTTCTATCATTAAGTTACGTCAGACAAAACCAAACTTTTTTCCTATCATCTGATGGTCTTTTTATAAGAGTAAGACTCTGTATGGAATATGTGTAAACTGCCATTCACACCGCTGCATTTCATTTTCTCTCATTTGTTGAATTTGGTTTGTAGTTAAAAAAAAAACAAAACACTAAGAGTAGTTCTAAAAGAAATGAATCCTGGTTTTTGACAGTCTACCCATAAGTTTACCATTTATGTATGTACCCATGTCAATATTAATAAAATGTGAAAGCTACTTTCTGCTTTGTATCCTTAATTTAGTTTCTTTCACTGGTGTGAGGCTGACACCTACTGGCGCCCATACAGAACAGCTCCTCATAAGATGGATCATATTTCCTCTTATTGTATTTGAGTTCAACATGATCTCTTTCATTAGGCAGCTCCATCAGTGCATGACATGTCCAGTGAACTTATAATGTTTGACATGGAGTCAGGGGAGCAGGCTGATCTAATAGTGAAATCTAATTCTTCTGATGGGACGACTAATAGATATTGATTACTCGGCTCGTTGTCCCTGGATGCTCCATACTGAGACAGATACTTGTATAATGTCATTGACGCACAATGAATGTTAATTTTCTGTGAACATAATTGCCCTCCGTGGCAAAGCCAGTTGCCTTTGAATACTAACAAGGCCTGCGAAGCCGAAGTGGGATGAAGTACGGTGGGAGTGATCGGCTGCTTCGCTGTATTTTTATTTAGATGTTTAACGTTACTCAAAACCTAATTTGGGTTGATATGTGGTGACAAGCATGGATGGATTATGTGACAATGGGGCCCTGGGCATGGATATGTAACGCCCCAGCCCCCACCCCCACCCCAATCCCCCATCATCCTCCTCAAAAACACACACAGAGGTCCACAAAACTAGAAACAGATTGAAAGACACGCGGAACTACAAGGCTGTGAATGTGGTCTCTTTGTGGTTGTTTCTGGGGTCTCTCTGGTACTTTTTGTCTCTTTTTAGTTGTAGTTGAACTTGTTTCTGCATCTGTAGTTGTTTTCTGTTCTCTTCGAGGTCATTATCCACCTTGTTTTGGTCATTTTGCATTTCTTTGTCGTAGCTGAGTCTTTGTAGTCCTGCCTCTCTCTGGTAGTTTCATGTCTCATTGTGGACTCTTTGCAGTTGTTTTGTTCTCTGTGGTGCTGTTTTGACTTTCGTTTTAGTGATTTTGCATCTGTGGTCGTTTTTTGTGTCTGTGGTGGTTCTGCATCTATTTGTAATAGTTTTGTATATCTTCGCTTCTCTTTTTGTTGGTTTTGCATCTTTTTGTTGCGGTTTTATTTCTCTTTATGTTTGGTCTCTGTCTCTGGTTGTTCTGCTTGCTTCTGTGGCAGTTTTTTGGCCTCTTTTTAATTGTTTTGAGGCCACCCGACCCATCTTTCCCTAAAGCATGTGGAGAGAGCCCAGCAGCAGGCCCACTCAATAATCCCTCTGCAGTAGTAAGTTAAGAGAAATACTTCCTTAAAATGGGGATCTTTGGCTTTTAAACTTTAAACTGAGTCTGTTGTGCTTCTAAGAACAGAAGGCCTGAAAGCTGCTGACCACTGGCATGATACATTATTTCAATACAATTTCATAATTATGCAACTATGAAATTTAAAGTAGGACTTAAGGGGCTCAGTCAAAATGTGCCCTGTGTTCCAACATTGTTCCATGTTGCATCCAATATATGACAAACTGGTAATAAACTACATACATACATGAGGAAATACACAATTTATACTTTATCACAATAAATAATGTTATTGTTTTACTTGGTGAACCTCAGTTTTTATTCAAAACCTACAACATAAGCAAAGACATTTGACAATTTTAAATATATAAATGACTAATTAAAAATTAACAAACATTATGAATCAAGAGAAGGTGCTGAGGAGAATGACACTGCAAAAAAACGGTAACAAACAAAAACAACTAAATAAGTATATCACATCTTCTTTCTTGCCTAGTTATGAATTACATATAAAGTACTAAAAATACCCACCCATACATAACATCTCAAAAACAGCTGAATTTTATGTGCAGTGAGTATTCAAGTTGGATAATATGATCATTAATACTATAAGAAAATTTAAATTTGTTCACCATCAGAGAGTATGTCATACTTTTACTTTTATATAATTTTTTAAGATTAGAAACAAAACCTGAAAAGTGGCCGGTAGCTTTAACTGTGAAATATTGAAAAAAACTAATGTCTTTCTAAATATTTCAATTGTGGTGCTGACATATAAACTAGCAGAACATGGAACTAAGCAAGGAAAGTACAAGTGAAGTTGATTTTCTATATCATGACATATTCTACTGGTAAAAATAACTTCAGAGAGTATTCAGCCCCCTTCACTTTTTTCACACTTTATTGTGTTGTAGATTTGATTTAGATGAATAAAATTGCAAATTTATTCAGTCTCCACTAGACTGAATTCGCTCAATAATCCACAATGGCAATGTGAAAACACGGTCTTAGAAATTTTTGCAAATTTATTAAAAACCAAACTGAAACCTCTCATTTACAAAAGTATTCAGACTCTTTGCTGTGGCTCCAATTTGCAGTCAGGTGCATTGTGTTTAGACATAGTACACATGTATATAAGGTCCCACAATTCACACTGCACGTCAGGACATAAATTAAGTCATGAAGGCATATAAACTCTCTATAGACCTCTTTGATAAAACTGTGGTTGAGGCACAGATATAAAATCCAGGATATAAAATCATTCCTAAAGCTTTGAAGGTTCCTTGTTGCAGAGTGGCATCGGTAATTGTAAAATAGAATAATTTTGGAGGGGCTAGGACTATTCATGATTTGGCCATCTAACCAAACCCAGTAACTGGGGGAAAAAAAAGGCCTTGATTATTGAGGTGACCAAGAACTCAACACTCACTCTGACAGAGCTTCTGGAGGAATGAGCATCTCAGCAGCACTCTGTCGAAAGGCTCTTATGATAGAGCGGCTGGACCAAAGCCACAATGAGTAAAAAAAATCACAAGACAGCCTCTTTGAAGTTTGATGAACAGCATTTGGAAGATGGTGAAAGCCAAAAAAAGACTTCAGAAAAAACTGTAAGAAATAAGAGAGCATTCATTTTACGAAGCAAGGTGATGGAGAGGATCTGTTGCAAATAACAAGCTGCAGATGTGCAACCTTTAGAGACTTTACCCAGGAAGACTCCAAGTTGATTTAGGGGTCTGAATACATTTTAAAAGAGAGATTTCAGTTTTTCACGTTCAATAAATTTGATAAAAATTTAAAAACATGTTCTCACTTTGTCATTATGGGTTATGGAGTGTGGACTGATGCTTAACAAAGGCAATTTTATTAATCTAGAATGAAGTCTACAATACGATAAAATTTGCAAAAAGGGAAGGGGTCTGAATACTTTCTGACTCCACTGTACATTATATGTTGCTATATTGATACCAAAATATATAATGGCATGTACAGTACTGCAATAGAAGATTGTATCCATCTTTTTCACTCCCAGTAACATTTTCTTGAAGCAATCAGCTCATTTTCCTGCCGCTCTCAGGAAAAACACCAGTGTGAGTGAATGTATTTACACAGGCAAACAAGAAATAAATCCATATCCTGTACTGTCAAACATTTAAGAAGATGAATAATGTTTTATCTATCTGATGGACATATTGTCTCACAGTGTTTGCAGTCTGGACAACTGATTAATCATTTCTTTGTATGAACATGTGTGGTCAGCAGACACCTGTCCTGTCACTGGCCACCAACAATACAACAGATGGCAGCAATACATAGTGATATAATAAAACCTCTGTGATTCTGTCTGCCTGAAACAAGCAGCAGGACTTGTTTTTATAATAGATTCTTTGTATTCACCTTGAGGGAACGAATATTTCTGATAATAGATTTGGGGCATGAAGCATAATGTGTTGGTCTAATCGTGAATTTTTCTCTATGGAATTATAGAACCATGATACCAAGCAAATATGTTATTGCTTAGGAACAAACAGGCTTTGCAGGCTGTAGTTTGGGACAAAACACTGAGGAAGATCTGAATTCATTTCATGTTATTTTGGATTCAGCTTCATTTGAAATCATAGGGTGACACCTACTGGCTACTCCAACACTAAATCTTTTACCTGGCCTTTAGTTTTCTCTGTCATGTTCTTGTGCTTTTGTTTGATTTGGACCTTTTTTTGATTGATTGAATTGAATAGATTGAATAGAGAATGCAGTGGCCTCAAAATGGCATAAAAAGTCACTTCCCAAGTGACAAATGTCTTCAGATTTTTTCAGGGTTTTTTAACCAGAATTTTAGAAATACTGTGTTCATCACTTCTCACCTCTACTCTTCCCTCCAACAACAAATAGAACGGCTTTACAATTTGGAGTTTTCAGATTTTATATAGCGAGTTAAATTTTCAATTCATTGTACATTTCATGCCCCAACGTAAATACTATTTCTTTGGAGTACTAGGAAAAATATTCTGGTTTAGAAATATTTAATCCTTAATTTTTTTGTGGATCAAAAAGTAGTCAAATTAAGTAATATTTAGTCTTGAAATTTTGGAATTTGCATAGATAATACTTATCGTGTTAGGTTTCTTATTTTTAAAACTGTAAAAAGTCTTGACTTTCCAGAAGTAACATACAGAGGACATAAGTTTATTATCCTCAGTTGTAGCTACAGTATCTGTACTCTGCAGTTTTGCAGAATCTCACACTTCATAAAAATGTTTTCTTATTTGAATTAAGGAGCAAAAGTATTAATAATCAAGTCTTGACAAAAGGAACCAAAGAACATGGATAGTACTTGAATTTATTACTTCAAAGCTGCTTTAATATGGATCTGCTGTCAAATTTAAAATTTTCATTTAAACTTGCCAGTCACAGATAACAATGATTGGTTCAAATCAGTTGGCAGACGCTGAGATACAATGTCTTTATTCTCTCAGACTGAGGGTTATTTTGTTTTTTTGTGGCTCTGTTTTCACAGGCTCCCCATCATAAGCAAAGTGACCTTGATGTATAAAATACACGTGCACTTATCCTCTCTCAACTTAGGTTTTCATTGAGGGCATGCGGCTTTGAGAAAAAAGCTTATTTTTTTGTTACTTTTTACTTTTATTTTAAGAGAAATTCCATAGTTATAAAAAGTCTGAACACCCATATGCTCAGAGAAGGATTAGTCATCTAACATGCCGTACTTTTCTTTTTTAAAAAAATCCTCACTGTTTATTCAGGGTATGTTATTCTGCGAGAGTTTATATAACTTTAATTTTTTTTTTTAAAGTTCATTTTATAGTGTGAAAACTTTAAAGCTCCAGGAATAATCAGCGTGGGGAAACATAATATATTTATAATGTATAACTATATAAGTAGGGATGAAATTGGCTGAATTTGGAAAAAAATCTAAATTTAAGACATCCTGCTGTTCCATGATAAATGGCAACGAATAAATGTGATGCAAAAGAGAGGACTGTTAGGCTCCATTTCTGTTCTGATGTCAGAAAGGATCCTCCAGAGCTCTGTTGAAATTTTAACATTTTATATGCTAGAAGAACTCTGATATATAGTCTTTGTTCTTAAGTTTGTTAGTGGAAGTAAAAGTGAAGATTTTTTAAATTTATTTCCATCTTTCACCTTGGTCCCAAAATTTTACTTGTGGCACCTTGATGAATAATTCTGGTAACATTCTGCATTGAGAAAAGTCACTTAGATCTAATTTACAATATTTGATGACCAATAAATCTATACTATGACAGAATATATCTGACTGATGCATATCACCCTTGAAATTTTGTTTAGCGAAAAATGTTCAAGGTTGCGAGGGACAATTATTATGAATACTTCCCCTATTCCATCTTAGCTTGTCCAGAATCTATGAATATTTAAGTAGGTTTTAGACCATTTTATATCCAGTGAAATTTGAACTCTATTAACAGAGATCATGCAGATTTAACCACTGATATGCCTCGAATAAATAAAACCATATATCTGAATTCAAAAAAGGTGTTTGTAATGTTGGCATATTTATATGCTGCTGAATAAAGTTTTCAAATTAACAGTGATATAACTGGTCCTTATCTTCTTTTGTGGTTTATGTGAAAAAAAAAAACAACTTGGACTTTACTTAAGTATTCTGCCATATTTCAGGGAGAAATACTATGCATTTTACATCACTGCAATTATCCAACAGCTCTAATTAATAGTAATTTTTCAAATGAAGATTTTACAAAAAAAAAACGTGAAGAGTTTATAAAATATGATGCTTCATTATAGATTAAATATCATACGGTATGAACAAACGAACCCAAAATAATTATCTGATTGACAGACATTTAATCTGCAAAGATTTTGATAATCATTTTTGATAACAACTGACAGTCATTTTTGGGTAAACATGTCAAATATTTCATGGTTCCAGCTTCTTAAATGTGAGGATTTGTTGCTTTTCCTTTCAATTTTATCAATATTTTAATCAGTTTTTTAATTAATTTGAGGTTTTGACCATTGATTTAATGTTGCTGATGGCTTTAACATACCAAACAATAAATTTATTAATTTAGAAACTAATTAGGAGAAAAATCCATAATGAAATGAATCATTGGTTGCAGCCTTATGTAAAATGGTTTGAATTAGCGCCATATAAACCAGGACTTTAACATGTGAAGGAGTATTTTACGCTGGTGTATCAGTATGTTTATTAAAGCAAAGGATCTGAATACTTCCTTTCAAAAAGGGGGCAGCTTGTTTCCAGTGTAATGGGATTAGCTCTCTGGTTATTGAACGCTGGGAAGGTCACGATTCTTCCCTCGAAACTGGGTGGTTCACATCTTTGATACAAAAGACAGACATAGATAAGGGGTAGTTCATTCAAATTACAAAACAACTTATTTTATCATGCAGCTTTAATGGGAATTAACCACGCAGAGAGTTTGGGGTTTTATTTGTTCAAGTTTTGAGATGTTGCTCCATAAGATTTTCACCTGAAGCAAATACAATAGAGGTAACTTTTGAGATGACAGGGTAAAAAAAAAAAAATTAACTACACAATGTAACAAAAGCCTCTTTTTCCAAGAACAATATCTCTCTTTTTATCTACCTGCTGGATGCACTGTTGTTTTAGATAATTCACAGAAGACAGTATCAGAAGTTTTATTGGGACCGTTCCCCAAGAAAAAAAGAGATCTTTGGCTTTCCAGAGTGACCGCGACACTGTTTCTGCAATAAGATATTCCTGTTGACTTTTTAAAATGTAACTTATCATTGCTCTGAGCAACACAAATGAATGGTTTAAATTAAAGCTGCAGGCCAGTGTTCACATCTAGGAGCAAAGTGTAGAACTGTGTATATTTTTTTTCAAAAACTTTTTCATGATGTACTGATACTAAAATCGGGGGGGGGGGGGGTTGTGACAATTGCTGCTACGTGCTTCCAGAAAGAATGAATAGAGGGACAAGACTGAAAAAAACATGAGCGTGATCGACCATGATTTCTCCACATTCCCTCCTGCAGCATAGCTGAGTGCCAGCCTGGTTAGACTTCTGCTTGGGAATGATTTAGAAAAAAAAAAGCAAATAGAGTTTTTCCAACGGAAGTCTCCCTGGGTCCCCATAGCTGGCCGAGAATGACTGTATTTCGAAGGCATGCAGCCACACATCTTTAGTTATTTCTTTTTCCCATCATTGCTTCACATAGTCTGGAGTGTCCTTATTCAGTAATGTGACGCCATGGTATATCTTGCTTATGAGACCTTTCTTGATTCCTGAGTTATAAGAGTCATTACATATACAAATGGCAATTGCTGTCTCTCTGCGATTGGAACCTTTTACCTTCTGCCCACTGAAGCCATATGTCTAACATAGGCTACCAAAACTGTTAAGCTCACATTTCTTTTTAACAATCTTGCATATGGAAGCGATACCAGAATAGACCCATTATCTATTTCCACAATCTTTAGATGCTGACGTAAAGTCAGGGTCATATGCCGGCCATCTAAGCAGTATAACCTCTCTTTGGAATCGGAAGTGATTAAAATTTCCCTTTGACTTGCTGTCTGTAATACTTCCTTCTTCCTTGCCAACAAAGCCAAGCAGGGACTGTATTTGTGTATCCGTTAAAGGCAACTCCACAGCCCCTCCACTTGGCTACACAAGATGAGACACACAAGCGTACAATAACTGCATACGATTTTTCAAACACAAGCCTAAGATGAAAGCATTACTTATGTGCATTATTTATATTGTCGCTTTTCTATTAGAACAAAGTGAAGAAGAATGGATCCACTGCAATGAGTCAGACCTATTCTACATCTTCCAGACAGTAAAGATTTTAGACCACCGATGATTATATTACAGGCCGGAGGGAAGAATAGAAAAAGAAATTTAAATTACTGTTGGTGAAGGATGATTTAACTCACATAGCAGACTGATGTGGACCAGATGTGTCTCTGGGTTTGCATTGCTGACCTATGGTCAACACTGGCACAGGGAATATGAGCTCATGCATATTGAGCATGTGGCACTAATAGCACAGTTTTTTAAGATAGCAAACAAGATATTTGTTGATATTTGAGACAGAGGTGAGATTAGACTGTTTGGCCAGTGTCGTAGACAGAGACGACCTGCATTTCTGAGTAAGAGTGTTTTAACATCTTCACTTTAAAAAAACCCAGGGGAGCACTATACTTATACTTATAGGAGAGACTGAAAATTATTTTTAAACTGTTAAAATAAACGAATAAATTGCTACAAGGAGAAAAAGATTTTGAAACTGAGTTAATGTGTTTGAAAAAAAAAACCAATGTGTAAACACCAGTTTGATAAGTATTTATGATTATGATCAACAATTAATAGGCTACTTTTCAACAAATTCAGATTTACGGTATTAAAAAAAAAAGCACCAACCTTTATTTTTTCTATTCAATTCTGTTCTAGTTGAGAATGAAAGTCCATCCATGACCTACAGACATAGTAGTTTGACAACATACTCAAATTAAGGCCAGCGTACCTTTTGGGGCTTTCAATTGCATCTCATGACCTTTATTAGAGGATGGAGTTTGCTCAGCACAGTGTTCACATGAGCAAAAACTCCATCCATCGTAAAGACTGCGATATCCGGCCCCACATTTATCACACCTACACTTAAGAACGCTCTCAAGTACCAATCTAAGAATAAAAAAAGTTCCTTGCTCAGAGTGAGAAATGAGACGAATTTATCAAGGGACTTCCTTCTACTTACAGCAAAGTATAAAAGCATCTTTTAAAAGCGCCTCTCAAGTGATCACATGATTGATCATATCTATGTTCAGACAACAATTAGTCAGTCAGAAATTTGTATTAACCATACAACTGAAAAACATTTACAGTCTTAAAAACCCCCCAAAACTTAGAGTTTATTCTGTGTCATGTTTGGAAATAATTAACATGGGAAATTAACAACATTCTAATATATTTTATTATGTATGAGTAAGTAAATAAGGATGAAATAATATGAAAGTGGCTGAAATGGGAGCAAAATTCTGCTGCAAGAATTTATTACCAAACTGACAACTGCAGACAATAAAGATGCTCAGACAGTGACCGCAAATAAAATCAATGCCAGATTCATACTTATTGGCTTTTCATACCTTGGATAAATAAAAAGTGTGCAATATCCCATCAAATGTTCAAAGGAAAAAGAAAGAGACTAAAACTGCTCTATTCTTGATTATACTTCTTTGCCAAACATATTATTCTTATTCTTATTACAGAAAACAGAGGGATGCTAAGTTTCTGTGCTGTAACATTGAGGATCTACTCTTAACCATCATAAGAGACCTCTGAGGCTCGATTAAATTAAAGAGCATGTTTAAGTCAGAAGAAGTCTGGTTTTTTTTTCCCACATTTTTAAACAAACTTAAATTTGTTAGTAGGAATAAAAGAACAGAATATTTACTCTTATCTTTCACTGTATTTACTTCTATCTGTTTGGAAGCCGATTGAAAGCTCTGTTAAAAAAAAAGCCAGTGAGTTGACGCTAATTGAAAATTAAGTCAAGATTATTCTAATATTTTATTCCGTGAGACTCGACGTCTCTACCCGTGTTCTGTGTTTTTTTTTTCCTCCGTCTCGTCGTTCGTGTCCCTGAACGCACCGCTCCCGCCGCGTGCGCGTTCACGCGGGCGCCCTGCGCGTCCCAGTCATGTGACAACACCTCAGCGCGCCTGCGTACAGAAATACAAGATGGCGGAGAGTGCGGAACTGAAGGTAAGGCGCAGCCTGAAATCATCTCAAATTTACTCGGTTGCCGAGCGTTTGAACGCCGAGTCACACGGCGCCTCAGCCGCTTAAGCGCCCGGGGGCCGAGATGGTGTCGGATTCGGCGTTTATCGCTCGAAACGCGCGGAGGAAGTGTGTTTGAACCCGCCAGCGCCAGCGCTCGCAGGAGCGTGTTTATGTTGATGTTGGTCTGTGCGAACGGACCGTTTTCTTCAGCACACCCGCTGCTGGCGGGGCGGGATTCACTTCAAAACCGTCCCCCCCCCCCTCCCCTCCCCGCGTCTGGGTCGAAACCCGAAGGCGGCGGGTCACCTCGTGTGCTCCGCGGGTGACCGCCTCCGCTCGTCCGGCCGGGGGTGTGCGGTGGTCGTCGGGGTATTATCGGGAGAAAATGAACGCTGGCTCCGGGGCGTCTGTCGCGCCGACGGGCTCCGGACTGTCAGTCGGTTTGAATGTGACAGCATCTTAGTGCGCGTCGCTTCGCGTCGCTTCTTTCTTTCCCCCCCCTTTTTTTGTTTTTTTTTTTCTTTAAACACGCCAACCTGCACCCACCGTTATTTTTTTTAATCGTCGGTATTATCACATTTGGTAAATACGAAGTTAATCACGACAACCGCGCGTCGTGTCCGAGCCGAGGCACGGTCCGTCTGCAGCTGAAGCAACGTTACCTGTTGATACTCGCTCGATTTTAAACAATAAACACGACGCGCCGCTTCGTGAACTGGTTAAAATCGGCCAAGTTTTCAGGGTTTTCGGGGCCTGGATCACCGACCCCAGACCCACGGCTTCACCCCGCATCGTTCCGGCTCAACGTTATTTATTCATTCTCTGTGAACCGGTCAGAAATTATTTAAAACCACAAGTGAAGTACGAGGCTGGATCGCCAGCCCCCCCCAGAAGCTACAGATTCCTCCGTCTCCGCTTGTTTTCATCGCTCTGATTTAGTCACAAACGCGTCCCGGTCGTTTGCAGGTGTACAATTTCAACTCAGGCTTCCTCCTCCTGTGTATTGTGTAGTCTGAGTTCAGGTGTGGTTGCCCGGGACCTAATGGGAATGTTGAGGCGGAAGGGTTCATAATCAGAGAGAGCAGCAGCAGTAGGTGGTGGTGGTGGTGGTGGTGGTGGCAGAGATCAGACCTCCACCCTGATGCCCCTATGTGTTTCCTTTTACATCACAACACAGTGTTGGCAAGGTAGCTGCACCGAAACCGTGTTACTATTGAGCTTTGTGAAGCCCAGTTGGACCCTATCCGGCATTTATTGATCACAGTCTTGGGCTATTTTTAGACAACCCCCCCCCTCCACAGTGTGTTGCCATGGATCTATACATGCTTCTTTGTGCCAGCTGCTGTTCGGGTACATGGACTGTAAAAAAAAAAAAAAAAAACAAAAAGAAAAACCTCTGCCTCTTTTGAAAAGCCAGATGTGCTCTTACCATATTACCAGCCAGTGCCTGTGTAGTATCAGCTTCCTGTGTTTAATGATAGTCAAATGCAGTTCTTTGCGGAGAGATGGTTACAGCTTCTCTAACTTGGCTTGGTTTTTTTTCTCATTTCCATAATGTTGGTTGAATACTAGGGGGCTGGGGCCCAGGCGCGTTTATTCTCGTTGTCAGTAATTCTGCAAATTATTTTCTAGATCTACGCAATGTCAAGAAAAAGTCAGAAATGCCCATTGCAATTTTGCTAAATCCTTTTTTGACCTCTACAAAGCCCTTGTTTTGTCTGACCAGCATTCAGAAACCCAAAGAAACATTCAGTTTATTCTCACATATGAATAGGAAAAGCGGAAAATCCTTACAATTGAGAGGCTGGATGTTGAGAATAATTGTCATTTTTTTTCTTGATTTAAACAATTCATTGATTATCAAAATAATTGCCAATGGATTTTCTGTCATTGATCAACAAAAAATTAATCAGGGATTGTTTTGATAATCATCGTAATCATTTTTTAAGCACTTGTTGAAGCTTCTGAAATGTGGCAGTTTGCTGCTTGTCTTTTGGATGTCTGATCATAAAACTGAGTGTTTTTGTGTTTTGGACTGTTTGCTGGATAAAACAAGCAAATCTCAATCCATCATCTTGGGCTTCGGGAAACTATAGTAGGCACCTTTTGCTATTCGGCATTTTGTGGGAAAATCAATTATTCCAGAAGATTATTGATATTAAAAATTTGTTTGTTTCAGACTTAGTTTCAACTCTATTTGTGAGTTTTTGGATCAAAGAAAAAATTATTTTGTTAAAAATCAACAGTTGCAGCCCCAGTTTGACTGAAACGAGAGGTCATTTTTGCAGGATGTTAAAATGTAAGATGGCAAAGATTTCTTGTCAGCACAAACATGAAGGACGTCATTAGGCTGTTCTGCTTTTATAATCTGAGCTTACACCTGTTGTTGACTCAAAAATATACAATTTGAGGAAGCTTTTACAGATGGGTGGAGAGTTTATTTCAGTATATCACAGCATCGCACAGCCTCTGCAGAGGGATCTGATAAACTGGTCTAAGGTCTTTGTTTAGTATCCAAACAGATGAGGTTTGGTTAAGCAGTGATTTTTACTGGTGACTGATTTGACTCTTGCTGACCTTCTTTGAGTGTTTTCATGGGGGCCAATCACTTATGAATTCCTGTAGACAAAATAAGATGTCTGAATGAAATAAAAGAAGGTAGCAAATACACTGACAGAGGCATGATCTCAACAACACAAGGGCTGCAACGAACAATTTTTTTTTTTTTTTTTTTTTTTTTATCGATTCATCTCTCAGTTGCATCCTTGATTAATCATAGGTCTATTAAATGTCAGTGAAGAATGCTTGTTAGAATTTCGAGATTTCTCCGAATACTTTTTTTGTCCAATAAACAGGAACAAAAACCCGAACCCTCAGAAAAATCGATTTACAATCACACAGATTAAAATAAAAATAGCAAGTCCTCGAAATGAAGACTTTGAAGCATGGGGTTGTTTGGCATTTTTGCTTGAAGAATCACCTCAGTGATTGATTGATTATGATTTCTCTGTCAGTTGATTAATCGATCAATTGCTTCAGCTCTAGTCAAAACCCAAAAGATATTCAGTTTACAGTGATACCGTAAATAACAAGAAAAGCCTGAAATCCTCACATTTACTTCTGAAAGCAAAAAGTTTGACTTTTGGGAGTTACCGATCTCCACTTTCATTGTGCCATGATATGTGGTTAATACTGATGCAGCAACAATGGATTACTGCTGATAAAAAGGCACACGTTCATACTGTAAATTTAGAGAAACCATAATAATCCCCCATCCTTCATTATGTGAATATCCTCAGTAGGAAATGGAAGTATTAAATAATTAAATTAGCCTCTTTAACTGTGGCACAAGATCTTTTTAACCACTGTTTCATACCTAAAATTAAAAATGCATGTTGGTTGAATTTGTCTCTTTTGTCAATGTGCACCATGTGGGGCTTTTGTCAGTCACCATAGGAGTAAAGAGCACTAGACTGACTGACTGCAATCATACAACAGTGACAGTGTGTGGCAGGAGTCATCAGTCCACCATGGAGAGGAGAGCCCAGAAGCTGAGGATGCAGAGAATATTAATGAAAGGCACACAAACAGGACAACAGAAACTTTCAAAAGATTAAAGTGCTTTAGACTGTAAGAAAGAAACATAACCCCTATTTGCCATGTAACATACAGGGCGGCAGTAACTCATTAGATGCATTATTGATAACGTTTTCTCACTGAATAGATCGGTCATCTTTTCTATATCTTCTAGACATTTTCAGTGAATAATCAAACGTGTGTCACATGTTGCGGATAAGACATCAAGTTGCTTGTACTGTCCAACCATTCGCTCTAAACCCAGAGTACATATGAAAAGCTGAAAATTCTCAAATATGGGAATATAAAACCAGGAAATGATCAGGACATATAATGGTTAATTTTCTGCTAATCAGCGGTTTCATCTCTAGTAACGTGACAATTTTTCCATTTTATATGTTTGTCCTCAAGATTAGCAGTTTAGGGCAAAATGATCAGATTATCAAAAATGGTCAAATTTTACACTATATGTTGTGGAAAGCGCTCGGTTTATCTCGGATAACTCCTAGCTAGACAGTGAAGATGCCTGACAAACTTTTTCTGAGTTGTGTGCAATGGAGGGAACTTTTCCCTGACCGCAATAAAACACTTTTTTTTCACCACATTACATAAGTAAGTTTCAGCTTTCCTTTTCTTTTTACTTCCTAAAGAAGACAGCATCACAGACTCTACGGTTTTGTCAAAATCATCCATCTTTAAAGACGAGTTTGAGGCGCAGTTACACCGAAATGCCCTCTCAGATGGCACAGGTCTGGCTGAACAGAGTTGCAGCCATGTAGCATGACCTGAACTCAAACACTGCAACGCCGATTTGCTGCGAGAATTTATCGCATTTTGTTCAAAACCAGCACTGGCGTTTGGTGTTTTCTGCTGTAAAATGTTTAAAGGCTGGAAGAACCCTGCTATTTCGAATCCCACGCTGAGGCAGCATTATGCCGGGTTACTTTGGTTCAGTGTAAACAAACGAAGCTGGCGCAACGAGGGGTCTTCTTAACAGCGAAATAGCGGGATCTCTGTTTGAAAGGAGGCATCTGATGTTGCCAGGCGCCAAAATACGTCCTGTTGCATCGCATTTTGTTTCCCGGGAGTCCCGATCCGCCTGAGATCCTTTGAACTGTCCTCTCTCTTCTCAGGAGCCGCAGCAGCAGCAGCAGCAGCAACCTGGCAATACAAATAACTGTCTGTGCGCTGGCGGCTTATAGGTGGAGACAGTCTATTTGTAGAGCCTGTGGCTAGGTTAATCCCTAATGATACAGGCCCTCATCTCTGCTCCCCTGCGTCCTTTAAGCACCTGCCTATTTCTCTTATTGTCATTGTCATTATCACTGCAGTTAATTTTTGGTTTAAAGGGAATAAAGACGTTCGCACGGAAATTACCGGCGCGGGTGATAACTGCTCTCATCTGTTGGTGTATTTAAAGCTTGCGTGCGCTTTGCAGGCGTTCATGTGTGTTCTCAAGCTCAGACTAGGTGATTAAGAGCGGTGTCTCACAGCACCCTCCCGGGTTGGGGAAAAGGTACAGGGAATGTAAAAATCTGATTGTTGACGGGCAGATTAAAGATGTAAGGCGGTGAACATCAGCGTGCATGAAGCTCACAGTGTGAAACGGATCTTGTCCGGCACAGAGATGTCAGAGGTGTTTAAGCATTGAACCGGCCGCAGCAAACTTTTGCAGAGGGTGTTATTGCCTGTTTCCTTATTCTCAGTATTTAGTGAAGCGTATCGGTTCTGCTGCCAGATTAAAAATAACAAATATATATTTTGTTTCTTCTGGCTTGAGGATTTATGATCCGTATGGTCAGCCCAGTCAAACCAGCATTTAAGCGGTGTTTTTTGTTTTCCTTTCTTTTTGTCCTGTGGGAGCACATGATGTCTGCAGTCATCGACTTTTAAGCTAAGCTTTTTTCAACTCCTGCGGTGATTTTGTTACAGTCGTCGTTGTTGCCGTGGAAACTTGTCACATTCGAGAGCGACATGGGTAGGTAGCGGTTTGAAACTCAATTGTGTGCTTCCAGCTGGAAGAGACAGACAGGCATTTCGCTGGCCTCCCTCTTGGCAGATTTGTACGGGTTTTTTTTGTTTTTGTTTTTTTTAAATATTGGAATGTTAGAGAGATTTTGGTGTGGATCAAGAGGGATAAATGAATAAAAAAAAATGTCTTGTGAAAAAGCCTGTCATCATAAAATATTTCTGTATCCTGCTGCAGGATTTAGGAGTC
Source organism: Istiophorus platypterus (assembly GCA_016859345.1). Classification (NCBI taxonomy): domain Eukaryota; kingdom Metazoa; phylum Chordata; class Actinopteri; order Istiophoriformes; family Istiophoridae; genus Istiophorus; species Istiophorus platypterus. The sequence goes on along the minus strand of CM029118.1, from coordinate 7,992,331 downwards.
TGGCATGTTTGTCAGACCCTCTCCCTTGAAGTTCATAAATCTCTCCAGCCGAGGCGCTCAGCTTTGTGCAACTTGCGCAAAGAGTTTAGTTATACTGTCACTTTTGTAATTTGTGACTCATAATTCACTTATGATTTGCAGCAGTGTGGCATTGGGTTTTGTGTATGGCATGCTTTGAGATTAGCTGCCGTTTTCAAATAGATCTCGAGCTTTATACGTTTTACATCCCTCTACCTTTGTGCAGTGTCTTAGACCAGCGTGCTGCCACTAACACCTGATAGCACCAAACCCAACAGGTGACACAAATAGGAACAATAATTTGAAAAGAATTTGGGGCCTCTTGCCGCATAAATTTGCAAATAGATGAGGAAATATGTATCTTGAAACTTCTGCTTTCAAATATAGGCTTCATATTTATAGTTTCTGTATACTGTGCGAAAATAAGTATGGAAACATGGAAAATTTTCCCCTTTACAGATGAAGTAACTCAATTAATGGCCTGACTCGCCCAACTTGTTATGATTAATGATAACATAGAGAGTGAGGCTGGACATTCATCTATTCAAGTGGCTCTTGAGAGAGTAAATACATAGCATGACGGTGATTTACAATTTTCTATGAGATGCCTTATTTTGAGAAAGACACAAAAAAAATTCATGTGCAACCCTCAGACGGCCTGGGTTTTCTTTTTCTTGATTTGAAGAGAAGTGAAAATTGGATTTAACATGAGGCTATGCCATCGAATGACAAGAAAGCCATTTTGTAGTCTGCGCATGCTCAGGTGTTTGTCTTTCTTGGCAAATACTTCTCTGTATTATGTCTGTTTAATGTCATATCATAACTCTTGCACCCCACAGCCTTTTGTCTCAGGTGATGAGGTGGTTGTGAATCTGTGGGAGTGTGAAGCTGGCTAGTAAAGACGTTTCTGTTGAGTCCTGAACAGCGAGCTCGAAGGGTTGATGGCTAATAATAGAAGTGAGCACATGCTGTAGCCTCTCCAGCGACCTGTAACCTGAGGGACAGCAGCTTAAGACACTGATTCACCAAACACTCCTCATTCTTTAGGAAATAGCCTGCGATGAACAGAAAATCCCTCAGCTTTTTAGAGAAACCAGCTTTCCATGCTTTGCTCGAAGGGCGAAAAATAATGAAAAAATTAAATGTTGAAATATTAATTAATGAATATAAAATGAAAATATTGCTTGATCCAGTGAATCATCTCTTACCTTTGGAATAATGGCCTTGTTCGGTTTATTTCTGCATTCAGTACATTTGGGTGTTTATTATGCAGTAAACAGATTTCTGGGAAGTCATCAGCTCAGTGTAATGCCGGCAGGTCCTCTAGAGAACCAAGCTAAGAGTAGCTGAGAATATCACTAATAGTTACAATCATGATTTATTCATGTACCAATTTGTCGGTTTTTAGTCAGTGAAAGTCCCAAAAAATAATGAAATGAATCAGAAGACAGTGTGTCACTTTTAACACTGATATCTGAGTAGTTTGGTCTAAATATAAGGGGAAAAAAAGTTTATGGAAAAAATGCTCACACTTAACACTGATATGGGAATATTTGCAAACGATGCTCAGCCCTAACTGACGGTGTAACCAGCAGCATGTGCTTGCCATGTCATGACAGATATAGATAGATTGATGGACAGATATTTTATTAATTCCGAATGAATTCAAGGCATCTGGTAATTTGTTCAGCGCAGACAGTACAAACTAGTGCAAACCAAAAAACTGAAGTATGACCAGTAAGGCAATAAAAGCAGTAAGGCAATAAAAGGGTAATAACAACTAAAAAGATGAATAGTAATAAAATAATGAGCTATAATGAGTAGTAACAAGTAGTAGTAGTAACAAGTAGTAACGAGCAGGCAGAGAACTCAATGATAAAACCCAGCTGACAGATTGAATTCTGTCTTAAAGGAGTTATATCAAAGTTTTATCTGTTGTGGAGCGTGGTTTCTTTTTGGGGATGGGGGTTGTGGTGGTGATAGTCATAGTCATAACGGTCACTTGCCAAGAGCCTCAGCCACCGTTGTGTTTAAGAGGTTAGAATACACCTTCTGAGAATTGCTATCGCTTCATTCTCTCACGCTGAACTGAAGCCAGAGGCTGCAGTTACTCACTTTCGCAAAGCAGGTTAGCACGCTAACCTCAGCAGAGGAAGATGAGTTACAGAAACTGAAGCAAATCAAGAGCTAACATTGTCGTTTCTTTCTCCACCACTGGAGACAGCTCTCGTGAGTAAAGGAATGAACTCTGATTCTGAACTCGCAATGTTTCCCCTATGCTGGTAAGTAAATAGTGGTTACTGCTAACATTGGCTACGTGGCGGAAGCAAATATTTTACATGTAGCACCTTTTAAATTCATAAAAAACAAGCCAAAAAACCCCCAAAGAAAATAGTATCAATTAATTAACAGACACAATGCACATACAAATACATGCACAGCACGTATTTACCTACGCATACATTTCATGTAGTTTTAAAAGCGACATCAACAATGCATGCAAGTGATAAAACAGCTTTATATTGAAATAACCAAACAAGTAGTTATTGGAATGGAGTATATTGTATCAAACCATATCACAAGAAGTGATTTATGGGACATCACACAAATTTTGTCTTAGATACTCAATGGTCTTAAAAGCTTACTAGTGATAAGCAGCTGAGACATGATAAACTAACCACATCAGCGAGAACTGGGCTTCAGGGCTCAACAGCGCCAATGTTTCACTGGCATTTGTGGCTAAAAAATTTGATGTGCGCAAAGTGTAAGATGTGTTCAGGAGCACGTATGCAAATAAAAAGTATTACAAAAATCAGCCGAACCAGCATCCGAATAAAAGCTTCAGGTTAATCCCACTGAAGCTTTTATTCACGACATCCCCATTAATGATAATCATATTGGAATTATTTTAACAGATATTGTGATTTCAATATGAGTCACAATTTTGATGAGGATTTTGGAATTTCATTCATAGCTTTAAAAAAAGGATTATGATTTGATCACTTGTGGGCCGGGACATCTCTTTAACATCACAATGCTTCGTTTGTAATTGTATGTTGTTACACTATTTACCTTTATCGTTAAAACATATCTCCTGTGATTTAGATATCGCACTAGGCCATATTGCAGTTTCAATAATGTTTTGATTAATTGATCAGCCCTACTAAGAAGAACTACTTTGTTTATTACAGTTTAAAGTAGAGTAAAGTATAAATAATAACATAATTGAATGAATACAATTTGATGCAGAAATAATTAAAAACTGAATGCATTATCTATATTAAAATAAATTAAATGACAAAATTGTTCATTTCTTTGCAGTTCTAAGTAAAATGTACAACCATGGTGAAAGACTATTTCTGTCGAGCATTGTTGTCTCAGAGGCGAACATTTTTTTAGAAATGAGCATAAGGTTTTCTTTTCCGAGTACCCAACAGTCAAGTATCTATAAACAGAGTAAATATTAATTTAAACATTAAACATATACCTGTTAAAGTGGCGGTAGTGACATGAATAAACAACACAATAAAGTTGCTAATTCAAGAAAACATTACCTTCAGATAAATGAAAATGGTTTTTGATCAATTGATATTTTCGAGTGGGATTTAAATCATGACACCGCAGTTTATTTGAGATTAAAACGTCTTATATTTAGCTCAGTACCAGACCTAACCAAGCATCAGATATGATGTGTTTTTAGACACTTTGGTAAACTAACAGTAGTAGTAGTAGTATCATTAGAAAACATGACAGGTTTCTTGCCAAAGGCTGTAATTTTAATTCAACATCATGGGGAAAGCTGCTGAACAAAGTATTGAGGTGTGATGCATCGCAAGCAACTTCTGTATTCCGTTATTGTTTCAATTTAGAAAAAAGAAGTCCTGTTGAAATAGCTTTCTCTGCACTGTGTATCGTAGTTTCAGCAAAAACAAATGGCACCACATTTTTTCCCCATCATGCTGCCGTAGTGAGATATACGTATTAAAGTGTAAATTGATTTTGGAGACTCCATTCAGCAGAGACCAGCCAGGTGGACCCACCGAGGCAACCTTCTTTCACTGAACAAAGCTCAGGACGAGACAACACTGATGCAGCTGCGATTCCCAGGCGGTCCTGAGATTAAGCCCAACATAAGACATCAAAATAAGAGAGGCCACTTCAATGATTAAAAAAAAAAATGTGTCTGTGCTTTCTACTCCACCAGCAACATGTTTGCTGCACAGACTCCACTCACAGGTTACTGTCTATACTATTCCCCCTCATCTTGTTGTCTGCCAACCTCCACCAAGTTTGCGGGACCTCAAGGGTCCGGAGGGCGAGTGCAGCTCGCCGATGTCGTCCTATTCCTCCTTCATTTTCTTGCCAGAGTCAGTGTGGCGGGATTTTGGTCTCTAATGTCGTCTTTCTCTGATGTTTTGGCCTCATTTCCTTCCGTTCTTCAACACAGGGGTGAGGTCAGCGAAAATCTAACCGGCTTTTTGCCCCCGCTCAGTTGTTAGTGCCGCTCTGGCCTGAGCTTTTCCTGCCAATTGTCTTTGTCCTCGTACATGGCAACAAAACTGTGTTGTTTGGTTGCTACCGGCAGCATTTACCTGCATGGCTTTGGCATGGGATTACAAACCCCCTTGTCACCACAACTTTGGGCCATTCAGCCTTGAAAGAGACGGGTTTCAAATACACTATCAGCCTGCGGCAAGCTGGGACTAGAGCTCTGTATCCTCAGGAGTGGTGGCATAACATTTAACATACTAATGATTAAAAGAGAAATCGATCTGAACTCAGTCCAGCTGGGCTGCACGAACTAGTTCTGCATGGGGGGGGGTTGGCGGCCTGATCCATATTTTTGTCCCAAACTCTGTATTTTGTTTGATCCACAATGTGCACTGTACCTCCGATACCACAGAAGCAGGAGGGAGAGAAAACAACAGGCGGAGGTATTTCAGAGTTAAGCCTGAGTCAGAGAAAGCTGGAAAACGAAGAGGAGGGGGGATGGGAGGACAGAGAGGGGTGGAGGACGGGGAGGGAGCTGGCACTCAGTACAGAGCCCTCTAGCCGAGAGTGGGAGCTTTATATAATGGCCAGGTAGTGTGCGTGCTCCCCCCTGTCCGCCTACACAACCTCCGCACGCCCACACACAAACGCACACATCCTGCAGAACCTTTTGCAGAACCTGCTTGGCGCAACATTATTAGCCTCAACATCTCCCAGTCTCCTGGGACTCAAAAGAACTGCATTACTTTTCACCTCCGCAAAACCAAGCAAAGTGCAATGGATTTTTTTTTTTAGCTCTGCTATCAAACGTGCGTAGCTCAAAGGGAAAGATGTCGGTTGCTCAAAGCCGCTACTTTGGTCTCGTTAGCTGCAATGGCCAGCTCAGCCTCAAGGGGACACAAGACAACGTTTTAGATTTTTACTATACCCCATTCAGTCTGATGCCGTGACACAGGTCAGACTTGCGAACTCAAAGCTCAAAAGTTTTGACCAACAAGATGAAAGCCAGATTAAAACCTGAATTGTAGTAGAATTGTAGTTATTTTTAGTATTTTGGGTCTGCGAAAGAACACTCACTGTTCAAAATCTGTGAATCGTGTCTTTGTTACTGACTGAAAACTTGTCAAGAACAAGATGGAATCAAATCAGATGATATATCTTATCAGTTTAAAATTGTAATTTTGCTGATTTTAGAAAATTTCATTCTGACAGAGCACTTGTGAGTAGAGTCAACCCTTAATATTTCAGAAGTTTGGCTTCTTTTTTCTGTATAGTTTGTTTACAACCAACAAATTAAGATATGACAAATTGCTTTGCTATCGTTTCCTTAACTCAGCCATCCCTTAATAAAAATTCAAGCAATACCCATGCCTGCCTATGAACCTACAGCATCGTCTGAATTCAAAAAATATCTTTCACTTTCAAACATCATGTTGCTTTTGCAGATGATGTTGATTGTGCCTCCTTTGAGTTCCACTTGCATTGTCTTACAATAGGGACATGTGCCACCACTAACACCAGAAGCTGATTGTTGTCAAACGTTCGTATTAGCTGGTAGTTCTCAATCTCCCGAGACCGTCTTTTGGAGCTACAGTTGGAGTGTTTGCTATAGATTATTCATTGCAGTTTGAGTCCTAAAAACCGTCAGCATCCACAGTCGGTAAATACAGGCAATGCAGGCAATGTATTAGGTGTAAAAATCATTATATCGCTGAAGGCTGTAGGCTAGAGTCTGACTCAAGGTGTGGTCTGGAGACTCCTGCTTCGTCGCGTTACCTCTCAGTGTTGTCATCAGTGGAAGAAAATATTTATGGTGTAATGTGTCACCTCAGGCAGTGGAAAAAAGCTAGCCTAAATTAGTCCTCCTATGCGGGCTAAATTTGTACCGAGCCATTTCAATCTTGCAACCAAGGATTTCTTTTTTTAAGCACAAGTGGATTTCATCATCATTATCCTAAATCTTTTTGTCTTTGATTCCTCTCAGCCCTGTAAAGGGAGGTTTTTGAGTAGCTGTCTTTGGCTTTTCGGGATTCTTTGCAGGTTTATTGCATACACATGTAGAGATTGTCATTGCGTGCATGTCATTTGACGGTCATGTGACTGAGTGGCACATTTGGGGTTTTGCACACACACCAGCCATTTGGCCAGCTTATGCAATCTCTACGAGGTTAATGATCTCTCGTGGTGTGTGGCGGTTCTGATGCGCTGTGTGTGTGTGTGTGTGTGCGTTTGTGTGTTTGTGTGAGTGAGTGAGTGAGTGTGTGTGTGTGTGTGTGTGTGTGTGTGTGTGTGAGAGTGTGAGTGTGAGAGCACGTTCCCTCTCACATGCTATCTGTTTGTGTGCCAGATCTGTAGCATGCATGCACTTTGTCTTTGTGACTGCCTTTTGCATGTGATCTTAGTTGAACTGAAGCACCTCAAATTATAACCGTGCACTTGCACTTGGTCATTTTTTGGTCCCTTTTAAGATTTGAAAGCTGAAGTATAAGAAAAGAGAAATGTCAACAGACAAAAATTAAAATATTTTTTTTTTTAATCAATATATTTGTCATTTCTGTTGTTTCCAGTTGACATATAAGTCAGTACTGATTACAGCTGCAACGATTAACCAGTAAGTTGAACAATACAATGAATTAGCATCAACATTGATAATCAGTTGCATTATATTTTTCATTATTTAAGAAATATTACCAAAATTCTCTGGTTCCGGCTCCATAAGTGTAATAATTTTCTCAGTGTCTTAGTCTTCTGTTTTAGTAAAAATCTAATCTTCAAATTTTGCATAGTTGGTTGCACAAACCGTTAAATATGAATACTTCAGTTACGGCTTTGGGAAATTGTGAATTGTGTGTTTTTTCCTGCATTTTCTGATGTGACATGAGTGCATAACAAAATTTCAGCAGATTTGTCATCTGCACATTCATGCTGCCAGTCTCCAGTTCTGTCACATCCCAAAGGTTTTCTGGTGGTTTCGCATTTGATGATCACTTTTTACTTTGTGCATTATCCTGCTGGAAGTAGCCATTAGGAGATGGTAAATTGTGACCATAGAGGGATGAATATGCTCAGCAACAATACTAAAAAAGATAGGCTGTGGTATTCAAACCATGATTGATTGGTATTAAGGGCTCCAAAGTGTCTCAAAAAAACATCCCCCACACCATTACATCACCCCCAACAGCCTGGCCTGTCAACATGGATTCATTCTGTTGATGCCAAATTCTGACCCTACCATCTGCTGCCTCAGCAGATATCGAGCTTCATCAGACCAGGCTACGTTTTTCTAGTCTTCAGCTGTCCAGTTTTGGTGAGCCTGTGCCCACTGCAGCCTTAGATCCCTGTTCTTAGCTGAACCTATTGGAACCTAACTAGATCTTCTGCTGTTGTAGCACATCTGCATCAAGGCCGTCCGGACATGTTTTGCATTCTGAAATGTTGTAAAGAGTGGTTATCTGAGATACCTCTTTCATCAACAAGTAGTTTCTGTCTGCAGAACTGCCACTCACTGAGTGCTTTTTGTTTTTCACACCATTCTGGGAAAACTCTAGAGACTGTTTGCTAGAAAATCGTTGTAGATCAACAGTTTCAGAAATACTCAAACCAGCCTGTCTGACACCGACCAGTGACTCTGTCACAGTCAAAGTCACTGAGATCACATTTTTTTCCTCCATTGTAATATTTGATGTGAACGCTAACCGAAGCTCATGATTTTATGCATTGTTCTGCCGCCACATGATTGACTGATTGGATAATTGCAAGAATAAGCGAATATGCCTTATAAAGTGCTAGTGCTTGTAGGTGTGAAGCTATATTTGGTGTGCCAGGCTATTGTTTGGGCTCTGGCCAGTAATCTTTTCAGGTGATGTTGAAAAAAAAACCCAATAAACATCTCAGCTTAAAAAAAAAAAAAAGAACAGAAAACAAATGACATTGGAAAAATAATGAAACATCTCTACTGTCCTTAAAATAACAAGGGAAATAAAAGATGAATACTGGAAAACAAATCATAACAGAAGTGAGAGTAGAGACCTGTACTGTGCTTTCTCCGAAAGTCTGCAGTTTTGGAGGCCAGCTTTTCCCCTGACAGATAAAACAGTCCATTGAGGGCGGCTCGGCCACTGGCCAGTTCCAACCTGTCCCTCCTCACCAAACAGGCCTCCGTGCTGCCTGTTTCCTTTCATTATGGCTCAGCTGCATTTGAGTCGCAGCACCTCTGAGGTTTGGGCAGACATAAAACTCTCCCATTAAGAATCCTAAATACAAAATATGAGGAACTGTGTTATGATATAACTGCTTCATTCATTTAAATAGTAAAAAGAGATAACTCCCAAGTCACATTTAGATTAAAAGAACAAACAAACATTCAGTTACCAAACTCAAAAGCGTTGCATGTGCTGTTAACAGCAAGTGGAAGCTAGAAATTTATCAATTAATCGACCTGGATTGACAAAAAGACAAAAGCACTCTCTGGCTCCAGCTTCTCAAATGTGAGAATCTGCAGCTACAGTGGCATCAGAGAGTATCCAGACCCCTTCACTTTTTCTTTTGTGTTGTGGATTTAATTTTCAAAGGGCAATATTTTCAATTCAATCTACAATCAGTAACCCATAATGAAAAAGTGAAAACACATTTTTAGAAATTCTTGCAAATTCATTAAAAAAATCAAAACTGAAATCTGTCAATTATAGTATTTATTTGTAATATTATTCAGACCCTTTGCTGTGGCTCATAATTATGGTCAGGTGCATCCTGTTTGCTTCATTTATCCTTGATGTGTCTAGAACTTGGTTGGAGTCCATTTGCAGCAAATTGAATTGATCGGAAAGAGACAGGCGCACACCTGTGTACATAAGTTCCCACAATTCACACTGACCTCCACATTAAAATCTGTGCAAGGCACAAATCAGGGAAGGGTAGAAAACAATTTCTAAGGGCTTGACTGTTCCCAGGAGCACAGTGACCTCACTAATTGTGAAATAAAATAATTTTGGAACCACTTGGACTCCTAGATTTGACCATCCGGTCCAAATGTGTAACTAGGCAAGAAATGTCTTGGTCAGGGAGGAGACCAAAAACCTAATAGTCGCTCAGACAGAGCTTTTGAAGTCCTCTGCAGAGATTAGAGAACCTGCTGAAAGAATGAACATCTCAGCAGCTCTCCATCGATCAAACCTTTTTGGTAGAGTGGCTGTACGGAAGCCACTTAGAGTAAAAAGCACATGACAGCTCCCTTGGAGTTTGCCAAACAGCATTAAAGAATGTGAGAGCACGAGACAAAAATTGATCCCTTTGGACAAATTTCATACACTATTCCTACGGTGAAGCATGGTGGTGGCAGCATGCTGCTATTGGGGGGCTTCTTAGTGGCAGGACAGGGAGACTGGTCTGAATCGAGGGAGGGATGAATGCAGCCGAATACAGAGCTGCTCCAATAAAACCTGCTCTAGAATGCACGTGACCAGAGACTGGGGCAAGGGTTCACCTTTAAGCACGACAATGACCCGAAGCACACAGCTGAAACAACATTGCAGTGGGGTTCAGGACAGGTCTCTTACTGTCCTAAAGTGGCCCATCCCAGAACCCAGACTTCAACCCCAGAAAACATCTGTGGAGAGATCTGGAGGTGGAAGTTCAGAGATACTTCCAATCCAATCTGACAGAGCTGGAGAAGATGTATTGTTAAATATCCGGGATCACGATATTCCATTATTAATAGTAGTTAAATTGGAATACAAAGTGCCAAAAAGCAGCCAGCTTCCAAAAACTCTTCCACTTAACAACTCTATATGCTGTGTTTGTCAGTCAACATCAACCGTTTTGTCAGCCTCGAAGTGCTGTATAGTATAAATTATAATTATGTCTTGTTAATCTGCCCAGCACCATTTATTTTTGTATAGTCCCAATCTTTAAATACATTTCCAACAGAGCAGTTTTAGCAGCCTGACCAGAACAGAAATGTGGATCTTTTACTCCTCTGATAATGTGTCCATCTAAGCTGCCCCCTCCAGCCTCGCCACCCTCCTCCCATCCTCCCTCATCCTCGCTGCCCCTCCCTCCCTGTGTTTTCACTAGAGCTGTGGAGAATTTCATTTGGTTTGGAGGCTCAGCTGCTCTCTTTCTCTCTCCCCATCCCCCATCATCTCATTCCTCCAGCCGTCATTCTCACCAGCTCCGGACATAGAAAATTATTACCCTACACACTGCGCTCCGGGCTGAAAAGAATCTACAGGGTATCTGCCGGTCTTTAAAAGTCCTTTTTTTTTTTTTTTTTAAATGCACTGAATTCAGTTTCCTCACAACAGCCCTCAGAAGGTCTTTAAAAAGTCTTACATTTAACTCAGTGAACCCTGCAGACATCCTGATCTACCAAACATGTTGGGGTAGATGAGATTGGAGTTACAGTCACTTTTGTCAAGCTCAAGGTGAACAGACAAGTGTCAACAGTGAACCAGTTCATTTAATAAAAGCCGTTTAACAGTGCTGCCACACAACATGTTTTTGAACATTTTTGTAAAGATCTCTGGCTGCACTGAAAAACAAAAACAACAGGATGCTGCTAAATGTCTTCTTCCTTCTTTCTCTTTTGGCCAGAACGCAAACAAAACCATGTATCACAGACAACATCAGATGAGAAGTGGGATAGACACAGCCCGTTTACTCTGCTGAGCTTCAGCTCGTTAAACCTCCATTCTCTCTCATCGTAATCTCTGAGATCACCTCCACTGCTTTTCCCTTTTTAAGGGAACTGTACCGGTGTAACATAGTGGCTTGATCAAGCTGCAGAGATGCAACCTATGATCGGCTTTGCTGACTTTTAAAACAGAGAGGTTCCTTAACTAAGCTGGCGGTTCTTAAAGCGCAGTCATCTTTTTTGAAAAGCTCTGTTTGAATAATGAGAGACAGAGGGCCAAAACATAGAGACAAACATGCATTTTCAGATTTAGCTGGCTTTGTGTGGATGAGGTCGTGGAAACATAGATATACAATTATTTCCAAAAATGGATGATAACAGAAACAGACTGTCAAGAAGCTGAGAACATTGTTAATGGTTAGGTGCGTAGCAGTACACAAAATCGAAAGTTCGGTGTGTACTTAGGCTTTGGGGTCATGGATTGGTAATTTTTTTGTTTTTTTTTACATTTTACATGCACTTTTAAAAATGTAAACACTCAACAATGTTGATGTGCGACATTGCCGTCAACTTTTACTGTAACAGTTACGGCGATCAAATGCTGGCATGTTGTCACTAAGAAAAAATAAATAGCAGAAATAACTAACAAGGCTGACCTGTATACCCACAAATGCAACATACTCCTTATTAACATAAATTACCTGTTGATACTACAATTTCAACTTTCAAATTAATGCTTCCTTTCTCACTTTTTGTCTGACTTCAAAACATAGGCATCTTGTTTGAATTTTCCCTGGACGAACCCAACCGGTGCTACGTAATTACACTCAGTTTTTGAGCTCAACATCAATATGGCTCATTAGACCCCAAGAGTGTGAACAGAGAAGCTGCAGATGAAAGTTATGTATAAGATTACTGAAAATCAGTGTCTGCCCATCCTTGAGGACTATCCCTGCGATGAGATGGAAATCTATTGGTTAAAACATTTTACCATCGGGGTTTGTAAGTGACAGCATTCCAGTGTTGTAGCCACAAGATTTGTTTTCTCAGATCTTCTTCAGTTTGGACAGAGTCAGCTGCAAATGTTTTGGAAAGAGGAAGGAACATGTCTCCACAAACATAAGACTAGACTGTAACTGAAAAAGTTGAAAACAGCTACCCTCGGGCCAGAATCTAGAACAGAGTAGATGAGACTTTTATTAATGACTAATCTACTAGTTACATGTCAGCACGGGGCTGACCAGAGACACAAAGATGCATTTAAATGTCCTTTTGGTTTGTTCTGTGTGTTGTTTGACTTTGTCAGAGGCGATGCTTTACTGTGAGGACTGTATGTCTATTGCTCTGTCAGTGGAGATGAACAGGGCTTTTACTTTGAGTCTATTTTGATACTGTTCCATCTGTTCTTGCTCATAACTTTTTGGAAAGGTTCACTGTGCTGACTTTTGGTGAAAATCCAATATTTGGAGCTGTCATACCTTCACAGCTGTGTGAAGTTGAAGGGGCCACCTGCTCACTGACTGCCATGTCATTTCCTCTATGGGTAGCATGGTTACAAAAATATTATAACAGTTATTTACCTTTTTTACTCATATACTGGGCCTAGATATTCTGATGAATTCAATGTAAAATCGAATAATCCGTCTTCCACAAGTAAAACTAAGAATGAGCAATGGGGTAAAGAGGTATAAAAATCCACTTCAGGCCCAACAGTCCTGGTAGAGCAAGCATACCTCATAAAAAGTATGAAGTTAAGGGGTAACAAGGTCATAACTTTGTTAAAAAGTGCAGTTACATTAAAACAAGGGACTTTTATTTGACTTTTATTTGATTAGTCAGCAAATATCATTGTACACTCAACCTCGGAAGTGCCGGAGCCATCACTAAGTACTACATCAGCAGGGGATTTTTGGGGGGAGAAACTATGGCTCAGGAACCAGAACTGGAACTTGATTCCTGCGGTTGAAAAGTAGATAACATTCTAAGGTTCCTCGAAAGTTTACCTAAAAAATTCCTGCATTGAAAAAGGCCATTACTTAAGGTTAAAAAAAGGGCCCAAGACTGAGATGGCAGGAGTAATAACTGTTTTTCTCCATCTATCTCTTTCTCAGTTCTAATTGAATTCATTGAAGTAAATTGAGTTTCTTTTATTTCCAAGACTAGTAATTAGAAACAGTGCTGCTCAAGCACAAGATACTGCAAGTTAAAGTGAGCCCTTAACAGATGACCCCATTTTTTGTGTGCCAACAATATATGTACTCAAAATAGAAGGGTTACCGTTCTTCTACACTGTTGATCATAACCCTAGTGCCTATTAAAGGTAACACTTTAAATTTTACAGCCAACAAGTCAGATTGAGTATAAGACGCAGTGAACCAAATTTACAGGGGCACAAACATGGCAGAAATGTTTTTTGTATAAGAAAGGGAGAATGTAGTTTTACGTTTTTTTTTGCAGAAAACACTCCAGAGCCATGGCCACAAGTCTGAATCAATTCTTTGTCAACGGCTGCTAAGGAGATATGCTGTGCACAGATAGAATCAGGTGACTTAGAGCTTTCAAACAATGTATAATTTGTGATGGTTGTGTGAAGATTGAGTCCAGCACAGACCAAAATATACCTCAGGTAGCACTTTCAAGGTCAAAGTGTTCCACGGGTGGTTATGATTGTCAAAGAGTTGTCACCATCTAAAGAATCATATCCCTGATATGTTAACTTATAATATACTAAAATATAAAGACTGCCCTAATTGTTTGGAGTCTTACAATTTGATCATAATTGTACACAATCATGCAAATGTATAAGGGCTAAGTCATAAAGTCACAAGGTGTTGTCATAAGACTATGGATGTTGTCCAGTGTGTGTTGTCCCCTTCTGATAGGGTGGAATTTCTTCCTCTATACAGCTAAATGACGACGGTAAAAACGGGAAGTGCATTTTCTTTGCATAGTTTTGATGTTGGTGTAGTGTTTTAGCTGCCTGAAGCAGTCTCATCCTACTGGGGTTTTTTTTGTTGGTTTCCCTTTTAGTATCAAGTGTTGATCAAAAAGATGTTATAAGAGCCTCTCGGTTCTGATGAGATTATCGCTCCGGTGGACACAGCGAATCCTCATCTGTTCTCCAGGACAAAAACTGCCATATTTAAATATACTCTACATATTATGTCTTAAAATGTCCTAGGCTGGAAATTTCAAGGCTTAAAATCTCTGCTTTGGCTCACAGAAAAAAAAAAAAACAAAAACCAACACAGGCCTGCATGCAGTGTGTGTTTGTGAGTAAGAACTCCACTGTTACCTCTCTTCTCTTTGTGTCGTGTCCTCTCTCCCTCTGTCACCCTCCTTCCTTTGTTGCAGCTTCCCTTTGCACCTGCATGTCAAGTTGTTTCAGAAAAACAATACACAAGAGCACATGCTCACACAGATTTGCTTTGTTGAAACCCGGCTTCTCAGCGCAGTGTGAGCTGTGAGGCAGGATGCTAATTTTTCCTGTTTCAGAAATAGGCAAAAGTGTAAATTTTGAGTTCTAACATTAGAACGATTTTCGCCGTGACGTCTTCGGGAGATCAGTAAACAACATCTTTCGCGTTGGTTATTAATGTTGTGACACTATAATGTCAAAATGCCTCAAAATAGTTTTTAAAGCATTTCATTGTTGTTTTTTTAGTGGCTTTCATCATTGTCATGAATAAACCAAACAAGTAATTCAGGCGCATGTGAGTTGTTTCTTAAGGCCACTGCTTCAATATGGAGTGCAGGAGCATTTGCTGCTGTTGCAAAACTACACATTTTACCCAGATTATTAAGAAATTCAGGGCTGCAACCAACGACTACTTTCATTATTGATTTTCCCATTGACAACTTTTTTATTTTTTTAGATTAATTTATTAGTATTCAGAGTTGGAGTCTTTAATCTGCTTTTTTTTTTTTTGTTGGTGGCGTGGAATCTGTGTCCGACCGTTTCTGTAGCTCTCCAGATCCGACTCCACGTCCTACCGTGATTGGCCAGCAGTGCGGATCAGTCTCTGACTTGTTCACCGTCTTCAACGGCCGTAGTAGATTCTCAAAAGATGGTGACAGTCAGTAAATTTTAGGAATTAAAAAAAATATATGTCTTGTCAAATCGAGCACTCTGTAAACAAAACTGGGGGCTCCATTTATTTCAGTGGTTGTTGACCGGGAGGAGGGAGGAGTTTTGGGGCCACCTGTCCCGGCAAAGAGTATGATTGACTGATGGAGAGGAGGACAGAGGAGATAGCGAGAGCAATGAGCCATTCATCTATCTCTCCTCCAACACCACCCGCTCCACCGTTTTCTCTCTACTATTTGTTTTTTGTTTTTTTTTGTGAAGCCAAGGGAATGTTACACATCCGCAGTATGGTGGAAGATTTTGTGTGTGTGTGTGTGTGTGTGTGTGTGAGGTTTATGTGAGCCAGTGTTTGTGCTGTGTGTGTGTTTGTCTCTTTTGTGAGTGTTTGCTTTGCAGAGAGAGTGGGTGGGGGGCTTGGCACACACGTGTGTGTGTGTGTGCGTGTGCGTGTGTGCATTTTTTTGTGTGTGTGTGTGTGTGTGTGAGCAAGAGAGAGAGAAATGGTGGGCAGCCAGTGTCATCATTTTTTTTTACATCCCCCTCTTCTCCTCCACATGCATATTTCATGGAACTGGTCATTTATGTCGCCAACAGGAGAGTTCCTTGGCCAAACCAATACAATACACTGTGTGTGAGTGTGTATGGGTGTGTTTGTTTTTTATTGTGTCCCTGTGTGGTGTCCAAGTCAAGGGATTCTGAACAGAATTATATGGAATTATTGAAATTACTATGCCATTAAGAAAAAAAAAACCCTCTAAATGTTGAAAATCCATAGACCAACAGCTGCTGCCTTCGCGCTGCACCTGTGACTGAGCGTTGTCGTCCTGCTGTAGGAGCCGTCTGTCTTTGACTGATGTGTTTTTATAACTGCACTGTGGTTCAGACTGAAGGCACTGGAATTACATTCAGGTATGGATTACCATCCTCCTGAATCTGCCTTTGCTCTGCATCTGTAGTGACAAAGGACAAGGACATCTGGGGGTTTTTTCCCTTGTTAATACCTGTGTGCATGTACTTGTGTTACTCATGTCAGGGGGACATAAATCTGTTTACACAGTCACATTGTGGGGACTTGACTTCCTTTTTGTGACGAGAAGGTTTAAGGTAAGGGCAAGCGTTGGGTAAGGGACAAAAAGCTGAATTTGGTTCAACTTTTTCTGCGGCGCAGCCTAACTGGCAAGGCGCTGTGTGCACGTTGCTGCTAAACACTGTATATCCGCTGTTTACCTTAAGATTTTCACAACAGTTACCGTTGTGATAAATCCTCTGAGTTGTAAAATCCTGTCTGTGAGCATTACAAGCTGCTGTTCTTTGTTTTGGCATCTAAAAAGCATTTATAGACAGTAATCCATTCCTCTAACTGGACTGAAAGGATTGTATTTCATTGTCTCACCAAACCAGCCAATATAACCCATTGCAACGTCTTAACACGGGGCAAATATCTGTGTGACTACAGCCTCAGTCTGCAAGAAATGTAAGCCAATGTAACATCCCCTGAAGTGCTGGAAACACAAGTAAGTGTGTGTGTGTGTGTGTGTGCGCGTGTGTGTGTGTGTGTATATATACAGCTATGCATATGTGGCAGCTGTACACAAGTTTTAGTGTTTGGTCTGTAAACAGCAGCCTCTGCTCTGTCACATTAAGACGTGTGAAGCTTGGTTGGAGCCCAGATTGTCTAAAAAGGTCCTTTCCATGCAGGAACTGAACAACCCCATAAACTGGGCTTCCCATAACCTGAACATCTATGAACCTTGTGAGGACAGCTGAAATAATCATTTAGATCAATTGATCAGTCGATTGACAGAAAATTAATCTGCAACAATACTTAAAATCAGTTAATTATTTTAGTTTTTTCCTTTTTTTTGTAAGCAAAAAAATGGCCAAAAATTTTACTGGCTCCATTAGATGTGAATATTTGGTAGCTTTCTTATTCCTCTGTGAAAGTAAACTGAATATGTTCGAGTTTTAAATAAGGCTGTGTCAATTAGTGTATTCAATCAGGGGATAGACAGAAAATTAATCAGCAACTATAATTTTATGCAAAAATACCTATCTTTGCTGATGCCAGCTTCTGAAATGGGGGGATTTTATGATAATCTTTGTCATGTATGACAGTAAACTGATTATCATTAGGCGATGGACTCTTGGTGGGACAAAATAAGACATTTGAAGATGTCACCTTGATGTCTGCGATGTTTTAACACGTTATCTTTTTAGAATAGCTAATAGATTAATCAAGAAAACAAACTACAGCTTCATTGACCCAAAACAAGTGTTTTTTCATTTTATTATGCACGTTCTTAATTTCTATAAGAACAGGTATAATCATTCTGTAAAAACTATTTAGGATTCTGTAATTTCACTAAGTGATTTATGCAAAAAAAAAATAAAAAAAAAAAAAGAATAATAAAAAAAATACATCATTCTATTCAAAATCCTAAAAAAAAGTCTCTAAATCTAAATGAACATACTACAGAAGAGAACCATGGTTTGTTTCGCTTAACATTTTACCATGAGATATTTTTGGCTGGCATTAGATGATTCAACTGTTATGTGCTGTTATTTGAAGCACGAATTGGTTCGCTGCACTTGCGGGCACTGTAAGCTAGAACTGCAGATGCAACGCTCGGGGGGTAGTGGGGGGGGTTACTTCCTTTCCCAACTACTGTTAATACGTCACTTGTACTGACATGACATGGTTCTGTGGTTGGACCAGAGCTAGACGTTTCTTTCATACCGGGGCAACTCACAAAAAAACAAAAATGAAAATAGTTTAGTATTGTTTTGGTTATTTTTTTTTACATTTAGATGATGCATATAGCAAAGTAGGGCAGCAGTAGAATAAGCTTAACTTCGGCCCCCTGCAACATAATGACTTGGCAGTATTCCTGAAAAAAGATCATTAAAGAGCGCTTGGAGGAAGTAAAACAAAAGCTAATGAGTGAGGTAAGGGCTATTTAATTTCGATATGACCAATGCTAATTTTTATGTATGGATTCGAAATGCATTTTCTGATAATTATGCATTAACTTTCTTGTTTGTACCGTGCGTGCTGGTGTTTTTCATTTTTCAAGTTTGAGAAGCCACTGGTTAGTTCACAAAGAAAACGCATACAGCAGTCATTTTAAATGTCAACGAATGCAGATCCCCAGAGTAACCCAAAGAGAATGTGCCTTGCATTATAAGAAACAAACTCAAGGCGTAAAAGGTTTAATCCTTTTTATGGACACTACACTAAACATATTCTATACATAACGGTAGTAAGTACCATGCTGTGTATATAATTGATCAGCCAGACTGAAACTGCCACATTTGGCACTAACAGCCCCGGTGCTTTGTTATTTAAGGGGCGTGTGTTTGTGTGCGCGTGTGATGTTTTTACCCCTGCTCTGTCATTATAGGAGATGAAGGCAGGAGGTTTATCCAAGGCATGCTTACAGGTCTACCCAGTAGGTATGTGTGTGTGTCTGTGTGTGTGTTGTGTGTGTGTTAGTCACAAGAGAGACAGAGTTGGCCACAGTGTGTCTATACAGTATGTGTCCATGTTTATGGTTTGTGTAATGCAGCTAAGGTTGGCTTCCTTTAGGGCCTCTCTCATTGCTATAATTTGCCATTTACTGTCCATATGATTTCTAGACGCTAGTTAATGAGCTGAGGTTTCATTGGAATTCTGTCTTTTCTTTTTATCCATCTCCACCTTTAGATAAAGGAGACTGTTACTGTTTTGTATCAAACAGCGATGGGGAAAAAAAAATCTGATATTAAAGCATTGATTTATTTTCTTTGAATGTTTCTGTGAAGCCTGAAACACACTATGATTGAAATAAACAAATGCCTTTGATTTGATTTAGAGAAATCACATCATCGCCTATTTTTAGTTCAAGAAAAATGTGCTTTCTTGGGCTTCACAAAGATGACAGTGAAATTCCGGTGAAATCGGAGAAAAAAAAAATGCTGTCTGAAAATTCGTGACATCGATCTCGGGTTATTCCCCTGCAGGCCATCTTTAGTTTAGTTTTGTTTTTTTTTTTTAAATCAGTGTTTACAGAGGTGATGTTTTGAGTGCATTTGAAACTCAATTTCATGTTACAGTCACTAAGAGGGTTCCGCCTCCTTATCTATGTTAAGTTTTACATATACGTCTGGAAAATTGGTCAGGTCAGATGAAGAGCTGCCAGCGCTTGCTGTAGTTTTGGCCGACCTTAAGCTGAACCTGACGGCGGTGCTTTTTTCAATGCTCTTGCTGCAGGTACTCCGTCCCACTGCCTCCCGGGGGGCACTGCCTCGGCCTCACATTGAGCCGGGGAGAATCCTTTGTTGTTTAAAGTTGCTTCTCATTCTAAATCAGATAAAAACTTATTGCACGAGTCCACTTCTTCTCAGTGTCAGCCGTGTCTGTAGTATCAGAACAGGTGTTCGAAGTGTTACACACAGGTGTGTGTGTGTGTGTGTAGCTTTTTTTTTTTTTTTTAACATCTGTGAGGCAAACTGTCAACTTTGCTGAGCTAAGCTATGATAATGAGCAGAGAGATTCTGCTCTGCCTTTGGCATTGTTGAGAGGCAACACACCGGCATCAAGTCTAATAAAGACAGAGAATACTGATGAAAATGTTCTTCAATTATGCATTTGTTATTTAATCCATCGAATTGTTTTCCTACCTTGTCAGGTTTACAGTGGCAGAAGGACTAACAGAGAACGTAAATGTCTTGTTCCATAGTGACCTTCCCCTGCTTGTCCCTGGAGAACCCCCAGAGACAAGGGGAGCTGAGAGTAACGCTGCTTTCACATAAAACAGTAGAAGGTTACTGGCCTCTCATAAATCTGTAGCCGTTGTGTTGTGTTGCATTACTTTGCACTGCATTACCTTGCATTGCCTTACGTCGTTTTGTGCACATAATTTATGCACTCTATGGCCACTGTTCTAATCCCTTTCTTCGCCCCCCCCCCCAATTACAGCAAATGGTGATGAGCCTGCGAGTGTCGGAGCTGCAGGTGCTTCTGGGCTATGCTGGGCGCAACAAGCACGGACGCAAACATGAGCTTCTGACCAAGGCCCTGCACCTGCTGAAGACTGGCTGCAGCCCTGCCGTGCACATGAAGATCAAAGAGCTCTACAGACGACGCTTTCCCGCCAAAATGGTATCCCACTCGGAGCTGGCCATGCCCGGACCGCACCACCCAGCCACAGCTGGAGTGGTTGGCGGAGGGGGTGCCGCACTGCCCGCTGGCCTGACACAGCTGGCGTACGAGGGTCATGCCGGTCACGGCGGCGCCCCGTCACCTGCCGCCTTACTGCCACTCTCACTGCTCGGCCCTGGGAAACATGAGCTGACCGGGCTGTCGCACCACCTGCCCACCTCGGCAACGCTGCATCCGGTCCATCCAGACGTCAAGCTCCAGAGGCTCCCCTTCTATGACATGCTGGACGAACTCATCAAGCCCACCAGTCTAGGTGAGGAAATTTGTGTGAGTGTGGTTGTTCTGTGAGAGATGGTGTTAGTTTAAGAGGAAGTCATGGTAGATGGATGCTTTTACTACCTCTATATTCACTGTATTAGGACTGTACACTGATCATCCTCAACATTAAAACCAATTACCAGGTTTAATGTTATCTTTATTGTCAAATTTTCCAATAGATGAAAAACAACAAAAAAAAATCAGCGTATTCAATAGTTGTTTGATATAGTCAGAATAGTTATATCAGTGTATTATTCCAATACTAGTCATAGCAGCATTACAGAAAACATTGACATTTGTTTTTTCTTTTTTTGTGTAAAAAATAAAAAAAAGGCTTCCTGCCGTTCATGGTGTTGTGCTGCCTGCTAATGCATTGACAGGGTACAGAGAAGTTACTGCAAAAATATCATTTGCACATTTCCCTCGAGAGCTCAGAATCGACGGGGGCCACAGTTGGCTCCCAACAGGTGCAAGTGACGATATTATTTGGGTGCCTAATGCACCATTCATGCAAAAAGTCAAAGTTGAAGAATTTCTCTTCTCAGTTTCTCTTGTGCTACTCAAAAGACCTTAACCTAATAGTGTTTTTCTTGCTCAGGTGTTATCTCCATTACTGATCATGAAAGCCTGCAGTTAGTCAGGCTTGAAACCGATTTATAAAAATGATTGTACGTACAGTTTTTTTCTTATTTTCTTTTTTTGTTTGTGGATCTGAAGTACGAACAATGAATATGAACTAAATGATATCAGTTTTTCATCAGCGTGGAGTAGGTGAATATAAATGAACAACTGAATATAGACCATCAACAACTTATCTCAATAGTGCTGTAATCATCTATGCAAAGTTTCATGTCTCCCAGGTACCATTAAACCTTCACGACAAGGTCTGCAACAATCAGAGTTAAAGTTTGGAAATAAAACATACTTTCAGGTATTATTTATCAATACATGAACAGTCAAAACTCTGCTTCATTAGGACTTTTTTGTGCATGTGCGCGTGTATGTGTGCGCGTGGGGTTTGCCTAGATTTCTTTGTAAGTGGCAACATTAACAAACAACCCACCACATGTCATCAGGGTTTGATCAACAAAAACCTGGTTTTTGCACAGATGTATGTGACATCACTTCTTTCAAGCTGTGTTCCACCATCTTTCAAACTAGTAAAAGGAAAGTAGACAAAAACACAAACACCCAAATCGTTTGATGTAAAACTGCTAACAATGGTCCAACTTTGGCAGAAACTAGCATGTTCATGGGACACCCTGCCACTGAGAGTAAGAAGTCGATTGAGAAAATAATCCAAATATCCAATATCTTGTTGAATTTCATGAGGGCCCAGCATTTAAACATTGTGTCTTGAATCCAGTCTGCCCTTTAATTTACCACTTAAGAGACTTTTACTCTTGGCTTTATTTTGGTCAGATTTGTCATTATATTAGCTGTGAATCCAGCACCCAGCCTACATTTAGCATAATAACATTCTTTGGGCTCTGGGATATATTGCAAATATATGGAAATGTCTGGATTTTCCTACATTAGCATTTTAATGGAGTAAGAGACCATCTCGTGATTAATTTGCCTGCAGATGCATGTACAAACACAGCGCCTGCAGCTCTGTCATCACACCATCTTTCTCCTCTTCCCTCTCTCTTTCTCACTCTATCCATTTCCTGCACATTTCCCTTTTCTGCCTCCACTCTCTCTCCACTCTCTGTCTGTCTCCATGGCCGTCCCTCGGTTAAGATTTGCATGCAGAGTGATGAAATCACACGGGCGTACACCTGTGCCCATGGAACACACCCTCTCCTCATTTGAATCGCGTCCCCCTCGCACACACTGACATGCACGCATCTGCACATACTGCACTTTCCAAAAAAGAAAAGACAACCCACAAACGTACTTTGCAATAAATAATGCATGTTGATCGTATTGTTCTCAGAGAAGCAGGGAGAGGGAACGGATGAATGAAGGGAAGTAAACCCTGGAGGAGGATGGTGTGCACATTGTGCTTCAAAAAGCAAAACTCAGCCACAGCTCTGAGGTTATGACCTTTATCCTAATAGAAATGGAGGGCAGTAATGAAACCACTGGATTGTGTTTCCCCAGTCAGTGGCAGACTGGAATATTTTTTGCTGTTGCTTTAAGACAGCTGTGGTCTCCCTACTCCCTGACCACCCTCTTTCACAGAGTCTGTCTCTCTTTTGCTTGTTTACTTCTCTCTGATCTTCTTATTACTGCCCCCCCCCTCACATTGTTGTTGCTTCTCCTGTTGCCTCATCACCACCCATTCCTTTCTCCCTAACTCTTGTTTTTTACTGACTCCCCTCCCCCACTTGCTTGCTCTCCTGGTTTGATAGATATTTTTTTGTCTTTATTTGTTTATTTATTTTGCTGGAGAAAGCTGTTTTTGGTTTGTTTTTTTTGGCTATTTACTGTATATGCATAACCAGGATTTTAACAGGGTTCTTGCAAGGGAAGATAAGCATGAAAGACTTAAGACAGTGCAGTCAAAGGAAAGATAATCACTTGTTCAGTGCGTCCTTGCATCTAAAATTAAATAAGCAAGTCTGTTTTTCAAAGCCAAACTGGAGGTTATATGTGAAATCCAGACCCATGTGCAATTGAAAATTTAAATTTGTTTTGGTCTTTTTGTAATTACACAAACAATTTGGTACAGAAGAAAAAAGAGAAAAAAAAATGGAAATGACTGCCGACAAAACAGTACAATAGAAATTATTACACCAAAGGACAAGGGTCAGTTTATGCCACTTGTCATAAAGAGTGGCAAGATGCAATAATTGTTTAAATCTGGGGTTACCTTGACATGACCTTCAGCTGTGTAAAAAATGAACAATGAAACCTTATCTAAAAGTAGCATCACATAAAATTTTATGCCATTTCTACCATACTAGTGTTGCAACTATTCTGATCTCTTGTTTCCTCTACATGCATATTTCTTTCATGTCGGCTTTCCCCCGTTTAAAGGAAGGTTTGGATGCTTCTTCTCTGGGAGCTCTGGATGCTTCTTATTTTCATCTGTTCGCAGACACGGGACTTTAACAGAGAAGAGCTCATTTTGACAAGATGTTATGTCCCCTCCCATTGCTATTGCAGCCCTTAAAAACTGACACTGACACTGCCGTAGGGGTCCAGGCTCATGTGCATAAACAAGGGTGTATCGGTTGGGACATTGATGCTCGGCGTCTCTGTTGTTGGCCAGATATCTATATGTTTTCAGTGTGGAATACGTAATGGCTGTGAAAACAAATTTCACCCTTGGGACAATAACGGCTTATCCGTCTGTTTCAAGCATTTGTTTATTTTTTACTTTATACACAATCTGTACTATTTTAAGACTTACCAATTCCCTAAATTTCTTTTAGCCTTTAGCTGAATAAGCAGTGGGTCTGTTGATTCTTGAGAAGTAGTTTTGTCAGCAATTCGCTCTGCTTTTTTTCTGAGTCATAAAATCCGGACTTTTGTTTCTTCTTTAATATGCATTTCCCCATGTGTGTAATGTAGCTTGATTTATGAAATCCTTACATGCACAGTAAGAAGAAAACTACGTGCTCTCTAGCTACAGAAGTCAGTCCTTTTACTGTGATCAGTTGAAATCCTAAAAAAACTCTTAAAGCTGCTGTAGCTTATTACACTAATAAACTTAAAATATGACAGCATTGCTGCAGAAGTGTGGTAGAGGAGTTGGAAGGAAATGTGGTTACTGAGCAGCTACATGTACTTTCAGACAGTAACAGTAAATGTGTCCTTTGATTTCCTGCTTTAACCTGATTTCTCACAGTAACCTGGTTTCTTTACCCCCCCCCCCCAAAAAAAAAAAAAATCCTTTTCCCTCCCTTCTCCTCTGTCCTGTGCCGTCTTGTGCTCACTGCTGAGTCTTATCAGTCTGTGAGATAAAGGTTTGTTGCCCTGTTAGTTTAGCTCTGCCAGAATAAACTGCTCCACAGTCTGGCTTCCCTTCTATTACCACGGCGACCTCACTGGGTGAACCCCACTCTCAGCTCCATCATTATTCTTCTTCCATAGAAAACTATGCCTCTCCTCCCTTCATGCATATTATTTTCATGCACATGCATTATACATGATTTGATCACCATATTTCCGGGAAAAAGATGCAAGCCCATTTTGTGTTTGATGAGCGTGTCAAACATAATGGCTTGTTACATGGGGAGATTGCTGTGATATTCATACAATGGAGGAAAATAATGTGGAAAAAAAGTGTTTCGAACGTTGCTTCCTTCATAGATGGGTCACTCCATGGTTTCATTTTTATACACTGAACCTTGAAAAAGCCTGTTGGAAAACTAGACATCAGGGTTTTTTTTTATTGTTATGAATTTTTTAACACCCATTTAAATAGGAGGGTTACAGTGGAATTTTCTTTCAGTATTTTTTCAAAGGCTCAGAAGATATGAATTAAAGATATATCTTCATCTTCAGTTGTACAGTTTACTTTGATGCGAGGACATGAATCATGTCAGCATGGTACCATCTGCAGTAGTTACACTGTGAACACAATTACTTATTAACTAATGACACCTGATACAAATAGTATATTTATAGAACTGGTTATAGAACACAGCTAATAGTCTAAAACCAAAAGACATTGAGAAAGAAATATGAGAAGGAGAAGCAACAAGTCGTGTTCTCATTATGAAACCCTCTGGAATTCTACAATTCTTAGATATAAAGTTCACTCTAAAGATATTAATTGATAATGTGGTTATTTCAATAAATAGTTATATTCCATATATTCTATTGATTATAGGTCTCAAGCTGCCAAAAAAATGATTGAATGAATTGATTTTTATACATTTTATATTCAATGTTTTTTAACAAGTTTAAATTCCAAATAATGAATGAGTCACCGAATTGTAGCGTGCGAGAGAGATTCTGTAGATGTTTATATTAAATCATGATACATTTAAATAAAATATGGGACGGGTAAGCTACATAGTCGTTGTTCATGAACACACGCATAAATATACATACACAATGTTGCTAACATTATTTACAATTCCACATTTCAAAAAACCCACACAGGATTCACAAAGCACCAGTCTCATAATGTAGCACATGCTTATAGCTGAACTTACACATACTCAAGGTACAGTTTCAATATGTGTGGAAACTCACAAAAAAAAAAAAAAGGTTTCCTTCCTTAACGATTTTCATGTGTAGTGTGGCATTCGTTGCAAGGCTGTAAGCTGTGTGGGTTAGAAATGTAAAGTGCTAAATCATGACTCTGGTTTTTATGTGCCTCAGATTTTTCTAGCTTTTTTTTTGTCCCCATTCTCTGACATTTCTTAATGTTATTCATTTCTTGCCTGTCCACATCTTGATAAATGTTGGTTGACTTTGCAAACACCAGGGGAAATAATGGAATAAGTCGAGGACTTAATCATTCTGTCCCTGACATAGTATGATATAGTATATTTTGTAAATATGTTAATATGTCAACAAAACCAGACCAAAACAGAATCTAGGCAACAGTAAACATTGGACCGATCACTGACAAATACACACTTTTGTTTTGATTACTTGGCAAACTCTCACCAGCAATAGTAGTGTGGTTTTTGTTTTTCAGTGTGGTCACTTCATCCATAAGCTCTTGGTCCAAATCCTCATGATGGCAGTTAAGCACCCTGCTGGAGTGTCCTTGAGTAACCAAGCTTAATCGGTGCAAAAGAGTTGTTCTGTACATGTCGTTTTGCCCTTAGATTGGCGAGATAGTATACGTCTCCTCAGTGAATCAGCAGAGATAGTATATCACACATCAGCTTCAGTATATAAGAAAGGTTACGTTGCTGATGTTCCTAAACATCTACAAAACAGACACCACTAAAAGCTCCACTCTTCACTCGACATCAGAACAGAACCTGACATTTACTAGCAAATACTCTGACCCCTGTGTGATCCCAAGCAAAAATCTTTCTCCTTGCTGTAAACAGCTCAGCCTTCTCACAACAAATGAACATCAACAAAGGAGCCCTGGCCTCTCTGAGCTACAAGCATGCTGCACAAAATGGCCCCCACCTCTCAAAGTCTATTAAACTGGCATTATATTCAAAAGCCTGGGACGATGCACCATCATCTTCATTATCATCATCATCGTCCCCACCCCCACCAGCTGCCTGAGTAGACAGAACTGAACCCTGATTTTAACTTGCAACATTTGCTGCTGACCTAAAGCGTAGGCAAACATGTTTTTCTTTTTTCTTTTTCTCCCGTTGTCAGATGCTTAACGTTGCTCTGAGTGTGTTTCATGATGCTCGCTTAGGCGTGGCATTTTTGGCATAAAGCCAGCTCTAAAGATATTGTGAAATGCCTGCTACAGTATATACATTGACAGGGATAGCGGGGCCAGCTGCCAGACCGAGAAAATTTAATGCCAGCATTAGCAGTCCCGTAAGCACACAGGAATGCCTTAATGAGCCCTGTCAATACATAAACCGCACAACGCCCTAATGCAGATCATAAAGGGTAATCACCTCAGTTAGAGGGGGGAGGAAGTAACACTTCTGGAAAGTTTTCAGTTGTCAGTGTGGGTGTAGCATCTAGTTTTGACCTTTTGTTGCAGATCCTTCTAGCACTGTAGCTCTGAATTTGAGTGACGCTGGAAAGGATTTTTGTCTTTGTTTGGCCTGTGAATGTTGCTGTATGTTGTGTTTGTGCGTGTATGTGGGCCTGTCTTTGTGTTTGTGTGTGTGTGTGTGTGTGTGTGTGTGTGTGTGTGTGTGTGTGTGTGTGTGTGTGTGTGTGTGCGCGCATCTGCGGTGTACCAAACAGAGAAAAAGTAGCAACACCACTAACAAGTTAATAAACTCCAGCTGGGCTTTGTTGTGCAGAAGACAGGCTATAGAGCTGAGCACATTCTCTGTAGCTTAGCTCACACATCTTCCCTTCAAACCAGAACTAAACCCAGAACCGGGGGGTGGGGGTGGGGGGGGTCTAACTTAAAATTACCGTAGGGTCAAAATCAGCACGGTAAGAATACTCATACTTTCCATACTAGTATGCAGTGGTAGCCACAAGTGACCTTGTTAGCAGTTTCCTCCGTATTTCCCCTATGAAATACTATAATATAGCTGAGTTTCCGTGTAGCCGTGGGAAAAAAAAAAAAACGTAGAAAAAAATGTCACTGTAATATAACGAGTGCCTTGAGACCAGACGCAACCAAACTGGCTCATAAATCTAGTTATGTGCAAACATGAATGTGCAGGGTACAAAAATTCAGATCAGAGTTTTATCTGTATGTGGAGAATTCATGTAACACTTCAAAATGAAGATGACAAGCATTTTCATCTGCATGCGACCAGTGATGGTGGTCTGCGGTTGCTTTCATTCATCGCATGAGTATTAGAGTTTTCCCTCATAGTGTCTCCTGTATTCAGTGCGATTGACATAATAGGATGTTTGAAGTGAGTTTTAGAAACCTGTGAAGGTGTCTTCGTCTAATGCACGCTCAGTTTCCAATTTAGAAGTCACACCCAGCTGAAACTGATATAGTCTAATACAGCACCCTTTGATAAACCCAACCTTAATCAGTGTTGTAATGTTCAGCTTTTATCAAAACATCTTTAGAGGGTTGTTTATTAAAGTTTATGATCATTTTAGATCCTGTAGGTTGTGGTGCTATTAATTTGCAATGCGCTTTACTGACCAAGTGTCTTAAATATTTGGTCCGTTTATATAAATTAGGGTAAAATAAAAATAAGAGACTCCTCAGTAAAACCAAAGAAAATTCTAGATCACTACAAACTAGGGCTGTTAGTGGCGATAGTTTTCATTATCGTTTAACCGGATGATTATTTTTCCCAATTTGGGTGGACACAATATTGGAAATACCTCCCAGTATAATTCAATATATTATACATAATAAAATGGCAACTGATTATAGATTCTGGGTCCTGCTTAGTTTATCTCCCATTCACTGTAAACATCAACCCTTTAGAGGTCATTTTCCTGTCCATTACCCTTCCCACCATCTGTTTTTCCAACACATACATTTTACATTATAAACCAGTGTATATGCAGCATAGCGGTCGGTTCTGTGGGGGTTTCCGACGCTCAAAGACTGTCCCGCGAAGGACAGAGAGCCTGAAGGTCTTTGTGCCGTACGGTCACTGTGCTGTGGCTCTTTCTCAGCATGCACTCTCAGGTCCTTGATAACACGTTTGACATAATTCCTGAGAGTTAAAGCATGGTTTTAAGAACAGCTGGATTTATGTTTAAAGCCCACCATCAAGAACACAGTCTGTCACAAACTGCACAGAGGCGTGTCCTTATTTTCAAGTCCATTCTCTTCAAGACAGCTTGGAAATAACTTTTTTCCCCCCCATAAACTCTGTAGTATCCACTTTACACCCTTAGAAAAGTCACCTCAGCTGTCCTCCTCTCCTCGGATGACTGCACCTTAAACCAGACAGCGAGGTCTTATCCACAGTGATGTTTAGTCAGAACACACTCTTGGTGCTCCATGATGCATGGTGGGAGATTTGAACCGGCAGTGGCTCTTATTTGTTTATTGTAATTAGTCTTGTGTCTCAAAATTAATGTCCCAGTGATTTATTAATGTTCATATTCTAATAAGAACCACTAAGCAGAAATAAGATTACATGCAGTGGCAGAAATGTGCTTAATAACAGTAATTACAATTCTGCTCACAGTGTCATTAATTTTGTGTCTTCTTTCAGTCAATTTAAATAGAGACTTAATTTATTGGAATTATTCTATATGTGATGTTGTCAACTTAATTCTTTATAATTACTTAGTTATAAAGTTAAGTTAGAAGGAAAAATATTTGGATTTTTGTTTAGTGCAACACTTTTAAAATTGAAGGACAAAACAAGGATCATCAGAATAAGATGTTTTATATTTCAAACCAGTTTTTGCTTAGCTAACCCTTGGCTTGTGCTAAGAAATGTTAGTTACATACATTTAGTATACGATATTTTCAAAAATAGGTTATGAATTAAGTAATGATTTACTAATTATTTCTGTTACCAGTTATCTGTGTGCCCATGCATCAGTTGAGTGTTTTTTTTTTGTTTTGTTTTTTTCTTAGTTAAGTTTGGTTCAGTCAAATTCATTACCTCTCACACAAATAGAAAATGTCAATTTTTTTTTTCGTTTTGACTAAGGCTAGATATGGTTTTAAATTTTTGTATACTGTTACTGTGAGACAGATGTTCTGAGTTTAGATTTATATCACGATGCAATTAAATAAAATATAGGATGGACAAGTTAGATAGTCGTCATTTTTAAACACAGAAATACTTGTATACACAATATTGTCAACATTATTTACTATACCACATTCCGGAAAACCCGAAGGCCTGCAGCAGTCATTCGTTTACCCCAGAAAATGATTACAGAACCACTGTTTGTTCCGGCAATCACACCAACATTCAGCCAGTAACACACAGTACACGGTTCACAAAACACTAATCTCATAATGTAGCACACACTTAAATCCTGAATTTCCACTTATTTGTGATACAGTTTCAACGTATGTTGAATCTCACAGAAAAATTATTTTTATTAGGTTTTGGCACATGTCCACTTTTCCGTCCCAAACAATTTTCATGAGTAGTGTTGCGCTCGTCACAAGAGAGTATGTTCAAGCCTGCAAACTGTGTTAAACCATGACTGTGGTTTTTATGTGCCTCAGAATTTTCTAGGTTTTTTTTAGTCCCTACTTTTCTTATATGTCTTAATGTCAGTCCTTGAGGGCCTGTCTTCATCTTCATCTCTGTTTTGGCACTGATAGGATCCCTTCATATTTAGCCTGTCTCTCTCCTAAATATGAAGCCAGGACCAGCAGCCACTGAGCTTAGTTTAGCATAAAGATTTTAAATGGGGAATCAACTTCTTGAGAAATAGTCTGCCCCCCACCCCCACAACCACCACCACCAGTAATAAGACTTCTTGTCATTTTTATGCTTTTGTTTTTGTGTGGGAAGCAAAAGAGCAAAGTTTCCCTTTAAATGTTGTCTAACATAAGTAGCCATACAAGAAATTCGCCTAAATGAAATAGTGTATAAACTATTATGATTAAAATCAGACCCTTTCTAATCATGAATGGGTGTCAAAAAAGGGGTATGAATCTGAGCATTCAATGCCAGGTTTCAGCACTTGACTTTATACTGTCATAATGATACACTAGACTCCTTCTACAAAAATATCTGTCAGTACCAGAAAAGTAATATGATCTCTTATCAAGTCCTACATTTAATATCACAATTTGTCACACAAATAAAAACATCATAAAGTGAATGTCAGTCACTGTGTTGGCATCTTAAATTGCTGGAGTCAAAGAAACTGCAATGGAAGTTTGCATGTGCATTGTGTGTGTGTATGTGTGTGTGTGTGTGTGTGTGTGTGTGTGTGTGTGTGTGTGTGTGTGTGTGTGTGTGTGTGTGTGTGTGTGTGTGTGTGTGTGTTTAAGAGAGATAGAGAGAGGAAGGCATCAATCAAAGCACATTTCAACCCTTCTCATATCTCGCCCAGCCACACACATTGAAACACCAGAAATGAATCCACTGCCATGGAGGGAGAGTGAATTATAGAGTGATGGAGAGATGAGGAGAGAGAAAGAGAGAGAGAGCGAGAGAGAGAGCAAGCAAGGACAGAGTGAGAGAGTGAGAGAGCACTTTCTATTTATAGCCTATGTGCCCGGAGAGGAGGAAGACTGTTGTTCGAAAGCACACTCGGTGCATACAATTGTGTTCTGCAGTACACAGACTGCCACTCAAAAGACATAGGAGCAGAAACATATAATGAATACATGCTATACAAATTATATACCATTAGGTTGGCAAGGTGGGTGGTTCCTGGGAAAATTAACAGCTGTTTGAAAGGGCTGATGGGAGGAGGAACATGATTGGTCCAGTAATCATCCACAAGAACCGTTGACTTTGTCCCTCTCAACGCCCTACATAGAAAGAAATTACCTCTATGCACTCTCTCCTGCTGAGTGTGTGTCTGTGCGTGCAAGTGTGTTTATGTGCACGGTCACGCATGCATCGCTGTCACACCACTGACAACCACTCAACTTTGCTTAAGTAATTAAGACAACAGTCATGTCTCATGAAAGGTAATCCTTTAACTCGCCTTCCCCACTCATGTTCACAGCCGTAAGGCCAAAAGATCTCCACTGAGATTCAGACGTCAAGTTGCTCAAAATGTCGCAGTGTTTTGTCGGTGGTCCTAGCCTGTAATGCCTTCCCACCAGCTTAAGAAGCACTCTTGTGGTGAAGGCTAAAAGCTTTTGCTCAGTAGAGAAGATTTTAGCAATAAAACAAAGCTGTTTCCTGCAGAGAAGGATGTTAGTCATCTGTCCTGCATCTCAGTGTTGGAACAACAACAAAAAAAAACAGCATTTCATGGAACTGATTGTTTGTTTGTCACACACATTTAACAAGGCAATGTGGAAAGTGTGTTTGCATCTGTGTATCTATGTAATATCCTTTGGTCCTTCACAGATTAAACTGATGACATGCCTTTTTTTGCTATAGTTTGGAGGTTTGTTATCGGCCTTGCTAAGATTTGTTTTCTTCTGTTTAATGCAAAAACTTTTGTTCATCAAGGAAAGGTTTCAGTACATAACTCGCACGATGACAACAGTTCTATCTGACTATGGGTTAAACAAAAAATTGGAATATGTTATTAAGTGGGTGTTAGAAATGCTGGTAAGTGTATTTCATTAGCTTAAGACAGGCTTCTTTTCCACCCCGATCCCAGTCTTTATGCCAGTTAATCACCTCCCACCTTGAGCTTCATACTGAACTCACAGACATGAGAGTGATAGAGATCTTTTCATCTAATTCTTGCAAAAGATGATGAATAAATATATTTTCCAAAATGTTCAAGTTTTCCTATTAGTACAAATGCAAGAAACACAATCAGATTTGAGCCCTCATTGCTCCTTACTTCCCGCTAACCTCCTGCTAAACTTTTCCTCGCATTTGCGAACCTGCTGTCTCTTTAATGGAGGCTTGGTGAGTAGCACCAGTTATTTCCAGCACCTGTGGGTGGGCCTAAAAATAGAGCACACACACACACACTTAGATTTTCTTCTTCATCTTCACCTCTGTGTGAAGTGGCATGGTTCTGACGTCCAGGTGTTCTTTAGCTTTTGAAAATTTCATGCATACAAGGTGCAAGAATCCCCCACCGATTCTGTGCATACACTTCATCCTTTCCCCTGATGTTTTATGCTTATCCAAGCAGTGGCCAGTGGCCCTCCGTACTTTGCTGTGTATCTTAATGCTTGTAATGTAAAAATTGGAAAGCAGAACATTGTTCCCCTTTGTTTTTATTTTGAATCTCCTAGTTATTAAAATGTACCCCCATCCCCCTCTCTGCAGCTTCAGACAACAGCCAGCGGTTCCAGGAGACATGTTTCGCCTTTGCATTAACACCACAGCAAGTCCAGCAGATCAGCAGCTCAATGTAAGGCCAATCTATCAATGTAGGATGCTCACTGGTTCATCAATAATTCAAAAATGCACATGTGCTCTCTACAGATGTGTGGTAGTAAGCTTGTGTCTGTACTCCATAGGGACATCTCGGGGACCAAATGTGACTTCTCAGTTCAAGTTCAGTTGCGGTTTTGCCTGTCGGAGACGAGTTGTCCTCAGGAAGACCATTTTCCACCCAATCTGTGTGTCAAAGTCAATGGGAAGCCGTGTAACCTGCCGGTGAGGAGCACTGAATCACCCACATAATCAACCAAAGAATAAGGCCATCCTTCTTGGTGCCACCGGATTTGCGAATGTGATGAAGATCGTGATGATTTTAATTTTCATTTCCATTATCCAGGGTTACCTCCCTCCAACCAAAAACGGTGTAGAGCCCAAGCGGCCCAGCCGGCCCATCAACATTACCTCACTGGTCAGATTGTCCACCACAGTCCCCAATACCATCGTGGTGTCGTGGACCGCTGAGATCGGGAGGGTAAGAATGAAAACCTTTTGCAATTTCTAAATAAATGACAAAAGCAATAATCCTTTGTGAATTTTGTTTTCTTTTTTTTCTTTTTTTTTCTTTGTTTTATTGATGGTTGATAAGACAAAAAAGTTATTTTTCTTGTGTTAAATTGGCCACTCTAGTGACCTCAGTTGAGTTTATATGTGACACTGTGTATTTTTTGATGTTCGTCAATCCACCCAAAAATGCTAATTACACAATTTATTAATATATCAATTAATCCCTCTGCAAATGTCTGTCTGCACTACTTTGTGCTGGGTAATTTAAATATGATCTCTGGAGCTCAAAGAAGTTGTAGAGTTCATGAATACACTTGTTAATCCTGACTAAAATGCAAATTTATGCAACAAATTCAGATCTGATTGATTAGCATTGGTGTATGAAGAATGGTCACGTTCTTCTTGAGTTGCTATGTTCGCATGGATGACAAACACACACACACACACCAACACACACACACACACACACACACACACACGCCATCACAAAAAAGAAAAAAACAAAAGCTCTACGTAAAAATGACAGAACAGAAGCAGTCACTGGCAAAGGATGTAGACTTAAAGCAGTCTACCATCATATACATCAGCTTTAAATTCAACATTGACGAATTGCCCACAGTTCTTGTGTGTTTAAACGGTTGAATGTGAAACATGTACAGGCTAGGAAGTGGAATTTCTGGCCTTCGCTGTGTTGAGCTGAGGGAGCAAAGGAAAAAAAAAAAAAAAGAGGAAAAAAAACAAGCATAAAATCAAAACTTCACGGGGAGCCCGCCCGCATGACCTTGTATGTCTGAAATGCAGGCAAAGTGAGGGCTGAGTGCACAGTTATTGGTAAAATCTGCTTTTGATGAAACATTTTAGATCAAATAAATCAGTCGATTTGACCTAAAATAGTCTTATTTCCTCATATGCTGACTTATATTGAGGGTGATTGAGTTTGACCCACCGTCTGTTGACAGGCATTAGAGGACAGCAAAAGGAAGTGACTCAAAACTGGAGGGCATACTGGCCTCAGCTGTCAGTTTACAATGCCCAAGTTATTTCCCTCTGTTCTTCCTTACATTTAGCTGAACGTACATTTGTCTTAAAGCAGTAGGTCGGCTTTATATTAGAAAGACTCTGGTAAAGTTACCTTGAGTAATCCCTTTCAACTGTGGTAAGCAAACCTGTCCGTACATGGGATTTCAAGTGTCAATTTGCACAACTATTAGATTATTGTATGAATGGCTGTGTGTCCACAGAGTTACTCCATGGCAGTGTACTTGGTGAAGCAGCAGTCGTCCACAGTGTTGCTACAGAGACTACGGGCAAAGGGCATCAGAAACCCAGACCACTCCAGGGCACTCAGTAAGGACCCTCAACCACTTTCTATTTTCTTTTTCTCCTTTTTAGAGATGCACTGATCTGACATGCCGGATCGGTATCAGGGCCAATATTGACCTTCTTAAGCGAATCACCAAGATACACCTGGACTACATTTTATACAATTTCAATTACAAAATTAATTTGTTCCACCATAAGTTTCTTTGTAATTCAAGTTTTCCATTAACTTTTCCAATAGAAAAAAAGTGTGAAAAAGTTGGGCGTTTAGGAAGATTCAGGTGCAGAGAAGATACAGTCAGTCATTCGTGACCTTGGTTTGAAAAAAAGCAGTAATGGAGTTGCAGTCTGAACTGAAAACCTGACACGTTTGTGAGAGGTCATCCAGCTGTTTCAGTCACTCATTTGTTTGTGTGTGTGTGTGTGTGTGTGTGTGTGTGTGTGTGTGTGTGTGTGTGTGTGTGTGTGTGTGTGTGTGTGTGTGTGTGTGTGTGTGTGTGTGTGTGTGCGCGCGCGTGCATGCGTGTTGCCTCTGTTCTGCAGTCAAAGAGAAGCTAACAGCAGACCCAGACAGTGAAATAGCCACGACGAGCCTTCGAGTGTCGCTGCTCTGCCCGGTAAACATGCTCCCAGCTCCCCGGGAGTTTCAGGCAGTGTTTACTGATTCAGTCATGCCCAAACACGTCTGTCCATTCTTTTCTTTTCTCCTTGTCTTTGTATGTGACTCAACATGTCCTAATGTACGTAACTCCTGCTTGAACACATGCTCCCCCTGTCAAAATTGTCTCCTCATCCCCTGTCATGTATCTTCTCCATGTGGGTTTGGCATGTGTATGACATTTATGCAACCTGTATAAACACCCCTGTTGTTTGAGTCGTCTGCATGCCCTGACTTCATGCGTGTGCACACTGTGCAGCTGGGGAAGATGCGGCTGATGATCCCATGCCGGGCACTGACATGCTCCCACCTGCAGTGCTTCGACGCCACACTCTACATCCAGATGAACGAGAAGAAGCCAACCTGGGTGTGTCCTGTCTGTGACAAGAAGGCCCCCTATGAACACCTGATCATAGACGGGTAAGTCTTCGCCCGGCCGTAACCTTCAGGTGACCTGTTTGACCTGTGAGAAAATGGTGATAAGGACTTGCAGAAAACAACAAATCAGTGAGTTTTAGAGGTGCTGTTAGGTGGATTTTGTCATTTTTGGACAGCTAGCTGTTTACCTCTGTTTCCAGTCTTACTGCTGGGTGCTTTCAGTCTTCTCATCTAACTCTGAAAACAAATCCAAATGAGCTCATTCCCAAAAATGTTGAATTATTCCTTTAAACTGTTTGCAAAACCAAGTCTTCCCATTAGAAACAGTAAACTGTAAACAGTAGTTTGACGAGACAAATCTCAAGTCAGGGTCTTCTTTCTGGCTATTTTGCTAGAGCTTTCAGTTCCATCTTGCAGGCTTCCACAGTCTTTCCTCTTTGCAGTCTCAGTTCAGAAAGTGGACCTTAAGTAGGGATTTTAGTTTTTTGTCAAACTCAGTTATTACCCTCCTTGATCTAAACCGACACCTTTCTTTCACTTTCAATCCTGATTAAGGAAAACGTGTTAAAATCCATTAACCACTCCAAATGATTGCCGCTTGCTGCTGAAAGGAAACAACTGCCCCTGTCTATTACTGATTTATATATACTCAAGTCATCATTTAGAGGTTCACGGAAACACTTACACAACTTCTTTCAATCTCATCATGTGTGGCCGTTGGAAGGAAAATCTATCTGTTACCGTCCTGTAGGCTTGAATGTGGCTCTGAAACATTTGTACCTTGTTTTGGTGAGCTTTGATTTACAACAGAAACCCTGGGTCACTTAGAAAAATACATCAAGAATGTTTGTAAAGGCTTTTCAGTCTACTCTTATAGCGTGTTTCAATATGTTTCAAACACTTATACCACTCACTCAACAACATTTGAAGCCTGCAGGTAAGTATATAACATCAAAAGATTGATGTTTTCAATCAAGTGGTTTTCTGCAGAGACACAGTAACAACAGTGTTGATATGACCCTGTTTATACAGTGGGTTTCTTAAAGTGGAGGGTCCTTTCCACGGCGCTCAGCCTTTGTTTAAAAAAAAATCCAATTTATGTGTGTGTTTGTGTACATTTTGGATGGGTTTGTGTATGACGTGTGTGTTTGTTCCCAGGCTTTTTGTGGAGATCCTCAACAGCTGCATGGACTGTGATGAGATCCAGTTTAAGGAGGATGGCAACTGGGCCCCCATGAGGTCTAAGAAGGAAGTGCAGGAGGTCTCCTCTGCCTCTTATAACAACGGGCTCGATGGTGAGACGGGGCATAAGGGATGGATGGGGACAGGGTGCGTTAAGAAACAGGGAGGTTGCATTTACATAGAGGGCAGTTGTGAAGAGTCTGGAAGCAATTACATCTGGATTAAAGAGGCGTGGTAAGAAGAGAGAGAAGGTGCATTTACATCCCCTCCTTCTTTGTTTATGCATTGTCAGTTTTATTTTGGTGAAGCATCAATCATAATGCCACTGAGTAAACCTGTCTCCATAGTAACAAACATACTGTATCTCACTTGAGAGCAGGGGAGATGTGAATGAGCATGCTCACACAACTCAGCAGTGCTCTGTGTTTGAAAAAAAAAAAAAAAACATAAACATTCGCGAAAGCGCAAACTAGTCTGTCGCTGCTGCCCCTCGAGGTTCATGTCGAACGTCCGCAGGCTCGGAACAGCGGAGCTCCTCCTCGTCCAGCCACGGCGATAGCAGCGGCGGCAGCAACAGCAAGAAAGTGGAGGTGATCGACTTGACACTGGACAGCTCCTCGGATGACGAAGGGCAGGACTCGCCGCCTCCGCCGCCGCCGCCACTGCCTCCTCCAGCCAAAAGAGCATGTCCCTCCATGTCCCCGACCTCGCCGCCCCTCATCAACAAAGGGTCAGACACATACCCGAGACTGTGGTTTCATCTCCACACTCTGTTTGCATTTCATTATACGTGGAAATAAGGCTCATTTAGCTGCTTGTCTGGGTAGCTATTTATCTAGATGTTAAATGATTCATGAGGTGTGCACTCAAACACACAAGTGTCTTTCATTGTTCCACATCGGCAGCGCTCACAGTAGGCAGCCAAGACTACGGACCGAGAAGAATTTGCCTTAATTCCTTTTCAAAAGTTAAAATTGACGTGTAGATCTAGAAATGGGTGACTTTCCAAAACAACAACACCAAATCCGTTTGTTTTAATCATGAGCAGAGGATTAAGGTTTAGCCCGTTGTAATTCCACATGTATATAAACTGTCAAAACAGAATTAAATGCTTGACAAACCTCTCAGGATCAGGAAGCATTTGTTAACTTTTGACAAAAAAAACCTACCTTATTCAGTATTTGAATCCAGGCTCCTTGAAACCTTTAACAGCTTAATTTTCCGTCAAATTAAAATTCACTATGTGCATCTGTGTAGAAACCGCTGCTGCCTCATTTGACTTTAATGAGTCCTGACTGTTATTGTTCGGAGGTTTGTGTTTCGGGCTCAGTGGAGGAGACGGCACACCCTGTTACTTACCCGATAAATATGACATGAAATAAAAGCCCAGTTATAAATTAAGCAGCTTCTTTACCTCTTCATCTCTGATATTTTTCCTCTGTATCTGCCCTCAGGGTGTTGAACCTGCACCACCAAGCCTCTCCTGTGAGCCGTACTCCCAGCATGCCAGCGATGGACACCAGCTACATCCCTCCCGTCCCCCCGCTCATCCAGGACTATAGACCCTACTACCACACCCCCAGCGACCTGTCAGGTAATGACAAACACATGCAAACTCACGATGACTAGGGGATTATTCATTGAAGCAACTTAGAAGTAAAATTACATTCAAATACATGATGCACGTGTTTAAAACTGCATTTACTTCTAAATTCGTCCTTTATCATAAGGTACATTTTTGCATTAAGGTTCTTCAGTCAAGTCTTGTTCAAACTCTCCCAACTTTATTTCAAGAGATCCACATTTTCATAAGATATAAAATACTCCTCACTCAGATGGTAGTTTATAAGCTAAAACTAATGCAGTCTAATATAATGGTCTGTAATGTAAAACTGTAATGTTCAGATTGAGTTGAAACTGTTATCCAGAAGTGTTGATTCAACTGTATGATTATTTTGGAGGATGTGGTTTGTGCTGCTGTTGAACTATACTGTAATAAACAGAGAGATGTTTCAGAATCTGATTCAGCCATACAGTGTGGGAAGAAAAACCCTTGACCATTAAGGAACTCTGATGGAAATTTAGTGGGAAAATAAAAAGTTTAAGAGGTCAAAGGCAGTTGTAGAATAAAAACTGACTTATTCTCACTTAGGTTTTCCCCCATAATAGATGCAATGCGATATTTGTAAATAAAATGCATCTGGTTGAGAATAGCATTAGACTTCTCTAGCAGCATAATCCATTGACTGTGATACACTCATGTATATACGCCTGTGATGTTGATTATTGTTCACATTTGATCGTTTTTATTGAGCAAAACAGATGACAAATTTGTTGATCAGTTTACAATTGTAAAGCCAAAGGATTTATCATACACATATCTACTTAGCATTACATCAGTACACAGAGAAAGAAAGAATATAAAACAATGACATCAACAAAATAAATTAGGAAGGAAAAGAAAAGGAACATGAAAGAAGAAGGAAAAAAAAGGGGGGGCAGCAAGGAGTCTAGATAATCCTCTCCTGTCAACCTAACGCACCCAAATGCCACAAACCTCTTCAACTAATTTAAAAGCTTTCACTTTAATATGACACTGTGAAATGTTACGAAGGTGAAGAATGATGATTGTCTCTCATGATTTCAAGTTGCAAGTTGTTTCATGATGCGTTGCCAAATTCTGTCAAACTGAGAACGTTTGTTTTCCAAAGCAAATCATATCCTCTCAAAATGGGAGGTGTTAATTAAGTCGTCTTGCCACTTCTTAATAGTTGGAACAGCGGGGGTTTTTTCCAGTGTAAGAACTGATTTTCTGAGTTTCTGAGATGATATAAGATTTATTGTTGCTTCAGAGGAAACAAAAAAGGTTATTTGTGAGTGTGTGTGTGATGAGTGTCCAGTTCTAGATTAGAAGTAATGACTTGTGAGACAATATCAATATTACCAGACAGGAGGGGATTGAATTTTAGGACAAAGGAGAAAGCTGTGGATCAGTGTTGTTTCTGCATCGGCACAGATTTTGTGTAGAATAACTTTAGAATAGCAGAGTCTATGTAATGTCTTTAAATACAGGAAACAATGTGGTTTTTGTTTATATTCACCACTGAATCTGCCTGTTCTTCCAGAGTTGAACTTCTTCTCTTTTCTCCAAGGCGACAATCATCAGGTATGTATGACATCGCATCACGTTATGTGGAGATGCGGTAAAAGCCATGCACTCAAGCATAATAAAC
This sequence comes from Istiophorus platypterus, assembly GCA_016859345.1. Lineage (NCBI taxonomy): Eukaryota > Metazoa > Chordata > Actinopteri > Istiophoriformes > Istiophoridae > Istiophorus > Istiophorus platypterus. Next base: position 7,951,865 of record CM029118.1, on the reverse strand, counting down.
TTACTCTTTGCAGTCAACTGAAATGTGATGGAAAATCCTTTGTGCAGTCAATCACCAAAAATACCAAAACAAAATCCAGGTATTTGATGTAATTGCCCATAGAATTTTACACAACCTGTGGTTACACAGTGTAGTTGTTTCAGTGTCTACTAGGTTTCGGGCTCTGACCTTTACAGAGTTTTTAAGGAGACACGAGAGCGTGATTTTCTCATCATTCATTCTGCTGTTAATTGGAATCAACATTTTAAAGGGCTGATTCTCCTGAATTACAAAAAAACAAAACAAAAAACAACTCACTCACTTCCCTTAAGAGGCACAATAACCAAATGTTATTTCTGTTGCCTCCTCTAAACAGTTAGGGAGACTGGAATTTTAAATTACAGTTGAATACAACAGCATCTCCATTTCTAGAACTAATCCCCCTATTACCCTGGTTAGTCAACAGACTCCACTGTGAGCAGTTTACATTGGAACTACTTTCTCCTAAAGAAATAGCCCAGATGAGGACAGTAGGCAGCCTTCTCTGTGGTTAAGCTATGACATTGCTGCTGTTGCTGATGCTGCTGTTGAATTTTTAAATGTCATTCCTTTAATGCCGTGAGCAGAGCGCCACTAAAGAATGGAGGCAGAAATCAAAGGCCAATATCTCATAACCCAGACTCATAAAAACAAAAATGCTTGCATAGGTGGATCCCACTGGAGGTTATTTTTTTTTGTTTTGTTTTGTTCCTTTTTTTGTTTGTTTTTGTAATTTCAGCAAATGTAACCTTGACAGGTTCACCTTTCCTTTAAATAGCTTGACTTGAAAATGAAATGAAATTATCTTCCATGCTGTAGATTCAGGGTGCCGCTGGTTTCCTCCTGTCCAGTCATTAGTCTCCTGTTTTTGATAAACCGTTGCCATACTCACAAAGTATTTTATCTTTGATGCTAAAAAAAAAAATACTACCTATTTTGATTCTGCATAAAAAAAAGTTCCTAGTTCAGAGTTTTCCTCTTAAGATCTGTTCACAAATCTGCCGAGAGGAACTTTTCCTGAGGGACTGAGAAAACCGAGATGGGAAAAGCACAGGGTTGATCCTGTTGCTATGGACTGCATCAGTTTCACAAGGGACTTTACTCATCATCTTCACGGTGACTGGTTGACAGATGACATGTCTGTGCAAAAGAATGTGAAGTAGAATACTCATCAGTACATGTGAGCACGAAGAACAAATTCGGTCCAGTAGTTTAACATCAACAGTAACAAATTTCCCTCCTGACTTGTTGAGCTGAGATGTCTTTGATGGTGTAATTCTTAATGCTGCATATCATCCATTTCACACAGCAATTCAAAGATAGCCATCCATTCATATCGGGTTATTCAGTTCAGTTGGTGAGTATTTAATGTTCCTGGAACGAACTGTCAGACCATCTGGTCTGGTTTACTAAATTTATTAGTGCGGTGAGTGGATTGTTATTAACTCCATGCAATCAAGATATGCTCTTAAAAATCTGTTTGCAAAAGTCTGGTGCAATGAGGCTCCTTTCCTGCAGCAGCGGACAGATTGTGAGATCGTATTTCTAACTGCTCCCAGACTTAGCTACTTGCTTTGTGAACTGCTCTTGAGGTGCCTTTAGACTGTACAACAGCGCCCGACTAACACTTACCCCTCTCTCACGTCTCTCCCGCATTTCAGCATTACAACATGGTGATGGCAGCAGCAGCCGCCGCCTCAGCCTCAGACGACCACGAGCTGCTCCTCAACCGGTTCCTGCCCTACAGCGCCACCTCCTCCTCCGCCTCCCAGCTGTTCCTCGACCAGTCGGGAGCCTCGTCCGCCGGCTCGTTGTCCGCGCCGACCAACGGGGCGAGCAGCTCGGGCAGCAGCAGCAGCCTGGTCTCGTCCGGCAGCCTACGTGACACTCACTCCACACACTCGTCCTCACACTCGGGCTCACACTCCTCACACGCGCACCCCGGGGTGGTGGCCAGCCGGAGCAGTGCTGAAGCGGCAGTGGCAGCTATCTACGGCGGGATACCCGATGTTATATCGTTGGACTGACTCGAGAAGAGTCCACACTTCGGTTTGGGTCCAGCTACGATCCAGTAACGAACCCAGTCACAAACTGTCTTTGATTGCAGGGTAAAGTTTTTGATCCAGAAACTAGACTGGCCCCAAGTCATCAAACTCCGCGTGTTTGTGGAGTGGTAATGACAAGACTGCCTCATGAAGAGCACTAATATTATGAGTGGGTAACAGGCCCAAGGGTTCCCTTCACTAGAATGACCCGAGAACAGTACCGAGTCATCACTTAAAGGGGTCAGCTGTGGACACTGTTTTGGTGTTCTGACTGCAAGTCAGAAACCTGTCCAGCGAGTGAACCCACGTTACTGCTATAGTGGTACCAACCCGGCACAAACAGGAAAGACGCTACCTGAGCAAAAACACAAAGGAGGATCGCTCTTTTTCTTTTTATTATTTTGTTTTTTTGTTGTTGTTTTTTGTTTTTGTTTTTGTTTTTTACAAAAACAAGGAGTGGCACCGTGTACAGAGAACAAAATATATTTTCCTCTTTTACTTTTATATGTTAAATTGGGACATTTTCAGTCTAGTTGGCTGCTTCTATAGCTGTTTTAAAGTGGAGGACTGAGGGTTTTTTTCCCCCACATAAGCTTATACATATGCCTGTTGCCATGTGGTTTTCTTTTTCTTCTGTTTTAGCTCTATCCTGTTTAAGTTTTCCATTTGCATCTCTCCAATATAAACTCCAATTCTCTGTCCCTTTTCTCTTTCTCTCTTGCTCAAGTTCATTTTAAATTCATGGTGTATTATTTCTCTATCCAATGACAAGAACTTTTCAGACGCAGAATTTACAGTTTATTCATGTACTAATAATTTTATTATGCTTTTAAGTTATGTATGATATTTAAACTGTTATAAATATATATAAATATATATATATAAATATATATATATGCATTCCCCTTGACCTTCAGGTTAATGCTGTGGGGAGTGTGTAGGTGGAAATCAGCCATTTCTGGTTTTACATTTTTCACTCCTTGAATTCCAGTTTGTTTTAAAGACTCTGGCAGCATACAGCATTTAGAAATGGAGACTTTTAGACTATTTATACTTGCCAGTTTAGAGCTGGAATAGTTTCTTTTGCTTTTTTTTTTTTTTTTTTTTTTTTTTGCACAATGCCAAAAAAAAAAATAGCATAAGGTACCTATGAAAATGATCACAATGATCAGAGTGCAGTTGCATCTGTCTGTTGCCACAGTGTTTTCAGTCAAGTGTCAAGCTGGCGGTTATTCAGACACCTTTAACTGTGTCCTTTTATCTCTCGTCTTCTCGGCTTTAGGTTTATCTTTCTTGTTGACTGTTAAAAAGTAATTACGACGGAGGTCAAACCGTTGCAGCGTTGTCGGACCTTTCAAAGACACAGGCGTCGGCGACACATGCCGCAGCTCCACTGAGGCGAGTGACCAAGTTTTAAACTAGTGCCTGTTTGTGTGCATGTTTCGGGGCGTGTTTGGGATGGAGTTTTCTGACTCAAAAGAATGTCTTAAACGGTCACCTACAATCCTCTGTCCCATCTGTGACTAAGCAGCTTGTGAAAATTTGACCTGCGATTGATATCTTTAACCATCTAGGGAGCCGTCTTTTGGAAAAGCGCTTGTGGAAGAGCATAGAACATGTGTAAGCAAGACTGTTTAGTGACACAGTGAAAGCGGATGATCTAAGCATGCCAACTTAGACTGGGCACAGAGCCAGCCAGTTTAAAAATACATGACCTGTCTGGAACTTTAAAAACCCTACGAGATAGTCAGCGCACGACGTGGAAGTGTCAAAGCAAGGTGGAGGCTCTGGGATACCTTGATGTAGTGGCCATTCAGCTTAAAAACGCAGGGTTTGCTCATGAATGTATTGTACAATTTTAAAAGAGTGGACTCGCTTTCGTTATTCACATCCATTACATTTCATTAACATAAAACCAAGTTGTAGAGGCTCCCAGTAGTCTGGTCACATTACCAGTGACATGCAGTGGACCCCCCCGCTCAACCCCCCTCCTCCTCCGAGACCGCGTGTCCTTGAAACTTTCCATAAGTCCCCACTTATCAGTCTCTCTTCAATCTTCCGATTCCAGACGTCCGAGACAAGCAGCTCACTGCAAAGCCTAATTATCCCCATCGAATTGAAATAATCACATCTGACAGAAACCCCCCCAGCACCTGACACCCCATGTCCTTTCCTTAAGCAACTTACTGGGAGACTGTAGACAACGGAAAATGACCCCCAGCTGTCCCTCCCTCGCTCCCTCCCTCACTCACTCTTGGCATCTCTAACTTTATTCCCCGTTCCTCTCATGGGAACCAACCTCGACTCTCAAACTGACCCGTTCATTTGCCGGAACAAGTCTCGTGTATTTCCTGTGTTTTGCAGTATTTTATTTATTTTGTATTCTCATGTCTATATATTATATTTTTACAAATTGTTGCATTTCCATGGTTGAGTGAGTGAGTCAGCTGTTGTGATATGATTTTATTTAAAATGCAGTTTATTATTATTCTTTGCCAGCTGCGCAATTTATGAAAAAAAAGGTATTGTTTAGTTATTCATCATGGAAGTCTCTGTTCATTGTCTTAGAACCTGACTTTATAATAGGGGCGCAAAATAGATGCTTAATTAATAGGTGCATGACTCATGATGATTTAATGTATTAATTAAGTCAGGAAGGGTTATGAATTCCTGTTGCCTCACCATTGAGGAATGATCGAGTCACTGAATTTATGTGATTAGTTATCACTTAATGGAGTCATATTTCTCTTGAGTGGGAACTGTTCTGCTTTCATAGAGACGGGTCAAATAAGTGGGTCTTGAATAACTCTTTCTCTTATCCCTGTTCAAAGAAAACGACATATTCAGATAAGGGCATTTTGAATTTTCCTGGTACCATTATTGGTTGAGAAAATCCTTCTCCTTAAACACCCCCCCCCCAAAAAAAAACACTTAAAAACTCATTGGATTATCTTAAAAATGAAAAGGTTACAAGGAAGAAAACTTTTGGAAAACCTATCAGAAAACCTATGTGTCTTAGCTTGTGAAAAACGCCCAGAGATCAATGGTTTTCACACAGTGGCGATGTTACATAACTAGATTCCAGCTAATTTGGAGGTGCATGGTTTAAGTATGAGGTAACTATGAGTTAACATCCATTAAATCATAATCTGTGAGGTATTAACTAATCACATGAACGCTTGTGTTTGTGCCTTTATTATAAAGTGTTACCCAGACTTGCTGATGAAGAAACCGATCCTTTAGTCTCCATGATGTTAATTTGAATATTAATCACCAGTATTTAGATGCTCGATAAAGGTAGTCACAGCTAATGAACGAATTTTGATGGCGATTTTAATTTATTCTGTTTTTTTTTCTACCCCCACTTTCCTCGCGCTTGTCATGCAGCAGATTATAGTTACACACATGAAGTGAGAGAGCAGACCGTGTTGAATGTGTTCCTGTTGAAGTGCTCTACATACCGGTGTCCATGTGGGATAAAGAAAAAAAAGTCAGATCACCCCTACAATTTGGTTCATTGGGTGTCCACAGCTCCCTCCTGTGGTCCCCAGTTGTTAGCTTTAGGGAGAAGCAGTCATTATTGAGCTGGGTTTTTTTGGTTAGAAAAAGTCCGATTGCTTGCAGGGAAGGATAAGCACAGGGCTGTTGCCGTCTCAGTCCCCCTCCAACCTCAGTCACACACATCTGAACATGTGGTTAGTGTATATGTATGTGTGTGTGTGTGTGTGTGTGTGTGTGTGTGTGTGTGTATGTGTGTGTGTATATATATATATATATATATATATATATACACAAAACTTTTTTTTTCTTTTTTTTTCAGCAGCAAGAGCAACTGCAGTTAATGTGTTTGCTGGTTTGAACAGAAGAAAGTGAATGGAATAAGGCCACTTTTATCAGTACTTACTCCTAATGGTGTTTTTCAAGAGCTCCACAGGCAACCTTCGACAAGCAGCTCACCTCTTAGGTTGTCCCGATGTCTCACCTTAGATAAAAGGGAAAAAAGTCAGCTATGTGTATATTATGTCTGTATGGAAACCTGAAAAATGAAAGCTCAGATTCAGACGTGGGTGTTTGATGTCCGTTTGTATGCTTTTTGTGTGTCGATTCAGAGCGAGAGAATAAATTAATTTATATATTTTTTAGAAAATGAAAGCTGTACTATTATTGAAAAAAAAAACAAGGACTGTGGCTGGTTAAAGAGTCTCACACAGCTGAAATAATCTCAAAAGTCAGACTCGAGTCGACATCTGCACTCACTGCCTTAAAACATTCACAGGTTCTGTTTCACAGCTCCAATCCGAGAAAAATCATAAGGCTTTTTCGAGGAGGGAAAGGAGAAGACAGTGTACAGTAGACCCTTGTCAGTTTGTACAAATATACCGAGTGAAAAAAAAAATATTTATTACCTGCATTGGAAGAAATTGTTTACTTATTGAATGTTACCTGTTTATGTAGAAAAGTTTAGATGTAATAAAATGCATTCTGTTATTTCTCTGTGTGATGCTGTGGGTTTTATCTCTTGCAGTTTTCTTGCACTATTTTTTTTTTTTTTTTAGACCTGAGCCCTGGGTGGCGGCAGAGAGTCGTTTCGATCTACTTTTCCCGTTGGTACTAAACCAGTTACGCACGCTTTGTCAACTCCAGCCGGCGCCTTCCCAGCTGCGACAAGGCTCTACTTAACTTGAAGGGCTCAAGTTATTGATTAAATATTTATTTTTGTATTAAAAAAAAAGTGATGGAGAAGGCTCACTGTCCGAGGAGCCACCGTTACGCACAAGGCTGGCGGACGCACTGAACCTAATGTTCACCAAGACACACCTCGAGCCCTCCCCCCAGCCCGGATTGAGTGGCTGAAGGACGCGAGGTTGGAGCAGTTCCTTTCATACTGTCGGAACAGTGATGATGGATGGCTGTGCGTCCTGGAGGATAGAGGAGAGGGGGTGACAGAACGGGAGGGTGGGGAGGATACAGTCGAGAGAGGCTGGGATGGCATCATGTACCTAACACCATGAGATCCAGCTGTGTTTGGACATAACTGTTTTCTGTCTGACTTTAATGTAGACTACACGCTGCCGACATTATGAATGAGGAAAACGGAAGCGTGTGTCTGAACAGGTCACAGGCGGGGATGAACCTCTTCAGCAACCTGGAGGACATCGACGTGACAGCCGACGAGAGCCCGGTTCTGAGGTTCCTCATCTGCCTGGTCTACTCCGTGGTCTGCGCCGCGGGACTGATTGGCAACATGCTGGTCCTCTTCTTCATCAGGGTTAAAAGAGAGAGGAAGAAGTCCCGGGTGAACTTCTTCGTGCTCAACCTGGCTGTGACGGACCTGCAGTTCGTCCTCACCCTGCCCTTCTGGGCCGTGGACACCGCGCTGGACTTCAGCTGGCCGTTCGGGGACGCCATGTGCAAGATCGTCCTCTCCATCACCGTGATGAACATGTACGCCAGCGTCTTCTTCCTCACTGCCATGAGCGTGACCCGCTACTGGTCTGTCGCCTCTGCGCTGAAGAACAGAACCGTGCGGAGGTCGTGTTCCGCCAAATGGGTCTGCGCCATTATTTGGACTCTGGCGACTCTGGCGACTGCGCCGACGTCGATTTTCTCGACTGTCAGCAACGTGACCGGGGAAAAACTCTGCCTGCTGAGGTTCCCGGGTGGACAGTACTGGCTGGCGGTTTACCACATACAAAAGATACTCGTGGGCTTTGTATTGCCAATGTGCATCGTGTCCATAAGCTACATCTTGCTGTTGCGCTTCGTGCGCAATCGGAGCATGAAGACGAGCAACCCCAGACGGAGATCACAAGTCACAAAATCTGTCACCCTCGTCGTGTTGTCCTTCTTCCTGTGCTGGATGCCAAACCACGCCATCACCTTGTGGAGCGTGCTGGTCAAGCTGAACGCTGCAAACTGGGACAGAGCGTATTACATAGTCCACACGTATGTGTTCCCGCTGACCGTCTGCATGGCGCACACCAACAGTTGCCTGAACCCGATCATTTACTGTCTCATGAGGAGGGAGTTCAGGGACAAGCTGAGGGGTCTGATACACAGGGGGTAGTGGGGCTTTCGGAGCGTCGTGAACGGTTTGACGGAGCGCCGGAAAGGTGTTGAGGGAGAGTAACCATGACGCACCGGGTGCGCACGACCGAAGGAAGAGTGAGAGAGGAGACCCGTCAGATGGCACCATCGGGATAAGAATCATCACTACGAGGCTGTTCACTAGACTGTGCTCGGGGGGAAAAATGCTACTTTCATCAGCGCTTCTTGTGCGTAATGCGGCCGATTTCTATAGAGAAACCATCGTGGCGGGTTGAGCGCCATATGCGTAGGAGTCGTTCATTTCGTACAGCAGTATAACACGTGTGACCTCTGTCCCAGCGCTTATAGAATAACCGTGAGGAGTGACGCGTCTCCGCTCCGCAGCCCAATCACCCCGCGCCTCGGTCTGCTCGTGCTATAACTCAACAGGTGAAAAGTGGCCGAGCGCTTGTCACATCCGCATGTGAGTGTCGTGGGGAATAATGTTACCGGTGCATCATAAGTGTGTTTATAACATCATCCTGGCTACAGGCATCACCTCGTCACCATCTGAGGCAAAGACCAAAGTCTGCCAAAAATCAACAGAAGAAAATGTATGAAACATGATTGTTGTAAAAATATATATATATTATAGATAGATAGATAGATAGATTATATGTGAAACCAGGACAGGTGTTCGCCTCCTGCAGCTCTCACAGTTCATTCCGAGGAGATCGAGCCACGCGCGTGAAAGGTCCCCGCCGAGTGGGTCCGGACGTGGGGCGCACGTGCGCACACAGCTGGGTGTCTCGTGCACGCACTCACATCTGCATCCGGGCTCTATTTTCGTCTGACAGGACGGACAATGGCTGCTGTTGTGGACTTGAGGATGAGCTGAGCGCGAACTGACAGGGAAAGGAGGCGACCAGCTCCTGTTTTATTCCTGTTTTTATTATTATTAGAAGTAACCATCAAACTGTGTTTTTTTCTGTATTGGGGTTGTATTGGCGTGGATTTTTTAATTTTTTTAAATTTTGTATGTATTTATTTATTGTCAGAGTCTGTTTTAGGATTTTATTGTTTAATTTTACGTTTAACAGTTTTTGCATGTCTGCCCTGTTGGAAATAAGTGGATCAGATCCATTGAAAAAAAACAAACAAACAAAAACGTGTCAATGAAAAACAGCTCAATCGTTTCCCAAAGATGTCCTTTCCAAAGTAAACACGATTTACTCCTTTTCTTTTGGGGAAAACATCGTATTGAACATCCTGTTTATTTTGTCTGAACTTACATCATCATTCGAGACAATTTTATCTACACACTCCAAAAAGTTTCCTATGAATATATGTTGTTATTGCTCCGGTCATGCATGTGGAGTGGATGACTCATACAATAGTATGTGTGTCCCAGGTGCAGATCCCATGCTCAGATCGCACAAGCACACAGACACACAAGTATAGCATGATGTATTTTAATGTCATGAAAAGAATATTTTTCTTTTTATCTTCACTGGCCTGAAGGGCCACAAGATTAGTCATTATCAAACCAGTTCTGCAAACCATCTAATAATGTCATGTGTACACACCCAGACAAGGACGTGTGTGTGTGTATATATATTTATACACAATATGTGGGTCAGAGGGGCCATTTTTTTCAGGAAAATTAATACTTTCATTTTGAAACTTATACATTTCACTGATAGTATAGTGTCTATTGTAATTCAAGAAAGATATTAATAAAGAGCTTTTTGTAATTGATCATTTTAAGATTATTTTATTGGTACTCTTGTATATTATCTTAGTGCTTCTTCCACCATTGTTGCTTAAGCCGGACCATATCTATCTTAGGTAAGCGTTAACACCTCAAAGTAATTTAGTTTGGGATTAAAAGGCAGGAAAAGCCCCAGAAAAACGCAGTTTATTTCACTGAGGACATCAATAGGATCAGGTGAAATATCATCCAGGAACATGCATTTGAAATCTTACATTTCAATTTTCAAGCAATGCTTTCATCATGATGAAGTACTGTCAAGGGCTTATCAAGGTCAGTTCCTGGCTCTTCGAGGACTTATCCAAATATTGATATATCGGAGGACAAAATATCAACTTTTGGGGCTTTCAAAAGTCACCAGTAAGGTCTCCCTTCACTGAAATTGTGTCTCTACTCCCTGTGTTCACTGAAATTGTGTCTCCACGAAAACAAGGACTGAGACCATTACTGTCATAACAGACCTCTAATCAACCCCTGGTCATTCCCACCAGTTATAGATATAGAAATAGAACTGTTCATGCTTGGCATGTTTCTTGCCATTACACACTGTCATTGCTATAATGAACATGAATGTGACTGGAGAAAAGGGCAAGAAACAGCCTCCTAGTCATTCTGGCAGTTCTACAATTCTACAATTCATTTGGCAGACGCTTTTATCCAGAGTGACGCATGTCTGAGAGCTGAAACAATACAAGCAAGTGTTAGACGCAGTGTTAAAATACTTTTTTTGTCCCTTTATTCATTTATAACAGTAAATGTTACAACCTTGTCTAGTTCTCTGTCAGACATTTAATGTTTATGAAATGAGAATCTATGGCTATTTAACTTACCATTAACTAACTGGCAAATATTTAACAACAGTTTCAAAGCGCATGAAACCCACAAATACAAATAAAAGTCCTGCACTGAAAATCCTATATAAGAAGAAGTGTTATCAGTAAAATGTAATTAAAGTATCAGAGCAAGTTTTGTTTAGTTTATATACAGTTTCAGTACTTTATACACTCTAAATACAGTTGAGGAGTTCAGTCCAGTGGTTCCCAACCTTGGGGGCGAACCACCTCAAAGGGTCTCAAAATAAGTCTGGGAGTGTTGAGAGATTTCAAATGGGGTTAGAAAGAGGTAAAAACAAAGAAGTCGTTTTTTCATATATTCTCTCATTTGTGCTTTTTTTTCTTTTATAGAATATTGGATAATCTTGCCTCTTTAGGACTCAAACGCTGTAATTTTAAATGAAACCACCTGAGACATTTGTTGGAACAACTCGTGGACATCTTAAATGTGATAATATTCAACAATATATAGTATTTTTTCAGATTACCCTATGGTTTTTCTATGGAAACCTTTCAATTTAAAAAGTAAGTATAGCTGTGAAAAAATATAATGTTTTCTTCTTAAATGTAGTGGAGTACAAGTTGTTAGAAAATGGAAAAAAAAACCTCAAGTAAAATACAGCCCCTTATAATTATACTTAACCATAGTACATGAGTAGATGTAGCCCAGTTAAGTTTTTTTTTTTTTTTTTTTTAGAAAGGACAGATTATGGGAAACAGGCAGAGAAGAAAAAGGCATATTATCCACACACTGGACTGATGCTCCAAAAGCCAGAAAAACAAGACTTGAGAAAAAGGCAATGTTTTGACTCTGCTTGGTTTTAAACAGGAAGCCCTAAATGCCTGACATAACCAAGGACAATGTATTCAAAGGCACAAAACTAATATCATCCTTTTGACATCAGACTGAAGTGATGAAACAAAGAAAACAACACCACACCCCTCTATTTGTCGATCTCTGGATTATGTTCTGCACTTAGTTGGTTTTGTTCTTTCCATTTATTTAAATTATTATTATTATTTTTTTTTTTTTAAAGATGCAGTAGTTCCAATTTGTGGAATGCGAGATGCACTGAATCTGTTGACTAGTTTATTCAATGTGAAAAAAAGAAAAAGAAGAAGGCAGGAGAAAAAGTAATTAATGGATATGTGATGCAGCAAAACTGGTATTTGGGGGTTAGATTTAAGCAAGATATTAATAAAGGGTCATGTGTTTCTCATATGCTCTATCTAAAAGAGGCATCCATCTCAATAAATGCCCCAAGATATTTTATCTTAGTACTGTATAATGATTCTTTGCCCTTTCTCATGCAGGCCCTCATCAATATTCAGTCCAGGATAATTCTGTATAGTTTATATTTTCCATTTTAACTTTTCAATTTAACTTCCTGACAAATAGATCAATTATATTTGAGCTGTGGAAAAGATGTTTATTGGTCTTTTGAGGGTAATTCATTGTGGCATTGTTGTCTGTCGGTTCCTCTGTGGACCTTAATGGACTGTTGCAGCTGGTAGGGACAGTGATAGTCCATCACATGGGACTGAACCAATTCTGTATCTCCTGGTTTATACAGTGGTCTTCATTCTGACTTCACATCTCGATTTTCCGAAAAGAGAAAATGACATTAACGCTTGGAACATAGGTTGGCCTGTCATTCTCCAGTGCATTTTCTCAAACACCAGGGTGAGACTACCATGACTCACATGTACTGATACACTGATAGATGTCATTGGATCCATTTGAAGGGTCTGTCAGTGCTGTTAAAAAGCAGCTTTATATTGCAACAACTTTTGTGGTTGTGGTTGTAGTGTCATGACTAATGCGTGGAAAGATTTCCTTGTAGCAGAGAGGTTGCGAGTTGATGGCTATTAGGAACTAGATTAAAAAGTGATGGAGGGCCGTTGCATTCAGATGGGTCCGCCTATCGACCCGTTTGGGCCAGACAGTGTAGTTTGGCCTGCACAGATACAAGATACAAGGCTGGTTGAAAAGTTTTCGCTCTATGCTCGGATGAGGGCAGGATTTATAGGCACTTAAAAGGTACATTGGTTCAGAGAATGGCATCACCTGTCAGAGGCCCCAGTGGATTTATGATCGAACGGCCCAATACCCACTGCAGGGTTAAAAGAGTGTCAATGATATTTGCTATTTTTCATATTTTGCCATATGTCATGTCTTCTATTGGCAGCTTTGTGTGCCTCCGTTCTTTTAAGAGTGTGTATCATTGTGTGCGTGTGTGTGAGAGAGGGAGTGTGAGTGTTTACGTAATGTTGTTCTGTTGTTTTATGTGACTGTTCCTAGAATGTTTTTTTTAATTTTTAATCTGGTTTCCATGCATTCATGCTACATTCTCTCATATATACTCTGTTGTTTCTTTTTGATTGTCCTCTTTTCATCTTGCCTTTTGACTTAATCTGACACATTTTCATCATATTGATGTTAATTGATGTGTCTTGTACCTGATAAATAAAATAAAATAACATCAATTTCGTTCAATGGAAATACCACAATCAGTATATTTGCTTTCAGAGCCAAGGTCAATTCATGTGGAGCATGATTTCTAGAATTTTTTTGTCTGTATCATATTCACTATAACAGATTTAGAGGGTGATAATATATCCCGGTTTTGTGTCTGTCACCTTGTTAGGGAGTTCTTCTTCTTCCTCTTCTTCTGCCTCTCAGTTAAACAAATCTATCAGCGTTGCTTTAAAGCCCGTTCCCTATTGAGATCATATGCAGGAGACACTGCAGTGGCTCAGTTTCTTGTCCACTGGTTCTGCAAATTAATCAACAGTCAATTGTTTTTCACAGTCAAAAATGGTAAAACATGGTAGAACATACAAATGTCACTTATGTAAGTGACTTTTCCCAATAAAACTTTCTTTGTGTAAAAATGTATTTGTTCATGTATTTATTTATATATTTTTTATGTTATACAAGGACCATACAGATATGAAGGATTACATAGAGAAAAGCAGTGCATCAGATGTAATGCATGCAGGGCGTCTAACTTTAGCTATTTTGCAGCCGCTGTTAAGCTTTTTACGTCAAGGTTAAAAGATTCAATAAATAACTTGACAAAACAGAATCAGCATGACGGCAACGGTGCTGTACATAACTCTGTTAACCTTGACATATAGGTGTGATGTGTGCATGCGTGCGTATGACTTCAAGCGTGAATACAGTATATAAGCATAAATTTGAGGAGTGAATCCAGCAATCCACTCAAAAGTTGTTCCGTAATCTCATTATGTTTGTTGTTGTTTAAGCCATTTTTATTTTAAATGTTGGGAGAACTCTGAGTTATGACTGTGATTTTAAATCTGATGGTGAGGTGTTTCAATAAGTTGTGAGCCTTGTTACTGAAAAGAGATAGTTACGATTGACTCTTTTGCTATTATGTATATATATATTTTTTAATAAATTATAAAACCAAATATGTTTTTAATGAATAAAAACTCTTAAAATTATCAAAATTTAGAAAGTTATGTCATTGAGACATATGACATTAGAAACACACAGGATCATTTTGGGGGGTTATTGATTCGTAAACCATAGTTTACTCCCAACCAGTAATGCCAGATGATACCAGTGTGCGTAAGCAAAACTAATATAAAGTACAAGATTAAAATTAAAACAAACAAACAAACAAACAAACAAAAACAACCTCAACTGACTCTTTGCATTAAAAAAAAAAAACCCCAAAGCGCGCCGAGAACAAAAGAAGCGTCCGTTTTTACGAGGTTCAGAGGGAGGCTGTGAACGCGGCGCCGGCGCCGGGGCTCGGCGGTCAGGTGACCCGGCAGCGGCGGCCCAGTGTCGGCTTCTCCTTCGCCTTGGCTCCGATGTCGGAGGTGTTTGCTCCCGGAAGAAATGGACTGTGGCAATGCACGAATTTGATCGCTCGGACATCCGATCAGTTGAGTCTGTGAATGGCGCCAAAACAGGACCCTAAACCTAAATTTCAAGAAGGTCGGTACAGAGGGAAAAGAAAAAAAAAATGACAACACGGATGGAACCATGGAAGTGGGGGGGGGTGTTGATGTTGTTGTTGTTGTTGTTATTTTTGTTGTTGTTGTTGTTGTTGCTGCTCGACAATAGTGGTCCCCGGGGAGGGAGACAGAGCCATTAAACCCTCACACACACGTGGAGATTTCTCTCAAAAACACACCCAGAGACAGAGGCACGTCAAAAAGCTTGTCGCCGAAAAACGAGGCGCAGTGTGCGGATCAGACGTTAACGCTAGGCTAGCTAGGCTAGCTAGCCCCGTATTTATGCTATGCGCCGTACTGGCTCTGTTGTGTTTTCTCAAGCCGAGTTCTCACTTTTGTATTTTTTTGTCCTGTTTTGTCGTTTTTCTTTCTGTCCCCCCTCACAGGTGAAAGAGTCCTGTGCTTTCATGGGCCATTGCTCTATGAGGCAAAGGTGCGTTTCCGTGCTGCCCGTGTGTGTTTGCTCGCGTGTGCTCGTGTGTTGTGAGTAAATTATTTACTGCAAAACAAACGTCCGCCGACGATTGACGGAGGCCCCGTGTGTTTTCATGTTTTGCAGTGCGTAAAGATCAGCATAAAGGATAAGCAGATTAAATACTTCATTCATTACAGCGGATGGAACAAAAAGTGAGCAGCTTGATCAAAGATGCAATTTGATTTTCTGAGGTTTATTTTGTTTCTCCCCCTGAGTGCTCGCCCCCTGATCCCCAGCTGTTCTCATTGCCAGTTGTTTTAGTTTCTGTGTGTATGTATGTATATGTGTGTGTGTGTGCGTGTGTGCGTGTGATCTGAAAAATAAAAATCAGCAATGGACATTTTCTTTTCATTGTGTTGGAGTCTCAAGGTTTGAGGATTTTATTTATTTATTTTTTCCTTTTGCAGCTGGGATGAATGGGTTCCTGAAAGCAGAGTTCTCAAATATGTGGACAGCAACCTTGCGAAACAAAAAGAGCTACAAAAGGCCAATCAGTAAGTTCCCCTTTTTTGTGCACACAGGGTAGAGGTGATAGAGAATTTGGGTTTTTTTTTTTTGAGAATTTGAAGCGAATAAATAAACCCCTTCAACAGTAACCCCCAAAAAATCAATATGCACTTTACCAATAAAATTCTGATTGTGATTTTGTTGCTTCATGAGTTGAAACAGTGCTTTTGACCACACACCAAGTTGGCAAATGCCATTGAAGTATTTATGGGATGATCCTCACTCTTTTTTTCCTCCACAGGGACCATTATGTTGAGGGAAAGATGAGGGGTTTAGCACCGAGTAAGAAGATTGCTGCTGTGCAGCAGAAAAATGTTGATCTGTAAGTGTCCACCTTGTTTTCCCGGCTTTCATAATTCAGCATATAGTGGACATGTCATTTAAACTGACATAATGTTGTCCTGATGGTATATACAGCACTGAATGGAGTAATGTACACATGCATGTACTGAATTTGCACTGCACACTACACAGCTACATGTGTAATAGTGTTATATTACTCAAAGTGTCTATTTTTGCTGTCCTTAGGAAAGTGAAAAAGGCAAAACAGAAGAGTAAGTAAAATGTTTCTACATGGCACTTACATAGCAGCTTTAAGATGCAGTTTGTTTCTTAAACCTATAATATTTGCTCAAATGGCAGTTTGTAGTTCACTAGAATGAGATGGTCATATTTGAATGTAACAGCAGAATTTTCATGCACCATTTTAGCAAGTTCAGAATCAGGCAAAGAGGTTCCATCAGTTTCTAATACTAGATAATGGTTGAACTTTATTCACTTAGCCTTTTTTGTATGATGATACAAGGTTGAGCAGTACATTTATGAATTCAGGACTGTGTTTTCAGATGAACCACCTTTCATTTTTTTCCTTTTATACAACATGTTCTTCCTGGTTTAAAGTAATTTAGAAGCACACCGAATCTTTGAAAGTGCAGCTTTTAATTTTTTAAATGTATTCTTACCTTCTCCAAATAATTTTGGCAGCTAGAAATACAGACCATAAAGCAAGTTGTTGTTTACATGCTCATCCATTAAGCCTAAAAGCAAAAAGCTCATTTGGGGAACTTGTTATGGATATTTTAAGTACAAGAGGAATGTTTTTATTTAAAAAACCTGCCAAACTGATCTCTCAGACTTTTTATTTTGTTTTATTAATACCATTCACTTCTTTTTTGACATGATTTATAAGATGTAATCTTGTTTAGCCCCAGGGCCGGGTGAGGGCACCAGCAGTGGAGAAACACCCCAGGGACCCCGGAAGAAGAGGGCTCGGGTTGATCCCACTGTGGAGAGTGTATGTATCATCAGTTATTGATAACCCATGAAAACATACCTACCTGATTGTGTAGTTTAAACAGTTCATAGCATGGCATTTTGTTTATGTCTGGAGCTTGGGATGAAAATGTACTAACTTTGATTTAAGGGGGCCATTTGACCACTAGGCCTCTGTACAAATATAGGCTGAAATCACATTCGATTATTTGACTCAGATGCTTTCATAAAACTGCAGAAGGAGCTCCCTGAGATGTGAGCAAAGTCGGAAAATATTGAGATGTCCGGGTAAAATTGCTCATAAAGGCTCCAAATGACTGTGAAATTTCAAATGAAGGGGGAAAAAAACGTCCCTGTCCTTTCTCATTTAATCCGGCTCATAAACTTGGTTGTTATTCATGCATGAATGTGACTACTGTCCCCTGTGGGTCGCAGTAGGTGACTGCTGATTTCTCTATCACCACAGAATTCTTTCTAGCGTGCCCATAGAGTTGCCTTGGAGAGAGGAATGGCTTTTTTTGCCACATAAAATTAGACAAGGTAGAAAATGTTGGCCCCATGCAGCGAGCAGTAGAGGGAATTATGACCTGCACACAAACCAGGGTCTCCGCAAAAAGATAACAGTACTTTTGTCATTGAAAACTGAACATTGGAGGGTTGAGGCTGGTTGCAGCCATATAATGCCCTTCCCTGGCTGGTTGCAACCAGAGAAAATCATTCCTATAACGTGTTATTTATAGAAATTTTGTTCAGTAGTATTCATTGTGCCTGTATTACTTCACAGTCTAAGAACTTGATATAGTTCAGTTGTAGTGAAAGAAATGTAAATATAATAGAACAAACACGAGAAATGAGAAAATGTCAATGTAAAAAAAATGAAAACATATACTGGCATTTGAGAAATAGCAATAAGAATTGCAACAAGCATCGCTGCTTGCAAACATTCAGTGAAACAATCAACAAAAAATGTAAAAAAAAGGGGAACTATAAGTGTGTGTGTGTGTGTGTGTGTGTGTGTGTGTGTGTGTGTGTGTGTGTGTGTGTGTGTGTGTGTGTGTGTGTGTGTGTGTGTGTGTGTGTCCATGCACAAACGTGTGTGTCTGTACAGGAGGAAATGTTCAACAACCGTGTGGAGGTGAAGGTGAAGATCCCCGAGGAGCTGAAGCCCTGGCTGGTGGACGACTGGGACCTCATCACCCGACAGAAACAGGTGAAAATAACCACACACACACACACACACACACACACACACACTCACTCACTCACTAACATACCCATACAAACCATAACAAGTTTACATTTTTCCTGCATATTCGCCTCAGCTAAGATGGTCTGATGAAAGCAAAAAAAAAAAATTGTGTGTATCCTAAAGATTCATAGGGATGTCCTGTTTTTAAAATACCTAACAAAAACAATTTTTATACTTAATGGTCATGGAATGAACCAAAAGTGAATCAAACATTTTTTTAAGAATCAAATCTGTTGTGCCCGTAAAGGTGTCTCCGCATGGCAAAATTTACTTTGAAATGATACAACAGCAAAAGGGACAGTTATGCTTTAAAATGACCCTCAAGAAAAAGTAACACTTTTTTTTTTAATGTTACTGACTAAATAAAAGTTTTGAATAAACAGCAGAATTTCCTGTTGCTTACAGTTATTTCATCTGCCTGCTAAGAAGAATGTAGAGACTGTCCTGGAGGACTATGCAAACTATAAGAAATCAAAAGGAAACTCGGACAATAAGTAAGGATATACACCCTATCTCTCCTCAGATGATGATAAAGTAGAGAATCGCAGGTGTCCTGTGATGATCTGCTCAGCATCAGCACATGTGTAAACCTCATCTGGCCAACTGTCACAGTATGTTGGTGCAATCCTCTCCATTAGTGTCGTCAATGACCTTCATGAATTTCAGGCAGTTTAGAGACAATCTTGTGAGATTTAACCAGGATGATGACACTTGATGATGCCATTGTCTTAGCTATAATTGGACATCCCGCAAAATTTTGAAGTATCTAAATGAACATAACTAATGTGTTTTCCATGTTTTAGACTACTCATCGCAAGTCATGTATGCTGCTGGCCATTTTGTGCTGGCTTGCCACATTTTCGTGGATGTGTTTTTTCTGTCTACGTGAAACCATTTGATTTTATCCATTTCAGTTAATGATGAGAATCAACCTGCTAAGATTGGATACTTGCTTTAAATGCAAAAGCATGCAATGCATAGCACAACTAGTTCAATCTAAGGTGTGTAGTTGTAAAATCACTCAGTTAAAAACAGGCGGATTTGACAGTGTTTGCAAGACTGTGGCCTTCATGTGCTCACTTTTGAATCTGATAAATAATTTTCTTACTTCTCTAATTTTCAGAATGCATTTTTAGAAAAGAAAGAAAGCAATTAAATAATTTTTTTTTCGCAGCATCAATAATTGCTTATTGTTTTTCCTCTGGGTCAGATTTGCCATCATCATAGTGTGTGACTCCACTGCAATTTCAGCAACAGAGTCTTGAATATTACATTTCCAAATTTCCTTCCTAGCAGGTGAACACACCAGACTGGCCAACTTTCAACTGTTTAAACTGCATTGCAGCACAATGAAAACACAACTTAGACATGAATAAACCCAAGCATGATGTTAGCTCTGATTGATTCCCTATCTCTAACTCTAGCAAGTTTTCAAATCTCCATGACTGATGTTGTTTTTTGGGTTTTTTTTTTTAAACCTGCGAGCTCTGTAGACTCTGTGGAAGCTTTCTCAAGGGAAATATGTGACTTTTCTCTGTTCACATAGGGAGTACGCAGTAAACGAAGTGGTCGCAGGGATTCGGGAGTACTTCAATGTCATGCTGGGCACGCAGCTGCTTTACAAGTTCGAGAGGCCGCAGTATGCTGAGATCCTGGCTGAACACCCAGACATGCCGATGTCTCAGGTTTATGGAGCTCCACACTTGCTGCGCCTATTTGGTAGGTACCCTGGACACACAGTAAAAACACACACACACACACACACACACACACATATCAGCTGTGATAGAGTGTGTTGTTTTTCTGGTTTGCCACCAAAAGATTTAATTTGATTCTTAGAAATTTTTGTATTACAGATACAGTAGCTTTGGGTGTGAAAACAGGGTTGTAGTTCTTGTCTTTGTGATAGAAATGTGAAATGTTCTCTACAGAAACTTAAAGGTTTAAGAGATGCTTTGCTGTTCGAAAACACTCACTGAAATAATCATCTTTGCAAGACATGTCTGAGTTGAACCAGTATCCAGGGGCTTGTTGTACAGAAGCCTGTACATCAATCGGCAGATCAGTTAATAATGAAAATAAATGTTGGCAGAAGCAGTAGACTTAAGTATCAAACTGGTAATGATGTGGTATTTCAAATTACACAGCTACAGTTTAAAAAAAATGCAAAAACAACAAATTAGTTGTATAGCTATACTCTACAGTATGAGGAATAAATGATGTACCTGCTATATATACAGCTATATGCTCTTTTTCATGTAGAAATAAGATAAAATACTTTATAAACCCTATAGTAATAATCAGGTCTGCTCGGTGTGTCATTTATTAAGATAAAGTTTTCAGACATTAAAATTCAGGTTACTGATAATTGCTCAATTTGATTTTACTGAGGTCAAATTGAGTATTGCACAAATTTTAGGAATAATTTAACTGTAGGAAAAAAGGATGAATTACTGTCATTTGAGCTGAAACACAGTACAGTAAAATGAAATATTATATAGCTAATGTCCAATGTTTAGTGGTGGGATGGTTATGTGAGAAAGATGTTGGTCTGACATGCTCACAGTGTGCCAGGCACATTAAAGATTATTTTTAAGGCAGTTTTTAAGATTTGAAAATGAATGAATAATGAAACAAATTCATTGTTCCAACTTGCTCAGGTGTCCTATGCTCAGGCAGGACAATCACCACCTGCACTGTAGTTCTCATCCTGGGTTTGAAGATCAATTTTTCACATTGACATTTAGTAGGGAAAGACTCAAAAGGCTTTACAGACAGGGGAAGTTCCAGGGAAGGATTCATAGTTTCCTTTGATACCTAATTTGATTGTATATTTCAGACTTGTATGTAGATATTTACAAATATGTCTGATTATAACATAATTATGCAGCCTTATATCTCTAGTGCCACTAACTAGGGTTTGAAAATTTAACTGTGTATGCTGTGAAAATAGAGATTTGACTTGTGGAAGAGATTTTGTTTGTCATTTCTAATGAGGCAGCTGTCCCTCTGATATCTGTGGTTGTATTCAGCAGGTACCATAATGTTGTAAATCAATGATAACTTTTGCTGCTCCATGACAATATATATAAGATTTGTGCATGAATAAAAGTGAGTACCTTGATTTGTCAGCTGTGTGAGTAGCTATGAAAATCCACGTTTGTTTTTTTATCTTTTAGTATTTTCTAAAAATTGAATTTTTAGAAAATCTGTTTTGACTATATAGAGAGGTGCTGATTCAACCTAATGGTTGCATTGCATTGTACACGGAGGTGTTTTGTTTTAATACCCCACCCCCACAATAAAAAAAAATAAATCTGAACATTATAACCGTCAAGAAGGAGGATTTATTGCAGGACTGTTTTAATAGACTGCACTAGCTTCAGCTAGGTTTACCTGATAAACTGCCAACTGACCTTATATTGCTATTGCAAACAAAGAGACCATTTTATCCATATTTCCTCTACTGAGCACTATTATCATTACTGTGATTAATTTTGCATTGTTTTAAAAGCAAAGACCACCTATTTCTGAAATGGCAGTAGAGTTACAGTATAATGACAGCATCATCAGGGCACCTCAGTTTATAATAGTTATATTTATATCATATAGTCATATCATCTAGAAAACTTAAATTACAGAGGAGTATGGCATTCTGTTTAATGTGTTGTTGTCTTGCAATCTTTTGCATTTTCCTCACATATACAGTATTATTCCCCCCACCAGTTCGTATTGGAGCCATGCTGGCCTACACCCCGCTGGACGAGAAGAGTCTGGCTTTGCTGCTCAGTTACCTCCAAGATTTCCTCAAGTAAGGTTTAACTCCAACAACCGACTCCAAAACATGTTCGGCTGATTTTTTTTTTTTTTTTAATGTCGTGCTACATCCACATTCATATCCGTGCAGGCAAGCTTGTTGCAGATCAACAGCATGCTGTTTGGTTGTTTTTGATAAATTCAAAATCAACCTGTTTTTGTACTCATCCAGCAATGCAGACATAATTCACACACTAAATTAAATGAGATTCTCGAGTGGTTGAATTGTCATTTGAGAATTGAAACTGCCAACTGACAGTACATATTTTATGTGGAAATATACAGAAATTACTCTGACTACCTGACAAGGCTTATGTATTTCAGAAACACAGTCACAAATAAAAAATAACAAATTTTGAGAAAAAGCTCTCAAGGAAAAAAACTTACTTTGACTGTCAAGATCCTTTTTTAAAAAAAAAGTAATATATGAACAATAGGAGAGATCTGTGTTAACTCAGGCTGACAGATATTTTTTTGTGGCTGTATTCATTGTTTGCAAAATACTGGTGAAGGCTGACTGGTTACATTATCTGTGGACACACTGCTGATGAAATATGTTTGACAAAAAGGATAATAGATTAAATCCTTTTCTATATATACTTTTCACCATAACCTGTCTGATTAATTTTCCTAATTAAACAAGGAATTTCTTATAGAACTTGTACATTTATTTCAAGGTGCTATAATTAAGTTTTTGCAATTGCTACATAGCTGACATCAACATTAAAAAATTGTTTACCTCAGCCATTGTTGCATTTAAAAGACAAGAGGTTAGAATATGCCCTGTTTGTCCTGTCATGTTGAAGGGTACGGACCAGGGCTAGCTGGCTAGCAAGCTAACCTCAGAAGAAGAAAAGAGGTAATAGAAATAACATTGATTTTGCTTTCCACCACTGGAGACAGCCCTTGGCAAGTAAAAGAATGAAGTTTGATGCTGAACTCACAACATTTCTCCTAGACCGGTAAGTAAAACTGTTAATGATATTGTTGGCTTCATAGCAATTGCAAAAACTTTCCATATGGCACCTTCAAGCACACACATGTGGTTTAGCCTTGATCCTCATGACATAAAAAACTTTCTGTCACGCTCCACCATGACAATTTTATATTTCTTCCAGGTACCTGGTAAAGAATTCATCCACCCTCTTCAGTGCCAGTGACTATGAGGTTGCCCCCCCAGAGTACCACCGCAAGGCTGTGTGAGAGCTCTTAGCACATAGCGCTCCCACTGAGTCATCACCCCTCTCCCAGAACACATGTAAAACAACCCCTGCTACCCTTTTAAATGCAGACCCGGATGAGATTTTTCACTTGAAACTGATGCGCTTCCTCCACAACGGTCTCAGGAGCTTGTTATATTCGAGAAGTCAAAAATTTGAGGAAACCTTTTGTAGCTGAACCTCACACCCTTTACCCTCCCTATTTACTTTTTCGCTCACATCTTTGAAAAGACACAAGAAGAAAAGGGTTTCTCTGTTGAAAAGTCACTGTTTCCACAAGCAGCTCTTTGGTGTTTTTTGTGCATTCCATCTAATAGACATTTGTACTGTTGCATGTATGTATTTATTAGTGTTTCTTCTGCTACATGAGGTGCAATTCAATGCTGGACCAAATGGTCAGCACCCAGCAGTTAATGTTTTTGTACCTGTATCTTGTGTATTTGTATCAATTTGTAAAAAAAAAAAAAAAAAGGTTTCTACACAATATCTACATTCTTTACTCAGCTTTCTTGTTCATATCTCATTATTTTTAGTGTCATCACTGTTCTTTCAAGATGCATTTTGCAAAGTGTTTCTCAATGATGAAACAAGCTGAAAAATAATGGAGGAGCAGCTCACAGTGGCATTAGGACACTACTCCCTATTGTACTTCAGACATCAGTCATCAAAGACATACATTGTACAATATGGTTAAATATTCATCCGACAAGACAGTGAACAGAAACATCCATCTTGCATGCATGTGTGTTCAGTCCATGAAAAACAAAATGCCACGTGAAGGAGTAGCAGTAATCGAGACAATTCTCAAGATGGATCTGCAAATGCAGAAATTCCAAAATGCCCACAACAATAAAATTTAACCCTTTACTAGACATGGGGAAAAGATTCCTTCACATTCTTTTTAATACTGTCATCCCCAAGAGGGGCATTACTGGCACTGAGTTACAGATATAAAACATCACAGATTACATATCCCAAGATTAATGTGAATGAATGAATGAATGAATGATTTTAGTTATTTCATCCTCTGGTAATAATGCACTGCACCTGCAGGTCACTTCAAGTCCTGGGATAATTTTCAGGCTGTCTTGCCCACACAGCACGTTTTTTTTTTTTAAGATTATCTAACAGATTTTCAATGAGGTTCAAGTCATGGAACTATCATTGTGACTTCTGTTTTTTTTTTTTTTTTTAAAGCAAAAAACCCCTTGTATGTCTAAAAAAGCAGATTTGCTGTGTATGGCAGTATTATCAAAGGGCTTCTTCTGTTTGAAATAGTTACATCATCTAGAAAACTTAAATTCAGTATATATCAGATTGACATTATTTTGACATGTTATTCGCTATAATTTGTGTTTCCAAGTAATTGATCTCACTAACTTGGGCATGATCCCTCAATGAAGCATTTTCTTTTAACACAGTATTAAGAAATTCAATCGGTGCATTTTCTCAGACATGATATAAACTTAGCTCCATTTAGATCTTTTGTGTCTCAAACATGTTTAACTAAACATGGGACCACTGTGGGTATAATAAGAAAATTTGGCATTCAGTAATTGTTTGGGCCCGGACAGCAACCTCTGGGCTGGGTCTCAGATTTACAGTCCTATTAGTATCATGAGGTCAGCGTGTGTTTGTGCCTCTAGCCTGCACGCACCAAACAGCAGAGGCAGCTCCATGGTAACTCTGGGGTGACTCCATGGTAACGCTGTTGCCATGGAGTCACAGACAAAGACGGAGACAAAATTTATGGCCAGTAGAATTCAGTTAAATATTTCCTCCAAGTAAACAATGCCACATAATAGAAGACAGTGGGAGGCCGGGGGCAATGGGAAACAACAACACTATGCAGTTTATTGATAGCCCCAGACATTTGACATCTGATAGTGATTTAAACATTCTAAATGTCTCTTAACAGTCAGTAAATAGTAAGTTTGTAGTAAACTTACATCAGTCAGATGCAAGATTAAAACTAGTTACCAGTTTTATATTACATATTATGTAAATGGTTTTAATTTTGTGGTTGATAAGTAAATTTAAAAACCAGTATGAAAATATTAGTATCAAAACATTCTTAACATTCTTAAAGCATCAAAAGTAAAAAAGATTTTCATAAGGGAGTAATACACACACACACACTCACACACACACATATATCTATATATCTATATATATATATAGATATCTATCTCTATATATCTATATAAAGATAGATATCTATCTATCTATATATATATATATATATATATATATATATATATGATTGGATTATATGATTGGATTATAATTATCGGTACATTCATGTGTAGATCAATTTAATGATGCAGCTAGTAAGGGTGGGACTATTTTTAATTGCTTAATATACAGCTGGGAATCCTAATATTTAATACATCATAATTTATTTGTCTATTGTATTTTGTATTATTAATTTCAAGATGAACATTAACCAAAGCTATCAAATAAGAAGAACAACATTTCCCCCTGAAATGTAGTGGAGAAGACGTATATTGTAAAGTAGTAGGAAATGAAAACACTCAAGTGGGATTATAGGCACCTTAAATTGTACCTAAGTAAGTACTGTATTTGAGTAGTTAAAACAGTTACCTTAAGTAAGGAGAGAGGGCGCTAGTTCATAATCAGAGACCACAAGGGGGTGCCCTTTTCTCCCAAAAACTCGATGTCCATCAGTTGTTTAACTTACTATGCTGGTGATTTGTATTAGAAGTTTATGCCATTGTAGGCTCCACTGGTGACACAGTTTAATCTAATATATTTATGGTAACAAAGCAGAAGGACAAAAAGCACAGAACAAAAATTAGTAGAATGACAACAACAGAGTACAGCTTGGGTTTCCCATGTTTGGCTGGATATGTCAAGTGCCAGAATAGGTTTTCCTACCATGGTATTTAAGCATTTACATGGCTTGACCCATTTTTTATTTATTGAACAGCAAGTCTGAATAATATTGAATCAATCAGCCATTCTAAACTCTGCTCTGTTAGGATCTGATATGTTCCTTTGAATGTCCCTGATAAGCAGTGATGCGATAAGTATTCAGACCTTTTACTTAACTAAAAATAGCAATACCTCAGTGTAGAAGTGCTGGGTTACAAGTAAAAATCTTGCATCTTCAAAATTTGATCTATGTTCAAACGTATTAGCATCAAAATATACTTATAGCACCAACGTAAATGTACTATTTGTGCAGAATGACCCATTTCAGAATAATTAATATAAATATTCAAGTACAAATACATTAAAGTTGTATGTAAGTGCCATACTAAAGTAAATGTATTTAGTTACTTTCCACCACTGCTGTTAAGCATTTTGACATGGGCTTCTGTCAATAGGTACCAAATATAATAAATTAGGGTAATAAACCAAACTTACACTACATATTGTCATAAAATAAAACGAATATTTGAACTTCTAAAGAATCTTCAGAGCATCTTACAATAGTGGGTTAATGAACAATTTCTGCTCTGGTACTAGCTCAAGAATTAGGTAGAAGACAAATTTCCTGTTGTGAACGTTTTGTGCATTATTATGTGTAATATCACATTGACCCATCGTATACTGTATTTTTCTATGTTTATCTTATATTAATGAATTACATTGCACTACTGTACATCAGCTTAATGGTTTTTGTAAAAAAACTAAATGTTTATATTTCCAGTGAACAGTATATAATTTAAATAACAGTAATAGTCTCACTACTTCTATCCAAGATGTTACTGAAGATAATATATAGCCAGGTGTTTGTTCAAGGAAGGAAATAGTTAGAGCTATTCCAAATGTTTATTGGAAGCAGTAAATGTAGACATAAGAGACATATTTTTACTCCAAGTAATGGATAATTTACGATACTGCTCATATAGTTTACTTGTGTTCATATTTAGATGCAGATAGACATGACAGTTTATATTAGGTGACGAAAGAACTGTTAATTTATTCTTGGGGTTTATTGGAGGTTGTAGACAGATACTTTTCTATTCTAAGAAGCAATGATGAATAAATAATTCAGCTGCTTCACTGATGTAACAGCAGAAATAACACAGTGTAAAAATATATCACTGAATGTCCTGTATTTAACATTTTAAGTAGTAGTAAAAATAGATAAAAACTCCTATACAGCAAAATATAACTTGCATAGGAAAGATAGTTATGTGTACATTTCGCCCAACAGTATTTTAAAATACTGACCAATTGTATTTATATATACAGCAGTTAAGTACTGGACAAAGCCAAAGTAAAGAACCCTTGCTCTTTGCTAGGGGTGGATGGACTGATTCCCAAAGTGTCTAGCAATACAAACAGTTGTTTTCTTTTTTTGAGTTTAGATTGTGTCAATAGGATTGATAACAACAAAAAAAGGATCAATCACATGTTAGATAACATCCTGGGTATGGAAACACTTCCACTCATCTCTGATGCTGCTGTGTGCATGCACGTAGCAATGACCTCTTTAGTTCAGAAATTTCACATAATTAACATTTATTTAACCTTTAAAACTGTGTTTAAACACACATGTGATTAAACAATTAACAGAGATTAGTAAAAAAAAAAAAAAAAAAGATGTTTGGCAAGTTATTTGGAAGTAATTCAAATATATATCCGGGAGTGGCTTATCAATAATGCATTCACTTTGTGAATCATGACACATTTCTCTCTCTTATATGATAGTGCATAAACCACAATAAAGGGCATTATTATTTGGTATTGTTATATTGAGATATGCCTAAATGGTGGAGAAAAAGGAACATTTCCTCCTGTAATCTGGGGTAAAGTTGTAAGTATCGAATTGATGTACCCTAGATTTGCACCTATCTATAAGGCTACCAAAGCACACTGAGGTAGGTGACCCATGTCACGCACCAGACAGGTAATCTGGGCAGATGCAAAGATAATTTTCATCACTGTTGTGAATCTCAGATAGTGGACAGTCAGGTAAACAGTTCATATTGAGATATTCATAGTAAACAAGAGATAAGAGAGTGCGTCGGTTTTTAATCCAGGATGTTCACGGGCGCGTACCCGCTTTTTCCAGGTGTTCCGGTCTCAGGTAAGTATGACGTCACGCCAGGTTTTCCCTGCCCCGTCCCAGGATGTTTCCAACAACCGCTCGGGAAGCGCTTTACCAGGAAGTCCCGCCCACCGCCTTTCCCGATTGGATCGAAAGCGAACCGGGCGCCGCGCGAGCCCCCTCGCGATTGGCTCCGAGGCGCTGTCGGTCAAAGCGCGGTTCGGGGATTGCGGTCAGGCGTCAGGTGAAACTCGCTCCGTGAGGGAAAAGGGACGCGGATAAAAGTTACTCCGCAGGAACTTTTTGTAAAGTTTTATACACTATTTATTCACCTATACGCCAAAAAAGGAAACTTCCAGAGACGGAGACCGCCACGTTTCAAGATGAAGAGCCTAAAGTATCGATTGAAAAAGCACGAAGTCACCATCACAGTGAGTTGAATTCTGTTGGGCTCCTTTTTCCACGCACTGAGTTAGTTTTGCTAATATCTCCAGCCGTTGACTCGGCTGCGTGTCGGCATGCGGTGCTAAAGCCAGACATTGTGTTTTCACGCCGGAGGGTGGGGTTTGGAGGTGGTGGTGGTGGTGGTGGTGGTGGTGTTGTGGTTATTGTTTGTCTCCCTGTGCCCCCCCCCCATCCCGTCCCCAACAACCCGCCTTCAACCGCGGTCACGTCCCCCACGGCGGCCCCGGGTTCGAAAACACGCCACCGGCCGGTTCCGGGCACCTGCGGCACCGGTGGACGTGGGGCCCGATGGCAGGTTCACGCACATTCAGCTTTTTCACGTTGTTATTTTGTTATTTTGTTCTTTTGATTGTTAATTTATAAACCCGCAGCAGCTCACTTGCCGCTGATGTTGTTCACAAAGCGCAGCGGGGAGTTGGGAGAGCTCCGCAAATCAGTGCGCCGACGCTCAGCCGGTTCCCCCGGTGGGTCACCAGCCGGGACACCGGTGGGTTATCAGCCGGTTCCCCCGGTGGGTCACCAGCCGGGACACCGGTGGGTTATCAGCCGGTTCCCCCGGTGGGTCACCAGCCGGGACACTGGTGGTGGTGTCGGGGGGGGGACATAACCACACGACCCCCTAAAAGCTGCCCGGGCTTCAAACGTTGACAACGACAGATAGCGAGACATTTGGTCTCCCGTGGGCAGTGGTACCGTGTAACTAAGTATATTTACTCAAACAAACGAGTAATGGTGTGTTTAGTTTTTTTTAGATCTCCTCCGCTCAAAAAAAAAGCAGTAAAATGCTAATCACACGTTAATGCATGTGTTATAATAATCTAATAAAAGAAAACAGAGTAATACTCAAAGGGGGTTTTTTTTTTTCATAGTGACTTTTTTTTACTCTAAATTTTTTATTATTTATTGTGCTGCTTTACATATTTTTTAATACAATTTTAAAAGCAGGATTTGTACTTGTAATCAAGCCTTTTTTTAACTGTGTGAGATTAGTTCTTAGAATTTCTGAACACTTCTTCCGCCATAAGGACAATGGCTTAGTTCAAATCTGCTCAGTTACCAGTTTATTACGTACAACCAGCCAGACCTAAAGTCTAATAAAACTGTTCTGCTTAAAATGAAGGTTGTAAAGTTTCATTTATGTCATAACTCTTTAAGAAAAGTTGTTGAATCAACTTTGTGATCAGTTCTGAGACTGTTGAATGGTGTTATACTGAGAAGGTTTTCTAATATTTTGTCCACTCCTTTTATATCAGTATGGGTAGATAGTAGGAAGACAGTACCACAAATGACTTCGCCTTTTCATTATCGATTTAATCTGAGAGATACTTTAAAGAAAAATTATTCCATTTATAAAATTTGAAAACAGAAGAAAAAAAAAATTAATGCCAGTTATAAAGAAGCAAATTCTCACATTGGGGAAGCAGAAGCGGGGAAATGTTTGGTAGTTTTGCTTGAAAAACAACTAAAATGATATATCAATTTTCAAAATACTTGACAGCTTATATTCTGCTACTCAGTTAATAATTTCAGCTCTACTACCAACTACAGCCTCACAAAATTTCTACAAAGTTGAGTTGACACCTCTATTTCAACAAGACCTTAACACTATAGCCTTCTAGAAGGTGAGATTTGTTGCAGGGCTGTTGTTTTAGACTGCGTGAGTTTTAACCAAGTGCGCCAAATAAACTGACACATGACACATGACCGTTGCCTTAATAGAAATGCAGAAATCCTGAGACAAAATATAGAAGGCTTTTATTTAAAAAAAAAAAAAAAAAAAAATTAGGTCAGCTCCCATTTCTTTAGAATTTGTTGTAATTAGCCATCAAGGCACCATGGCACCATGGAAACGGAGTAAGTCCCTCCAAGAATGTTACAGCGATTTTGTTTTTAGGTTGAGCCTGCATTTGATGCATTCAAGAGCACTGAGAGAAGAAAGCTGCATAATTAGTCAGTACAGTATAGAATGTCCATAATGTCTGTGCTCTTCAGATAACTTGAATCACCCCATCAAGGTTTATAATGTGGAATTAATTCTTCAGAATCCAGCAATGGCCTATGAGCATTGCTTAATAGACAGTCATTACAATTCCGCACAGTTCAACATGCAGTGCGTGTTTGGCACTGCAGTATGTGTTCAGCTCCCAGCAGATACCATGAAAAAGACACAAAGCCAGAGGAGCTGTGCGTACTTCACTTGGCCCTTTTTTAGGGAGGGGGAGAGAAAAAAAGGCCTCCTTAGGAATGAAATGGTGTCATTTCTACGCTGATAATTGTATCGTTCCTTCCCTCAGAAGCAGAGATAACCATTAAAAAATTCAGGCACGAAAAACTTGATTTTTGCCCGGCGGCATTTTCTGCAGCATTTGTTTAAAAACCTAACACAGGAAGAATTCAAGGTAAGCTGCATTGAAGAAACAGGCACAACTTTTACACAGGGCTGAGTGATGGTTTTCAGTTCAGTCTCACTGCAATCCTCCCATGCAAAGGAAAAATTGAGAGATGGCAGTACCCGTGTAGACATCACTGCAGGTCTAAGATCCCTGTTAATTTATTTACACACAGTTCTGATTGGTGTGCTGCCAAAGGTAAAGGCATAGTTTTCTTTCATTTCATATCAGACCACATCACTACCTGATCCAGTTTCATCCTGAAACCTTTGATGTTTATCAGTGGCGTGCCATCAGGACAAGCATGGCAAGTAGTGCTTGAACAGTTGATGCTAAAAAAAACCAAACAAACCCAGACATCACTTATAATGATACTGAAGTGGAAGCAATGTCTGTCTTTACAACTCCTAACAACTTTTTGTCCCATACAGAATCGGTATTGCCTGCGCATCAGAAAAAATACTTTAACAGTCTTTTCCTCTTAGGTGTTAAGAGTTAGCAGCAGCAGCAGCAGCAGCAGCAAATAAAGATGCAAATAATGCTGTGATTTATCTTCTCAAGTCCTTATAAGTTGTCTTTCTAACATGTGTGATGAAAAGGAGCCAGGGTCTATTGTTTTAATAACTCCTTTTGCAAGGAAAGCTTTACCAGAAATGTATTCATTCGATGTATTCACAGTTGACCATGTAACATGTAGCATGCATAGATCTCTGTGCAAGATCTGCAGTAAGTAGGTAGTAGCATCTTTAGCTCTGCCTGCCTATCTGTAAAAGTTAGCGCACGCTAGTGATGCTCATAAAACTAAATCATTTCTGCCAACAATGCATTAGTTTGAGCCATATTCTAAGTGTTTTTAGAAGCATGCTTCCTTCATTGTTACACAATACTTGGTAGGTGAACTCACTCAGTCTTTTCCTGGTGGGGTGACTAATTATTAAGAAAAACATATCCACATTTTCCAAGTGGGAGAGGCAAGGGGGAATTCAAAGGAAACTTGCTTTCAGTGTGTCAACAACAAACAGTAACTGAATCCTGGCCAGGAAAACAAATCAGTTGAAGAAACAGTGTCTTCTTTCACTCCTCGCACATTGTAAATTTATTAACTGTTCTGGAATTTGCTCTTAATGTTTTTTTATATATATCATTTTGAACAAAGAGGCCATAAACTTCATCAGATTGTAGTTTCTGCCCTTTGTTTTCAAGGCATGCTTGTTTTATTTAACTGTAATATGTCATTATTCTCAAGTCAGGTTATGCGTATCAAGTATCGACAAGAACTTGCAGTATTAAAGCCAAGGAATGCTAACTATGCTGCCAAACAACTTAGAATAGCTGGAAAACGAAGATCAAAACTTAGCCACCCTTAATACCAGCTGTAGATTAAAGGCAAGATGAGGTCTGAAGGTTTGGCTCAGGTTTGTATCAGGCAGGACTCCAGTGTCTTTTATTCTTTTGTGCAGGTGACAGTTTTTCTCTTAAGAGATTTAATCACAAGGCTTCTCATGACAGGCATTGTCATGTATAATTGCATTACACTCACAATGAAAAGAATACGTGGATTCATTACATTTTTTTTTAAGTTTGACAGAGGAAAAAGAAAAGTATTTCTAAGGCTGCAACTAATAATTAAATCTTTTCATTATTATAAATCTGGCAATTATCTTTTTGGTCAATCAGTTAATCACTTCATGCACAAAACTTCAGATATGATGAAAAATGTCCATTACAGGTTCTTACATCCCAGGATTATGTCCTCAGATACCTTGTTTTGCCTGACCAACACAAGATTCTAGGTTTCTAATATACAAAAAGGACAAAACAGCAAAACCTCACATTAGAGAAGATGACTCATGATGATTGATCAATTAGTTGATGGATTTTCTATCAATTGACTAATCGATAAGTCAGCTAATCATTGTAGCTTTAAGTGTCACAGTAGAAGTTTGTTTATTCATTCTTCCTTAGCTGTAAAGTGTTAGTTTTTGATTATTTTTGTCATAGGTTTTGAGAGCAAATTAAAAAAACAAAACAAAATCATTCTATTAATGAAAATAAAATTGGCATATGAAAAGCAGATTGTTATCTACATTAAAACGAACAGAAAATAAAGAAAAACAATGTCTAGATAAGAATATCCTTGGGAAGATTGACATCAAATGTCTGAATCTTGTTGGACTAACATTTGTCAAAAACCTTAGTTGGTCACAAAACTCGGATTTCCAAAGCAAATATTTTGAAAGTGTTCCAGCTTCAGGGAATATTGATACAGAGTTGTATCGACTGGAGCAGCATAATGTTCAGCTCCTGAAGAAGAGGAACTTGATTTCCTGGTTAGTTTTTAGATTAGTCCAAGCTGTCACACAAAGTCACTGCTTGTTGTCACAGCCGACATCTGTAGTGTCCTCTGGGCAGCTGGATTGTGTTGTGTGTGTGTGTGTACGGCCAGACGACACTAAAACCACTGTGTTGCACAAATGAGTTGTTCATATTGTCTCAGTGGGGGGAAACAAGGGAGAAAAAAAAGATCTTTGCAGCCTGTACCTGTCATTCATTCTATTCTGCAGACTACATGAAATAAGGTCTTTCTTAGGCAGATTCATCCATGCCCTTGCCAGACCGCAATGAGAAAAGGAAAACTTGTTTTGGCTTTGCAAGGGCTCTGGTGTTTACAGTGTTTTTTCTCATTCTCGAGACCCAACTCTCAAGAGCTCTTGGTTACATTCTCTTCACTGGAAGGAGAACAGGCTCTACTGCCATGAAATGAGCTGTATCGATTTCCCTGTGGCACACTGATTCGCTGTTTATTGTGTTATATTGTGTTGGTGTTTTTTTGGATGTCAGGGCCTGTAGGACACTGATTCATTGGAAGTTAGACAGTGGTCAGGGAAACAAATGATCCATTTTTGGTGCAGATCTGGATCCAGTTATGGGTCTGCAAATGTTTGAAAGTATTTCTTAGCATTGCAAGATAGTGACCTCATTTTTAATTTAGAAAAAAAAAAAACCAACCCAAAAAACAAGAAAACTGGTCTGGCTGTCTGAATGAAAAGGCCACGGCTTATGCTTCTGGTGGAGATTGGCTAATTGGATAGATTTGCTGTGACTGGCTCTGGCAAGTGGTTACCACTGTTGCCACACAGGGTGAAGGTTATGGCTTTGGCTGGCCGAGGGCTTCCTGTGTGGAGTTTTCATGTTCTCCTGGTGCCTGCATGGGTTTCCTCCAGGTACTCCTGCTTCCTCTCACAGTCCAAAGACATGCAGGGTATGCTGGCATCTCTAAACTGCACATAGGTTTTAATGTGGGCCTGAATGTTAGTTTGTCTCTGTACGTCGGCCCTGTGATAGACCAGCGACCTGTCCAGGGTGTACCTCACCTCTCACCCCATGTCAGCTGGGATTGGCTCAGGATACACACAGTGTGTTGTGAGAAACCCTGATTGTAAACA
Organism: Istiophorus platypterus; assembly: GCA_016859345.1. NCBI lineage: Eukaryota > Metazoa > Chordata > Actinopteri > Istiophoriformes > Istiophoridae > Istiophorus > Istiophorus platypterus. The sequence continues at coordinate 7,917,315 of CM029118.1, read as the reverse complement.
GAGGGTTTTTTTGTTGTTTGTTTTTTGTTTTTTTTTTTAACAAAACCCAGGGAAAATTTTAGATACTTTTTCCTGTAAGATGCAGCTTGTTTTTCATATTGGCAAATAGGTGTGAGCAATATGACAATATGAACTGGAAAACAATATAAACTTGTCTGCTATCAGGTGTTTTATACTGTGGTTGCTATGCCTTTTAATATTTCTGGTTGTAAATACTTTTCACTATTCATTCATTTAAGTTGCAAATCAGTAAGCAGCACATTTTAATGGAAATATTGAGAGTTTCATAGGAGTTTTGGATAAATGTGATCAGAATTGTTAAAGTGTACTATATCAACATATATCTCTATATCCTGACATTAATTAACTTATTATGTCTGTATCGTAAACCCCTATCAGCCAGAGTGCAGTTATTTGGTATTATATGCAATCATCCTACAATACCAGGCCATAATTACATTCATTGAGCCCTGAGCACTGTTGGTGCTCGTTCAGTGTTTGGATAAAAGTTTGGAATGTGTTGGGAGCAGTTACGGTCGGGGCTTGAATCGAGGAACGTAGTTTGTTTTTTTTTTGTTTGTGTTTGTGTGTGTGTGTGTGTGTGTGTGTGTGTGTGTGTGTGTGTGTGTGTGTGTGTGTGTTTTGGATTATAAGAAGTAAGAGTGGCCTGAAATGACAGTTCTTCAGTGCCACACCCCATGTGGACTGCTGGTGTTTGGGTTAATCATCAGAGACATGTTGTGCATCACTCCCTGTTGCACAAAACCCTCATTTATACCAGCTGACCATAAAGATCGGTGATCACTAACTATATTATCAAACTAACAATGATCTGATGCTGACCAACAGTCAAAGATAGGCCTTTTTTTTAAGTATAGTTTCTGTATTGTAGTATGTGGTTGCTGTATTGCAGTGCTGTGCAGTTCATGAATGTGTATATATAATCTGTGTATTTATGTTTATCGGTAAACCTTACCTGTAAATTGAATGTTTGAAAAAGTAGATGAACTTTAAGTCTCACAAAGAGCAAAGCCTCAATTATACTGAGTTTTCATTATACTCCTTGCAGACATGCACAAGGACAGCTGGGGACACCATGCTTCCATGGTGTGCTTTCTTCTTATTATACCACACCCAACCCACTTTCTTCTTATTATGCCACACCCAACCTGCTTTCTTCTCATTATGCCACACCCAACCTACTTTCTTCTTATTATACTACTTTCTGGTCCTCTTGGAGACTGCCAAGAGGGCTACACTGTGCGCAGTTGGTGTTATTATACCAATATTGTCACGAGTTACTTGATGGACTGTTGCATTACTCTCTCTGTGTCTGGTGCAATAAAATGGCTGAAGATGTCTCTCTGGTTTACGTTACAGGGGATACTTCTGTGCAAACATCAGAGTTGAAGCTTGATCAGAGCTGATCTTTTACAGCTTGAAGCACCAAGTTTGTTTATCGCATAGAGAGGTTTTGCACCTGACCTTTGTGTTGTGCCAGCATGCAGATTTTCCCACGTGTCAAGGATTGTTTATCATTTTGACTTTATTGGTTGAGTTTGTGGCTCTTCCAAGTTCCAATTTTCATCATAGCCATGTAAAAAAAGAAAACAAAATATGTTGAAATTGGGTTGAATTTCCCTAATTTTTGATGCTGTAAATTGCATGGTATTTTGTGATGCTCTATTATAAAACTTCTTTCCCTCCATGACATTTAAAGCTTTATCTGTCAGCAATTAGGCTCACTTTGTCTATGAGCATTATCACATTAACTTGATAATAAAAATATGTTGTTTCCATGGCTTCACCGTTCTCTCATTACGGCCTTGACTACATTATTATTGTATTATTAGTGGGCATGTAACATAGCTATTGTTGGAAAATAATCATGAATCCATACTTCTGTAACTGAAGTTTTATTTAATTATTGCATTTGTTGCTTACGTCCAGGAAGGTTTAAGAATTAACAATTTTGGAGAACACCACTGCTGACCATTGTTAACGTTACCTCTGAAGTAGTTTAAGGATTTAATGTTTTGCTCAAGTGGAACATTGGCAGACTGGTCCCTTTGAACCGAGATCATCCAGGTAAAGACCTTTGTCTTTTCCTGGATAACTCACTACTAACGGAATATATTTAGTTTAGTTTTAGCATAAGTTAATGAAGGTAACTTGCTTTCCCTTCTGCTTCTCCCTTACACTTTGTGTATTGTAACAGGCTGCTTTATTGTCTCATTAAATCAGCGGAAGAATTTCATAAATTTGTTAATCGTTTTTGTATTATCTTGTCATAAACCCTCTATAACTGCTCAGTATTTTTTACATGACTATGCATTTGATTTTAACTTAATGGTAATGTTCCCTGTGCTACTGGTAAGGTACCAATTTAGAGTGGCAATTTTACTTGTTAGCATAATTGTTACTTGGAGCCATAAAACTTGGTCAGTGTCAGAGACATCTATAAGCCACAAAGCCCAATTTGCCAGACATTTGCTTCCTGCACAGAATATTTTGAGGTTGAATGCCTTAGTTATATTTTTATATACTCTCACAATAATAATTCATTATCATTCAAATCTTTTTGTGGTGAGGATTTGCTGCTTTTTCAAGGGCTGGTCATACTAAAAGAAAAAACATTTGAACATTAAGGACATTTCTGACTGTTTTCTTGCATTTTATAGACTAAGCAATTTGATGATTAATAAAATAAATAACGTGGAGATTGACAGAGAAATTAATCTTCAGTTGCAGCTCTAATTAGATTCACATGCATTAAAACTATTTGTTTTAGACATGTTTATGTTGTTATGATACCTTGGAAATTGTCTGTTTCTGTACATTATCTTTGCTTGTTATGCCTAACCACCTTAATAGGCAGACTTATTGTATTAAATCTGACTATAACTGACACTGGCTTCAATAATTGCCTTCAAGATGTCGCCTCTCACAGGAGTTCTGGATATTACTTGCCTCAAATGTACTTTGTCTGCATTAATGGCACACCTGTAAAGCGCCCACCTCTGTACTGACTTTGGTAAATTATTATTGCTGTTAGTAGTGCCTCCTGTAGATTTCATGGTGCCATGTGAAACTCATTCATAAAACTGCTTTTTTAGTTTTGGACTGTCCTTCTTTTTGGAACACCAAACAAAAGCTAATTCAAATCAAAGTGGCACATAATTTAATCAAAATTATTCAGACGCAATCCATATACTGTGTTACCCTATTGAAAACCAGTTGTGTGGTTCAGAAAGCCTTTGTCGGTCATGGATTGAACTCTCAGCTAACGCAGAGACAAAGCATAGCCTAATTAAAGGGTTACATCAAGGATAAAGCATTCAGTCAGGTATTTACCACCTCACAAGTATAGTCAGCCTCGTACTCAACCACTTATTATCTTATGTTTTTAGCAATATGTGTGACTCATAGCCTTGATGACAGCAGTTCTTTTTATTACCTCTTTATCAGAAATGAACGTGGAATTTAATATGGCTCAGGGGAACATCAGGCCTCGCAATAAAAGCAATCAATTTGTATCAGGCTCATCACCATTTCTGCCATTTCCATATGGTGCAGCTTCACCTCTTTTAATGCTGTTTTATCATAAATCAATATATGTTTGGGACTAAAGATTTTGGACTTTCACTTGTAAATATAGTTTTCTGTCTGTCTTCATATTTTTTCTCCTTCTTTGTCCTACTGGTCACACCCAGTCTTTCTTCTGTAGTCTCCCCCAGCAAGCATGCGCCTTAAGGGTGAAATGCAAGAGCCTCCCTCCCGTCAAAGTGGTGTTATTTTACAAAATGAAGAGCAAGGCTGGGAGGTGTTGATGATGGCATAGTTGGATAGAGGAGCAAGAGTCCATGGAATGTATTGTTGGGAAGTTGATACGACTCTGCTTTCAAGCTTGTTTTCTTACCAAAAAGAGGGAAGGGATGTGGAGAAGGGAGCATGATGGCTCCAAGCCTTTAGCAGTGATCACTATCTGCTGTTTTAGCTGTGTCTCTGTATTTAGAGATAAGATTGTAAAGTTGCTGAAATTGCCCTCAGAGGAGTTCAACAAGAATTTGTTCTCTCTGTGTTTGCATGCTGAAGTTTAGCAGAATAATGACATTAATGCCATGTTGTAGGGCCTGAAATTTGTGTTTTCTGGAAAAGTTAACTTGCTTTTCTATGTCAAGAACTCCTTCTGAGTTGGCCCTGATTTCAATTTTTACGAAAACTAGGATTTCACAAGAAAACATGCTTTTTTATTTGTCTCACCAATTTGCATTGTTAATAAAACAGGATCTCTGTATTTCACTAAGCTACATATGTAGTGCTTACCAAATTGATTATAGAAAAAAAAAACTCGCAAGAGAGATGACGTCAATCTATCTGACATGACAAAATATTTCCAGTAATATTTCCGAACCCCTGCTATATAGTCATAAGGCTCCAGAATCTGCATTTTTTTCCTTTGCCAACCAAGATCTGCTAATAATGAATATTATTTTTGTTGTTATTTTTTTACTTGTTGTACCAGGAAACTGGATCAGGATTCCAGGAGAAAAGCAAAAAAAGCAAAAATCCAAAATCATAAAATATAACTGATGGCCAACCCCCAGCCCCAACTACCAAAGGATTTTTTTGTATATAATAAGAAGTGAAACCATTATGGAGGGAAAAAAAAGAATTTGTTTCCCAACTTCCACCTGACTGCTATCACATGCTGAGGCATTTAAAATTTTTTGGGCCTCTTCATCTCTTCGGAGAGCTCTCTAATGGTCTACTGTGATTTCAACCACATGACTGTACATGACTTGCCTCCAGTTATACTATAAATCTTGTCAGAAATTACAGCAGTAAAGGATAAACACTATCTTTGTGAGATGTCTTAAAGTTGAGAATGACTTTTTTTAAACATGGATATTGTAACATGCCTGCCACAAAGCCAATGACAACAGTAGAAGTGTTTACTTTCTGCTGCATTCAAGACTAATCAGAGGAATGGCATGTGGAATAACAAAATATCTGCTGCAGCAGAATAGCTTTTTTCAAAACTTCTATGTTACTGAAAGATGAGAAGTTTGTTGAATGATTTTTATAATGATAAACATTGCCCTGGTTTTGGGACTTGTACGCTTTGGAGCCTCCTGAGCCCATGCACTGTGGAGCTGCCTCCAAGGCACCAAGTACCTACTGAAAGGTTATCAAGTAATAGCCTACTTTACTACAACATGGAGACACCCAGCAGGTATGGGGGTGGGGGTGGGCTGGGTGGATAGGATTTGAAAAATCCTCTTTTCCTCCCTCCTCCCCTCCCTCATTTTCAAATGAGGCATTTTGTTTGCTTTATGGGGTTTGAGCTGGTATAAACTGAACTTAACATTTGAGTTAATCCTAGGTCGTACTACAAGGCTATTCAAATCTCTGACCAGCGTCTGTCAGACTAAATTACTGGTCTGCTTGCTTGCTGCGATGTTAGGAGGATGTTCATGCTATACAGTGGAGCAAAGACAGCTGTCACACATGACTACAACAAATCTCAAGCTATCCAAATTTTGTCATTCAAACAGATCTTCCCCCTCATCAATTTATTTCACATAAAGGGAAACCAAATTAGCTGCTTGCAAATGTGCTGAGACTGTAAACAGTATGATCTGATATGAGGAAGACTGAAGGGGTGAAGCTCTGCCACTTCCCGCCTGGAGCTAAGCCCCAATATATGGTTGAAAAGTTACTGAAATCAAAAGGGTTTCTCGTCTTGGCAGCTCTTGTGAACTCAGCAGTCTAACTTTCAAATCACGAGATATTTATATCTCATGTCAAAATAAAAATTTACTGTTGACATTTTAGATGGTAAAAGATGGTAAAAGGAAAACTTGTGGAGTGTCCAAAATGTAAGGGGTTCATCCTGTGGGGAACATGAATATGCTCAGCATTGTCACCACAGTCTTCCCTTTAGATTTCAATTGTTTCTAGGCCCTCAACCAACAACTGTTTTCATTATCAGTTAATCAGCTGATTAGTTTCTCGATTAATTAATTAACCAATAAATATAGGAGTGAAAGATGCCTATTAAAATTTCAGAGAGTCCAAAGTGATGCGTTTTAAATTTCTTGTCCAAAACCCAGAGGTAGTCACTAATATATGACAAAGTAAAGTACCAAATCCTCACATTTAAGAAGCTTTAAGAGTTTAAAAAGTGACTAAAATGATTATTCAATTCTAAAAATAGTTGCTGATTCATTCTTTAGAACAAGTGGAAATTTCCCAGTTGGTGTTAAATCTTGGATTCCGCAAAGTCACTGAGGGACCATGAAGAACTATATCAGATTTCAGTCTGACCAGCTTATGTCATTATTTTTCTTGGACCGCATGATAAACTGAGACCTCCATACTGATATGTATTTCTGTTTGTTTTTCTTTATCTCTGCATTTTTTTCACTATCAAATGGTACTTACTACACATTTGTTCACATACACATTTTATTCATAATCGCTGTCGGAGCAAACCGTCAGACGGGATAAGCAGAAGTTTGTTTTAGGATGGACGTTGCGTTGTCTTTATAGGAGGTGGTAGCGTGACGGTCTGTGTTTTTAGGATTATCGTCTGGCTCCAGGGGGGCAGCCATGAGGTCATCTCAGCAGTGTTACTCGTCTGTGTTCCCATGCTGCTTCAGCAATGGCCTGCAAGGAGCAGAGCGCTTGCGCTCTGTGTGTGTGTGTGTGTGTGTGTGAGAGACTGTGTTTGTGTGGGTGTGGGTGTGGGTGTGACTGTTTATGTGTGTGTGTGTGGTTGTTTGTGTGTGGTGACAATGTGAATGTGTGCTTTTGGTTATATCATGTTTGTCTGTCATGTGTTAGTTTGGAATCATGTGTTTAGCTGGAGTGTGTGTTTGTGTGTGTGTGTGAGTGTGCGTGTGCATGCACACATGCACACGCACGTTAGAGGGGGCTGAGCTTATTGACTTACTATGGGTGGGCTGCAGTTGGCACACACACAGACACACGGACACATTCACATACACACACTCACACACACACACACGTACAGTCAGGCATGCTGAGCAACAGGAGCACAAAGATTCTGCTGATGAGGGACAAACTGCTGTGAAATGGCTCAGACTAAGCCCCATCAAGCTGTGCTCTGTGTGTGTTCGTATGTTTCTGTCTTTCTGCAGATCTGACACGTGTCTCCGCTTTATCAGAAAAATTAAGTTGAGCAGTTTTGATGGTGCCCTGTATTGTACGAAAACAGTGGTGGAGGCAATTAGTGCCCTTCTTTCCAGCTCCTCCTCTGGTGGAGTGTAGTCAACAGGCTAAAAGATATCACCGGACAAACAGACACGTTTCTGAGTCATTTCACTCTAAGACTATTATGTTAACCATTGCTTGAAAAATTGTCCTATTACAGTTTTTGTCGTTGTAGTTGTTCTTTTTTTACAATTGGTAACCCACATTTCTCTATACTGAGTTCACTTTTTCAAAACCCTTCACACAGTCCTCTCTGTTAACATGCAGCTTAATCTCCCATCCAAAGTTTACTTATGCAACCAAAACACTTAGTACACATCTCAGGATCAGTGCCTGCACCATAACACTGACATTTGTCTCCCCACAGAAAAACTTTGTCACTCAGAGCACACTGCACACTGAACTAATCCTAGTAGTTCTTTAAAATCTGGTCTTTGAATTCATTTTGTGGCAAGGCACTAAAAAGTGATCCACTCTTCAGTCCATCATGACTTCTGTTGAACTGAATGTTTTGAATCCGTGAACTGAATTCTCAGAAATGTGTGTTAGCAGCTGTAAAAAAAAATACCACTACACCCTGTAATATTAGCTGTTGAGAGCCAGAATAATTAAGTTATGAATAATAAATGTTCAATATTTAAAGGGATTCCATTAAAGCTAATAGCTTGAACAAAACTTCTCTAAACACAAATGTCCCATTCTTGTTATACTGTGCACTATGTTTTCTAACTTTAACAGCCTAAATTGTCTTTTTCACAGCCATTTATGAATATTACATCTTGTAATGACCTGCACACTGTTGTGAGATGTGAAAACGAAAGCACAATATGAGACCCTGGCTTTTTATTTACTACAGATATTGGGTCATAGTGGTGGAAATTCTTTACTATGCACTGAAGACTAATAAGACAGCTTGTTTATGTTAGTGTTAAGCAAAAGATGTACCCTACTACTGTGTGCATTTCATACTTCCTGGTGCCAGAATTAAAAAAAAATACATTGAGTTATCCTGTATTTTTAGGAATAAGTTGTCTTTCCATGTATAAATGTTGTATTTGCTATGACACAGGTTGTTAGGAGAAAGAGAAGCAATTTAAAAAGCTGGTAAAATAAAGTTACTTACAAGAAGCGTAGATAATTGACACAAACAAGCATGAGACAAACAACAAGCCAAACAGGGCTCGTGGCAACTGTTCAGCTCAAATCAAAGACATAAATATAACCAAAGAGCACTCATGAAATAAGAACTATGTGTAACTTATCCTAAAAGAAACCTAAAGTGAAAATAAATACTTACTATCTGCCCTAACTTAACAAAAGAAAAAAGAACAAAAAACCCAGCACCCCTGCTCCTAGTGTCTCTTAACAATCGAATGAATTCTGAGTAGACAATCAGTCACTGAACCTATACCTGGCCCATTCCCAGGTAATTAACAAGTACCGTGAAATTAGTTTCACAAATTTAACACTTCGGTTAACTTCCACCAGTCAGAAACAATAACAAGAGGCACGTTGGCGAGCACAGAATCCCGGCCGCACTGGCTGTCAAGCTGGCCAAGCTTTTGTTACCTCTCACGACCCTAATCACATCCTGTGGATTGGAGAGCCGGACCGGGCTCCGCTCCAATCCAGATCCTTGGCCCTTCAGACAGGAAGTGGGAAATGGGGATGGCCAACGCCTCAGCAGTTGGAGCCAATCTCACACATACGACCACACATCCTACTCAGCATACGCATCAAAACGATACGAGGAAGGTTAGACACATGTGGTTTGCGTCGGCTGCAGCCGTTTACACATTGCATTAACATTCTGTAGATGGAAAGTAGAAGCCTTTATTGTGGCTGCCTTTGCTTTGTTTCCATGCCTTCATTGACTGTGTGTTTCTCATTGCTGATTGGAAAGAGCGTGCTGTGACTGTCAGTCTGTTGCTTTTTGCTAAAGGTCCACATATATTGAAGGCATTATGAGATGTGGAGGGAGACTTTTGAAGGAAGACGTGTCTACTCAGAACTTGGTCGTACTAAAGAATAGGTGGTGAATTTGACTCCTGGAAGGGGCAAGTTACTACCTGCTCTCTATGTACCAGTACTGTTGTCTTGTTTTTGGGGATTGGATTGCTTTCCTACAGTAGCTCAGATGTGATTTTCTACATTTAAATTCCTTTTTTATTAATACTATATACATCTATCTCTTTACATAGTTTTGGTTTGCTTATCAGAGGTTGTTAAATACAAGATTTGGCAGATGTGATTTATTTATGGAATATGTTTACTGGCATATTTTATTACAGGGACTTTACAAGGAAATTTTGTAACCTCTGAATTAAGTGTTGTTTTTTGTTTGTGTTTTTTTCCACATAACAAATAAAAATTGTATCATAACATGAAGCTCATTTTTTTTTAATACATTCAAGAAGACTATGAAAAAAGCATGTTTTTATGCAGTCTAGTCCATTTGACCAACCCTCCAGTTGCATTCCTTGCCCTGCCCTGTGTGTGTGATGACTTGTAAGTACTGGCCAAACAAGCATCATCACCAGTACTTGTGCCAGCATGCCCAGAGAGTTCCTCCTTTAACCAAATACGGGCATGAAAGACAAAAGTCTTGTTTTCCTTAAAATTGCCTCATTTTCAAGAGGTGAGATCAAAACAACAGCCATGATATTTCATGATGCTCCCTTGAGCCACGTAACATTTCAGTATAACTGTCTTGTATAAACTCTGGTTATAGAAATTCCATCTGTGACTCTGTTTCTCTGTCCACCATGTATTTCCTTATTGTTTCTAATGGCAATGACGATGCTGATTTTAATGGTTTGTTCCTGAAATATAGTAGCTCTATAAGAAAATCCGCACCTTATTAATTTACTGTAGTGTTTTTGCAATAGAGGCCTAAATTGTTCCTTACTAGCTGATTAGAAATCATTTCACAGCCCCCTGGCTCTCTGTCTACCCTGTTCTTCTTCTTCTTTTTCTTCTTTTTTTTTATCTCTACATCATCACACCAGCTGAAATAATATCAGCCGTACCAGAAGCCATCTACAGCCAAAACCCATAACCCTGCTTGTCTTTAATTGTTTTGCCGAGGGGCATTGTTAGTTCAACGATCGCTATTAAAATATGTCACCGAAGCCCCTGACAATTTACAGGAAATGGATATTTTAACCTCAAACACAAGTTACAGAGCTGGAACTTTCAAAACAATTCCAGGAATTTTTGCTCCTAATTGTTTTGAAATTGATTTATTTCTCTTAAGATGGCAACAGAAAGTCTGTCAGCACGTAACTAAGAGTCTTTGATTTATTCCATGATAGCAGCACTGTGAGGCTGTACCTCAGCACAGCAATGTTTTGAGGTAAATGCCGTAAACGTGCTAAAAGTGACAGGTCTAATGTTTATCAAAATTTATTGAAAAAATTATAGTACAGGAAATAAATCCTCTACAATAGACTATCCATCTACAACAAACAAACTATACACAAAACAATACCACAATATACTTGTTCTGAGCTACAATAATTTCACAAATATCCACAATTTAAAATGTTCAATATCTTGGTTTGGAATGTTCTCATGCTAACATTGGCTCATTATCACTAAGCACAATGTGCAGCTGTAGCTGATGGGAACGTCAATAGTTTTGCATGTATTTGGACATGCACCAAAGTACTGCATGACCCATGAATGCTTGTGCAAAATTTTGTGCCAATCCATCAAGTAGATGTTAAAATATTTCTGTCGCGTCCATAGACCCACATCCCTAGAGCTATGTTTGCAGCAGGGCTAAAAATGGAAGAATGCTGTTTGTGTTGGTTTCTTGGTTAAGTAGCATCTCACTAGCTTCATGTATCTGAATATTCCACTACATAGGGCAACAGATGACAAGCTTGCTTCATTTAAATGGATGTTAAGCTTCCCACTTCAGACCACTAATATTATCTCCCAGTCAAGAAATACTCAAGTTCCTCCTGTTTTTTTGTAATTTCATTCCATCTCAGGGATTTCAATCTAATGGTGAAAACCTGCAGAAACCTGCACTGCATTTACTAATCATGCTTTATGAGTAATTGCAAAGTGTCGTCCTTGGAGCCCCTTTTAAGATAGTCAAGTTTTCTTCATAATCCTGCAAATCCATTTGGGATAAAGGCAGTGGAGATTGGAAAGCATTACTGAAAAACAGACTTTGTCACGATTCAATAATGGACATTAGTTTTTGCAGATATCAACAATTGACAGTGGACCAGTTTGACCTATCTTTCATGGATGACACCATAGTCTTTCTAGAAGCTACTATATAATGGCCTTCCCGTTTTTTTCATGATTCTGTGAGGAGCCTGTACCGGGGAGTTGACAGGAGCAAAGTTCACAGGGTTTGGGCAACTGGGAAGCTGATCTCCTGTCCTGGCCGCAGGTGTCGGAAGTAGAAGAAAATAGAAAGTTCAAGCTTTGCCCTATGGGTCATAACTCATCTAAAATGGTGTGAACCAAGCAGCTGGACGGACTCGTCTCCATTTTGGATCACTGGTCAGCACAAGTGAAGATATGTCGATAGGGTCAACAGGGAACTCTGTGCTCCACTTTACGACATTTTATTGTGTTTTATGGTTTATCAACGGGCTCAACTCAGCTATAAAAAAACAGACCTATGTTGTTTTTTTTATTCATTTTTTTAGGGTGGACTGCTCTGGGCATTTATACAATGAATTTCTTTTTCAATTTTCTTAGAATTGACCTTTCTCTACTCTGAGCGATATTTAGTGCCTTATAAAATATTTTTGTTCTTCCCTGATTGTTGCTTTACAAGTATGCAGCTATGTAAAAATATGCACTGTTGATGATTTAGGTCATCATAGTCATAGTAAGGAGGGGGCATTCCTAATAAATTTATGTTTAATATTTGTGCTTACTTTCTGTCAATTTATAGAGATTTGTCTTTACTTTGAGATTAGTTTTGTTAGCCATTGTCCCGGAAGCCCGTTCAATGCCAATTTACTGTTTTAATAATAATAAAAAAATGAAAAAGGCAGGGGCCTGAATGTTTTTTTTTTTAATTTATTTTTTTATAGGCACTATTATAGGCACGTGTCACTAATTACATAATGGTGCATTCTCAATTGTTATTGCAGTGTCAAAGAGCAATGGCATCTCTCCAAAGATGAGTGTACAACTCCTGCAAGTATTTACACAATAATTGTTGCTGACAGGGCGTGTAAAGCCACAGAGGGGATGGCGCATGGTTTGGCACGAGGACCATGCTGCCCCTTAAAACCTGATTTTTAATTTTTCTCATAATTTTGCACTTGTAAATTCATTTTCAAGATGCATTTGCTTCAAAGTAGTTTGGCCGTTTAAGTAGCGATAATGCAAAGAAACAAGGGATTCTCCTGTATGGAAAGTATCAACACTGAAGATGACCACTTGTCACCGTTTCCTCTGTTTTCCTGGGCTAAAAAACAAAGACATTTTTCTGTTGACCAGCAGAGGGCATGTCTGTCTGTTTGTCCAGAATCTAGTCCACACTCTGCCCAGCAAGAGTGGTCCTGAGTTTAGCAGCTATCCAGATATGCCGCCAGTGCCTCATGTACATACCAAAAACAGAGTGCCTCTTTCCTCTGGACACCTGGTCTGAACCATCAGTCGGGGCTTGGCCTGTTCCCAGAGTGAGTTTTCTCTCCGAGGCATTTACTTACCTGTGCCATGTCGACAGATAGGCTGCAGGCATGCCATATCTTGTCACTTTCTCACCTCTCCATTTGTTCTTTAACATGTTCTCATGGTCTCACCTATTCTCTCTCTTTCCCCTCTTCAATCGGTCTGTCTCTGTCCCTGAGGGGTTTCACTGCACACTCCACATGCCCAGACGATTGCACACTTCACCGCTTCACGCACAGGTCTGTGGTCGCACACTATAGGGGAGTGCGTATTGGTGTGAGTGGGGGTTTGAACTGCCACAGCTAACAGCAGTCCCAGGAAAAGTGGCAGTGGAATGGAGGGAATTCTGTGTATTTATCAACAACGGAGAACATTTTCTGGAAAAAAAAAAAAAAGGTTTCCCACTGAATTAAAAAAAGCTGCTGTGCGCTACTCAGCAGTTATTTTTGGAATAACTGACTCAAAAAAAGAATTTTTCTATGTATAGGCAATCACTAACAGAATATCTCGCTCTTTTTTTCTTGTTTCTTCATGGATAGCCACTCAGATCATCGCTATTTATTCCTGCTTTGTTTGTTATTTAATTCCCCTTCTTGGGTAACAGCTGTGACTCGCATAATTTCTAGAGATTTCTGTGGCACCATTTCTGCTATTTGAGCTTGCTTGCAAGGTTCTCATAAACACAGATGCAGCTAGACTTTTGGCTTTTCACTGCCAGGTATATTACAACAATAAATCAACTTGTCACTGAGATATTCACACAGCATGCAGCTATTTTAATGTCACAAACGGGTATCTCTGAGGATAAAAGATAAAAATATAATAAAGATGATTGGTGCCAGGTTTGGGTCTCGTCATAAACTAGAGGTACAGATTTTGGCACAATGTCACCAATGACACAACCACTTTAGTACATTGTAAGAGTGTTGCAAAAATGATTAGGTTTACTGTTCAATGTGATATTGCGGGGACTAATCAGGCAGCTGGTGAACTTGCGTTGCCATCATTTTAGTCTGTGTATTTAACTTAGTCAATATCATTTCCATCCTTCTTGGCCTATAAAAACACTGCTTGTTGAGAACATTAGTCTATCTGACATGTTCTTTTGCAAAGATATTACGATTAATTTAAGTAGCTTTGCCAGTAGCAGTGTCAGTCTGTCAATTGGTGAGATGGTTGGCAAAGTCCACAGTCCTGGTTTTGTTCAAAAATGCATTCCCTAAAAGTTTTCCTGAGGCTAATATGAGGTTCAGCAATCTAAGTTAGAAAAAGAACTCTGACTCCAATGAGAAAGAGGAAAAAAATCCAATCTAGCATGTGATCTCCTAATACCAGTAATACCAGTTTTTGAACCTTCAGCATCATTTCATCCCACATTTAAAGTAATAAAAATAATTTTAAAAATTAAATATTGCAAAAGGTCACTACTTCCAAATACCTACATATCTACTTCTCCCACAAAATGTCAATGGCTTATATTTCATGAGAGAATATCTCTTCACTGATGTCTCCTCAATCATGATCATTCTCATAGTCATTATCTTATGAAACCACAAAAGTAAATACAGTTTGGCATCGGACATGACTATCACTTAACATATTGGTGTATAGCTTTATGTTTTGGTCTTGACTTCAGTCTTATCAGATGACCAGTTTGATATTTCCTGCTGGTGATTTCATCTGTTAGGAAATCTGAGACCCATTGGTCTGGACAGGGGCTTAGAGAGGCAGGAAACTTAGGTGTTGGAAAGAGCTACAGCCTGTAGAAAGGGATGGAAAACATGAACTGAAGATGACAAGAGTCTGTAACTGAAGTATTACCAGGCACCCAGGAACTGCTGTACCTGTTGGGCTAACCTGGCTCTCCCAGTGTCAGCTGATAATCAAGGCCACTGTTAGAATAGAAATGAAAACATTAGTTTAGGTAATGTTTTTGTTTCAGTTGTATGCACCTAGGGCTGAATAGCAATTCAGCATCAACATCAGAATGTAAATAGTCACATTGCAGAGAATGCAATATAATCAGGATAAGCCGTGAATCCAAGCTAGTTTGTGTTCATTTTGCCTCCTAGTTCCTGCATTTGTGCACAAATTGAGCATTTTACCAGTATGTTTTTACTTAATGGCTGGTCATTGGGTCCAGTACTTTAACAAATTTAAACTTTAAAAAAATCATGCTTTGCATGTTTTGCAAACACAACTAAAATATCAAAATGTTTTTTTCCCCAATTTTTGCCTTACAGACAGTGACAGGTCAGTGTTTTAAGTGCATTAACACCGTCATCTGCATAGATATTTTTGTAATAATACCAGAAGGGTATTTTTCCAGCATATGAAAGTAAAGCAGAAACTGACATCATATTAACATCATGATCTGAAACTATATAACATCATGCGTTGTTGTCATAATCTTTCCTGGTCCTAATGGCTGATTCATGTTTAGAGCATCTGAGTGCTCGGAGTTTAAAAAAAAAAAATGGATATCATAACTGCAAAACTTTTCTCAGTGACCATATCGCCTATATATACTGAAGTTGGGACCAAATATTTTATGATGGCACAAATAATCAGTATCACTGTCATGATATTTGATTGTGTCAGTATCAACAAGCTCTCTTTAAAAGTGAGTGACTACTGTGATGACCACTCTAGCTTGCTAAGAGCCCTATTATTAACTAGTACATAAACAGATTTCCAAACAAACACACACACACACACACACACACACACACACACACACACACACACACACACACACACACACACACTCCAGTGAGATATTTACGTGACCGATGTACAGTATGCTGCATGGCTAGGTGCCATTTTGGCGCCTTTGTCTCCATGCTAGGGTGAGCAGCTTTCGTAAGTTGACACCTACTTCTTCATATGACATGTCATGTGGAAGAGGTCTTTTTGCATGTTGTTGGATATCGGTGCCGCTCTGTTAACGCCAGTCTGGCAGGAGACAGTAACACAAGCCCCGCAAGGAGCTGATGCAGTGTGTAAATTATACGGCTGCCCCTTTACCTCTTCTTTCTTTCTGTGGAGTGCTGTATCTGCCTTTTTTTTTCTTCTTTTTCATGTGATGTTTTACCTAATGACAGCGAAGGTTGTGCTTTTGCAGTGTTTACCATGAGGGAATTAGTGTAAGTGAAGAGGCAGCATGGTTGTAGTTTACGGTGGGGCTGCAGTCTCAGACAGCTGGTTGTAAAAAGACTGACATCTAACCTTGCCACCGTGCAGCTAGGATCAGGGGTCTATGGAGCCACACCACTCTCTTTAGAAGGATGGGTTAACTGCAGCTTTTGCCCCTGTAGTGTCCTGTGAGGGTCAGTGCCAAGACAACTTCAAATGTGCAAACCATAATCCCCCCCCTGACATTAATATTTTCAGATGGAGGCAAGCAGGGAGCATGGGGGGGCAGGCAGGAGGGCAGGCAGGCAGGCAATGTAAGCAAGGTCTTTTTGGCTGGCCTTGTTTCATGCTGGCAGTGGTGATAGACACCATCGCCATTACTCATGGTGCAGGCATGTCCAGAATGTATTCTTAGCCCCTGTCTTCCTATCAGTCACTACAGAAAGGTTGGAGGGTCAAAAAATAAAGAGGTAACCAGTCTACTGGGCTGTCTGCACCACCGCTGTTTACCAGGGAGGGGGTGATATTTTAAACCTGGGAGAGCTCACATATTTACCCCACTGAGCCTGACTGACCTTGCCATTTGGTGGGGTGAAGACGCAGGAGACCACAGATAGAAGAGAGAGGAGGCAAAGAGAGAAGCTCTTTAGTTACTACTTGATTAACAAGTAGCTTGCAGTTTTTGAAGATAGAAAACAGTCCGGAGAAGAAGATTATCAAATCCAAAGAAGACTGATTTAAACAGATGCGAGAATAGAGGGGAAGACATTCGGGGGGAGGTGAGAAGCAGCCAGGCTGAGCTGAGTTTTACCCCAGAGGAGGAGTTGCAGTTGCTGGCCAGGGCAGGTCCCAGGGCTGGCAGGGCTGGCCCTTCTGCTTCTCCACCTCCATTCCTTCCTCCTGTCTTACTCCTCCTTCTCCTTCCTTTAATCAAACTGCTGTGCAGTGATGAACTTACAGGCAGAGCCCATGAGCAACACAGGAATGCTTAGAAAATCCTGCCAACTAAACTTTACTGCCTTAAGTGAGGAAAACTCCAGAGGCTGAGCCTTCCATGAGAGGACCTCCACTGCAGAGCAGACTGTCATCGTTTTGTCTTCTCATCCGCCTTTTTTTACACTCACTGGTTGAGTGCACTGAGAAACAGAGGGGATTTTTTATACACTTTGTTTTTTTGTCTCCCAATTCGTGCTTTTTTGTAAACCGCAACAGTGGCAACCTTTTCAGTAGCACGGTGCAAGGACCAGCTCCATTCACCCAAGATGAGCCGCTGGCTGAAATGCACTTCCATGCACTTTGTAGGTATTCATTGTCAGTAAGTTCAGTTTGTCATCAAAAGCTATTTTTATAGTTACTGTTTCCTCTGTCCGTGTGCTCTCATCAAAAATTGAATTACTTGAAAGCAGTGCTTTAACAGCTGGTAATGCAGTGATGGGAAATGGGTAAATTATCAACTGTGGATCAATTTAGCATCTCATTAATTAGTTTCCAGCTATAGCATATTGTAAATGACATAGGGAAATATGTATTGTCTTATTTTTATTATTTATTTCACTTGGTGGCTGCTGTTTACATACAAATTGTGTTTGAATTGCAGTACTGGTTTCTCATTTGTGCTTGCTCGTGCTTGGTTTCTCTTCATTTTTCTCATACAGTCTAAAGCACCCCACTTAAATGTGCTTCTCAGAACCCTTAAGACTACAAGTACTCCCTATGCTTTGTAGCCGTCACTCATGGGGGATTTAGTGAAACTGCACTGCAGGCACATTCTGCTTAACTCAAGTCTGTTATTGGTCAACAAAGGGAAAATTGCCATCATATCTGCTGTTTTGTTTTTTGTATTTTTGGTCAGAAATTATTAGTCAGCTAAAAGAACTGGGAGGCAAATTATAGGTATAACTCGCCATTGTTCGCCTAAGCATGTATTTTGTAACATATTTGTTGCTGTTTGGTTTGGCAATACCTGTCAAACATACTGATAGTTCGCTATCGTCATTGTCAGAACACAGACTGGAACAAATATGATGATCGGCTGATGAAGGCGGTGGAACGTGGCGAGGTGGATAAGGTGGCCGCTGTTCTCGGCAAGAAGGGCATCATCCCCACCAAGCTCGACGTGGAAGGACGCTCTGCGTGAGTAAAGACACACATACGTCTGTATGCAGGCAGGCACACACAATCCTGTCCAGCATGTTGACATAAGTAGTAAACAAGATGTGAAGAGCTGATACCATCTACAATGTGTTTTTGATTTTTTTGCAAATCAAAAAAATGCTGAGCATCAGAAATTCCAAACATTGTAGTGACCCCCCCCCACACACCCACACACTCCTGACCCTGTTTCTTAGATAAAGCATGTATAGATGGAAATTCCTTTACAATAAGGTCGCTCCTACTCAAAATAGTTTTACCTTAAGCCTCATTTTATGACATCAATGCCATGTCTCCAGGTCAAAAAAAATAAAAATCCTACCCTCTCCAAATTTCCCGTGGCTATGGTAACCCCATTGCACATTTCTACATTGAACCTTCTTACAGCTGCACAACATGTGAGAGGCATTGCAGTTGCATATTATTATTATGTGTCCATTTTTATATCCCAAAATTCCCCTTTTAGTCTCCGTCTGACAGGAGGTCAGCGGGGGTGCCAGTATAAAGAATGTTCGTGGCCACTGAAGGCTTGACCACTATGGCCAAAGGCTGTTTATGCAGTCCCCACAGGAAATGACTCCCTGCAAAATCAGATCAGATCCACTGTGGTGCTTGCATCACCAAGTAATACATTCAGGCCCAGCTGCAGACTATTATCCCGATCAGTTGACAGCTTAAAGGACCATATCTTAATTTGGCAGGATTTTTCAGTGGGAACCTCAGGTTTGGGGTTTTGTTTGTTCTTGTTCTTGTTCTTGTTCTTGTTCTTGTTCTTGTTCTTGTTCTTGTTCTTAAAGGTGAACAGAAAGATAGGATAGGAAGAAATGAAAGATTTGGGAAAAGAGTTGGTCAACCATATTGAAATATGTACAAGAAATTCACCAATGCTGCATTTTAACCACCCACTACCACAGACATTTCAGATATCTCATACAGACCTTACTTTTGGTCCTATTAATGATCATATTGGCCTGGTCTTGGAAAACAATGCATTTGTCGTTCAAAAAAGCAGG
This sequence comes from Istiophorus platypterus, assembly GCA_016859345.1. NCBI lineage: Eukaryota > Metazoa > Chordata > Actinopteri > Istiophoriformes > Istiophoridae > Istiophorus > Istiophorus platypterus. The sequence continues at coordinate 7,898,125 of CM029118.1, read as the reverse complement.
TACTTTGTTTTCTTCCTAAATTTAAACAGATTCCAACACCAGCATTTTGGGAATCCAGGCGCCCTCAGTTTAATCCAAGGTATATGAAGAAGTCACTGGTGTCTGGCCTGTGCTTGTGGTTTATTTTAACAAAGGCTTTGTTAAAGCATATAACTATGGAGCACCAGATCCCAGAAGCAAAAGTGCTGAGTATTTTCAGCAGTGTGTGAAATTCTCCTGTCGCACGGACTGCACTGCACAGACCAATGATTGTATACATCCACGCGTGTAAATAAACAGATTATATACACAACCTGTTTAATGCCTGGTCTCATGATAAGGTGCTAGAATTTTCCCCCAACTAAATCTAGAGCCTCAGCTGCCAATTTTGTAATGATAGACTGTACAGGTTGTTCTACCTAAACACAGACACGCTCATCATGCAGTTTTCCCCTGTGGGAGAGACAAACCAGACCTAGTTAACTATAAAATCAACACACATCACCTTTACTGGACATTTATGGAAAGAGGTCATGCCAAGTCTGCCCAAAACAAAAGTGAACCACAGTCGCAACTCAGCAAGTCTGCTTATAGTTCAGCAGGCCACACACAGACCAACATGCGTCTATGGCATTCTGGCCTCTGCAAAAGGAATGTTGAATGGCAATCCCTTGTAATCATGGACCTCTGTGGGGAAACTAATTACAAACTGTTACCCCCAATATATAATTTGGCGTGCCCCGGATTAACCTCACTGTGTTCAGCTAATGAATTCAGCTGTAACTGTTCTATCACGGCTTCCACCTGAGTAAACAGTTTAAATCTCTGCTGCGGCATTAGCGGGCTCCCATTGAGGTAAAGCCCACCCATCACACCTGCTCATTCCGTGCAGTTGTGATAGCTAGCTGACAAGGGCTTAGCAGCGAAAGAAGCCCACATGACTGCACACCACTCGAGACAGTCACTCACTTGGCCCTGCAGCATGAAACTGGCACTGACTAAAGATACTGCTGCATACCCATTGTTTGTCAGGATTAGTGGCAATGAATTTTCTGCTCAAGTGTTTTTTAAGAATAGTAATAGCAAGCTGTGAGTTTCACAATTGGATCTGCGTGATGTTCAGCTTGATCACATGACAGATTAGGAAAAGACCGGGGATATGCGCTTTTTTCTTTACTGACTTGCTTGTCTTGAATGTGTATTTCCTTAAAACTACCCAGTTAATATCAAGGACTATTGTACAAAATACATCTGAAAAAGACTCAAATCTCACTCAAGATTTGTAATCCATCCCAGTAAACATCACGATTAAACTTACCATTATCAAAGTAGTGGTATACTAGTACTTTTATTTGCTCATGGGAAGCTCCAATAACAGCGAATTACAACTGCAACTGCAAAATACAACTGCAATTGCAGCAAACAAGAACTTGAGTGAAAATGATTACGAATATTAATATACATTGGATACATGATACTTTTTTTTTTTTTCCTCTAGGGGGTGAAAAGGTTAAAAAGTCAAGATGACAAACACAATACGTAAACATCCTGCATGCCTACAATCCTGTTACTGACCACCCGTCTAATTTAAGTCTGTTTTTCACTCCCCTACTAGCTGCGGTTGGTTCTCGTAAAACTCCCAAGAGCTACAACTCTGTTTGGCACTGGCATAGGAGAGAGTGGGTCAATCAAAGAGTATTTTCTGTTAACAGTAATGCATCACAAGTGTCTGCTTTCAGAATGCACACATTATGGATGTTTTGGGTTCTCAGTGTTACATAAATGCATCAAAAACAATTGCAGACTTCAAAAAAAATTGACCAACAATGATGAAGCAGGTTTGACAGGAAGAATATGAAGTACACACAATTCAAGTTGTCAGTAGCGATTAAAAAATATATGAGTAGAGCAGTACACAGCTAAAACATTTAGCATGAATAAAAAGTAAAAATGTAACTTCGGGTTCGAATAGAACCGAGTTTAAATGTAAAGTACATGCTGTAGTCAAGCTCTCTGCTAGCATCAGTACTTATTAGTGTTAGAACAAGGAAGTATTTGACACAGCAGAAGCCACAGCATTTTTGACAGATTCGTGCCTTTCGAGAAACACATTGTCATATATAGTTCAGCTACCAGCATATAGCTTCTGGTTTACTCTTCCCTGTCCACTCTTCTAAAAATAGCAACCATATCCTGTAGACTGTCAACCTGATGGCTGCCCAAGGAGCAGGTGTGGAGATGAAATGACATAGCTCAATGTGCCAGAACCACTAATATCCCAAAATTCATCCCTTTCCATTTTGCAGAGGCACCCAGCAGAGTATGTAGTACTGGTCCACAGAGTTTGTTTTTTGCGTTTGGCCTGTTTCAGCGATTTTGCTGTTCTGTTGTTTTCTCGGTTTTTGTTACCCGTCTTAGCTGTGCTGACCAAAGTCATTAACTGTCAGATATGTATTTTTGACTCTGTTCAGAGGTATTGCCTCAGTCACCTACTTGTAAACACTATGGCTCATGAACTTGAAGATTCGCATTACCTACGTCCCCCTAACTTTGATGGCCCTGGTCTGCTTCCCGTCTGCTGTTTGCCCTGAGAGGTCAGGACCCTCCACAGCTCCCTGGAGAACCAGCATCTCCTGGCCATCAACACGGCTTTTAATACCCGCGCCAGTGTTGAGGTGACAGCCTAGCTGTCTCCTTGGCAGATACCCTGGGGTTAGTGTATAAACGGGTTCATGTGGCTTGATGGGCAGCAGACTGAGATAGGTTTACACACAAGTGCTTTGCAGACCTTCATGGCTAGTGGCGGTAGGGCTGCTGGAGGCTGAATCAGAGAAGGGGAACAGGAATGTTGCCCATCAAAAGTGATGATTAAAGACATGTCGGCAAACGTGTGGTGGGGAACATCTTAATTGACAAGGCAATTAACACAGAAATATGCGGTCTTTGTGCCTATTAAACACGAATACAAATTTGACACCACAATCACATTTCAAAGTTCTTTTGGTTGCTGTTCTGGTGCTTATCACATGATCCTCATTATCAGATGGAATCTCTCCTGTTGTTTATGGAAATGTAAATATTCAATTTTAAAGGCCTTCTCGTCTGTGTTGGCTTAAAAGTTGAGTTTCAGCGTTTCGGCTGCTGTTTCCGAGTTTAAGAATGAACTTAAACACTCATGAATAAAAAAAATATTTAGATCAGGGACTAATAGTTCACATTGTTTGTTACCATGCAGGACATCTAGTTTTATCAAATTGTGCAAACTAGACAGTGAAAATAGAGGCACAGCTGTCAAGAATATTGTCGCTGAGTAAAAGTAAGATGAATTAGGGCCAAATGTGTTGCCTTCACAGACAACAAAAAATGGGGGAAAACAGAATACATAATTGAATCTTTAGTATTCTTGCAACTTTTTTTTTTTTGGACCAGGTCTATTTTTTTTTAATCATTTGACAGTGCTAGCAAAGAGTAGGAAGCTGAAAATGTAGGAAAATGCAGTATGAGTAGCACTTGGTTGCTTTGAAATCATTACAGGCCCTGAGGTCTCTTTTTTTCTTCTTTGAGAATGCTGATCTTGCCAATAGCGAGCAGCCAAGTGTCTGTTTGTAGTCTCTCTCCTGTCCTTAAGTTTCACCCTCACCCCCTTCTCTTGACATCCTATCACTTTTCCCCCTGCCATTCATTACTCTGTGCTGCCTACTCTTTGACATGTCCCTCTGTCTCTTGCCCTGTCCTTCCTCTCTTAAATTTTCTTGTTCTATTTTCTTATTTTACCAGGTTTCATTTGGCTGCAACACGAGGACACCTAGACTGTCTCAATCTCATCCTGGGACATAATGTTGACGTCACTGCGACTGATGCCACAGGTGAGTTCAGGCTAGATCTAAGCAGCAACCTGGCTACAGTCATATACTTTTTTATGTGTTTCTAATATTTTGTCCATGCTCATTAGATCAGTGACAGTAGACTATGAAAAACAAAAACCCCTTGAAACACCTTGCAGTATAACATAATGCAGTTCAACAACACCAGTGAAGCCCTATTTCTCTGTCCGTGATTCATTTAGACATGTACTACGTACAAATTCTTCGATGAGAGTTTGTGTTCTGTTTTTGGCCGATACTGATGCCACATTTTCACAATATCATGTGAAAAAATGATCATTAATGTCTGTGTGAATGAGTGAATTTCACGTGTAGTGTAAAGAGTTTCGAACTGTCGAAAATCAACATATAAGTGCAGTCCATTTGTGCCAGAGCATGTTGCACAAGAGCGCAAGGCAGGAGATGAGGTTGCATTAGGCAGGAAATTGGTTCAATTAATCTACTGCACTTAGTGGTGCTTTGCAGCAAATGTGTTCATTTTCCTTTGGCTGCAGAAATTGGAATGTGAAAATAGGCTAGATTTTGAGCAAGAGACATTAAGTTGCAAATTAACGTCCATCCCTATTTTCAGAATCGGGCTAGAGAAATGGATCAGGAAGAGAGGCAAAGATGGAAGCAGCAAAGTACATTCTCTCATGTCGCAGTATTTAAGTGGCTTCCTGAAGTAGTATGACATAGAAAAAACTATTGAATGAAACCTAGATATGTTTTCAGATATTTTTAGCACTTTGCCATGGATTTAAATCTCATCCATTTCATTATTACCATTATAACAATCAGTCTAACAGTGTTTTAATACAACAGTCCAGTATATACAGCTGTTCCTAGTCTCTATCTCTTCTCTTCCCCCTCTCCCGCCTATTTCTCTCCTCTTTACCCCCCCCCCCCAACACACACACACACTTATCGTTGTTGAAAGCTGATGTAAAATTATTTTGATGAGAAGGACAGATTTTGTTAAGACACATTAACTGAAATAACCTGCGCCATTGCCTCTGTATCCTTGAACCATACGCAGTCATCAGCTATTTTATCTGGAGATGCAGAGAAAGCCTTCAACCATCTGGAATAGCTATTCCTCTGCTCAGTGTTTTTAAAAAAAATGGCTCTAGGGATAAAACCTATTGATAGGGTGAAGACTCTCTCATGTCCCTGTGCCAGTGTTGTTACTGGGGCATTAATTCTGCTCCCATTAAATTAACTAGATCTACTTCTATTTTATATATTTTATCAGAGGAACCACTGGTGCAGGCAATGAGACAGCTTCTTTCATTAGAGCAATAAGTATTGATTCTACTCATCACCTCATTTCACTTTTTGTAGAGGATGTACTTCTATTTACGTCCACTGTGCAGCAGTTCTTGCCCAGTATTTTTATAGTTTTAATAATTATAAGATCAAACAAAAAAAATCTGCTCTATTACTTAATTTATCTGAGAGTGATGCCAATATGAGGAACATTTAAGTACTTTCCCACTTTACATACCTTGGAATAGACATATACTGTATATTCTACACTAGAAAAAATGTAACAAAGATTTTATTTAATATAATAATTATTATACGCTGTTCAAATAGAAATGGAAAGCCGTTGCCAACCCTTTACTTAGTATCCAGAATTTCACTAAGAAAAATTAAAATCCTTCCAAGAATTTAGTTTTCCCATGTTAACTCCATCCCCTCCACCCTATTAATGGGAACATTTACACAAAACTATCTCTCAGTTCAAATGGAAATGTCAAAAAAAATGGAAATGAAGAGTTTGCAGAGAGGAAGAATGTGTCCTGTATCCTTGTGCAGTGATGAAAAATCTATTCTAAGGCTTGTAATACGAAAGGGAATTATCCGATCCCTTTGAAATAGATGTTAGACTGTTTAAGTGGAATGCTGGGCCCTCATTTATGATGAATTATTAAATTACTACCACTTTATCTTCGGCCATTATACAGAAATGGACTAAAAATCTTCCTCATCAGCTGTAATTTAAAAAATAAATAAATGAAAAATAAACCCAAATGGAATCATATCACATTATCTTCACATAACTGGAGCCATAAACTGTTGCACTTCAAATTTGTCCATTGACTATATTTAACCCCAAGGCAAAGATACTTAATGAAGCTGGATTTGTCTCCTAATTGTAATCTTTGCTAGTTAATCAGTAGAATGATTTCAGAAGCTATTGGATGCTCTTACCCTTTTCCCCAGAAATATTGTTATTAAATGGTGATTCCAACTTGCATTTAAATATGTCTTGGTGGAAACTGAGGCTGGTTGGATCTATTGCAGCAGAAAGGCAAATAGCAGCAAATGGAAACTCACACAATTACTTTTTGTCTGTCAGTAGTGTGGGGCATATACAATATAGACATATTGATTAGGGCAAAATCTATGATTCAGATCAGTGGGTCCTTCTTTACGTTAATAATCTTTTAAAAATCTGGCAATGTATGCATGTTTTAATTTGTAAACATTTTAAATACCTGCACCTTTGGGTTGGATGGGTAGGGGAGGGAAGGGAGGTGTTTGTGTATATGATGCATATTCCAAACTGAATTAATTTGAATATTGATTTGTTTATTTTTCAGTTTTTATGTATTAATTTTTGTATAGTTTCTGTATAGTTTTTGGTTTGCCTGGGTACTACTGTGAAATATTATTGTCACACTGCCGTGAAAGGACTGAAAGGGGGAATTTATCATTCAGACTTGGGAAAACTAACCCCTACACATTAAAATATATATAGGGTATTGTATAATGTATAGTGTTGCAATTTAGTTGATTAAATCACCCACTTCACATTCTCTCTTTTTAGATTACATGGCATGATTTACTGCATGTCAAAATTGCCACACTTGACTGACTCCTGGTTGACTCATTATGATGAAAACTCAGTCTCTGTTTTACAATCAGAGATGAGCTCAGAGTGCCGCACTCATTGAGCTCATGGTGCCTGTTGTACAGTAAACCTTTGTGTTTTCAGCATCGGCAGAGCAATCAGGGGAGTGACTTATTCTGGCTGCTTGTCACAGAATAATATTGTTAAATCATACCTGTCTTAAAGATCTATTCTTTTTTTTTTTTGTAAATGAGTAAAAATTATATTTACATTCAGTGTCACTCACCAAAACTCAATGTGTCCATGAGATGTAACAAATGTTCTGTGTGTATTTTCTTCTTCATGAAACATTTACAAAGCTTTTAAGTGTTTACATCCAGTATTGTTTACATCCATGTTAACTTGCTAGCAGTCACCCTCCTCCCTGACTCTGTCGTTGCATTACTGCAAATCTTGGCATGTTATTGTCACCTGTTGATCATTGGAATAGTGTGACACCATAGGTAGACACATGTAGCACTGTAGAAGTCAAAAACTCCAAAGGGAACCTTTAAGTGATACAAGCAGAGTCATACATACAGTAAACATATATCTCACATTGTGGCCTTTGGCTTTAACAACTACATACATGCAAATCCTAGATTGTACTTAACTTTCTGATTTTTACACTTTCAGGTAAAAACGCTCTTCATCTGGCTTCAAGAAATGGACATTCTCTGTGTGTGCAGAAACTCCTGCAGGTAGAGTGCAGTTGTCCTCTGTTCACCATTTTTACCTGGCTGACATTTATTTCAAAGGGAAAACATGCTACATTACAAGATAACATCTCTTATTACATTGTTTTCTGCAAATTAGGGTTTTTTTTGTTCTTTATTTCTTGTTTTTTTGTTGTTTTTTTTCAGTCATGTCAGTGTATATGTGTGTATGTTTCAGAGAGCAGCTTCTGAGTCACTGGTCAGTCAGTTTCCCTTTCAGCTCCCTTAAATAATTATTGCCAAACAGCTTTGGCAGCTGAGCCCACTCAGTATTGGTCAACAGTGGCCCCTGTTGAGTCACCATGCCCCACTTGAGGATTTATGTGTTTACAATGAGGGGGGTACCTCTGCAATATTGTGCTCTCATAGCATTGTAGCCCCCCCCCCCCCCCCCCCCGGCAAACACCCTCAATCTCTGACATGCATGGCAGTGATCTAACAGAGGTCGTGGCTGTTGGCAGGGGGTTGTCAGTGGTGTTGACAACTCCCCCCCTTCAACCCTGCTGTCCATTCTTGGTGCCGTCATCACACCAGACATAGCAGCTCGATGCCAAAAACCCACCACCCCCACCACCTCCACTATCTCCCTCCGTCAGCCCAAACCCCTCATGGTATAGGGTATCCCCCCTCCATGCTCTACCGTCAGCTCCCATTGCCGCTCAACCTCCCCTTCCCCTTAAGCTTTGTCATATGAGCGTGCAGCTAATTTTTGGTCCTTGTTGCTAGAGAGAGTTGGGTTTTTATAGTGGGGGGCCAGAGTTTGCTGGCAAGCTTACCCAGCAACATCAGGCCTCTGTTAGCATTAAGTCCTCAAGTCTTTCATAGCAGGCCCTCATCGCCACATTGGTACAGTCACTCTTGTTCAACCAGCTGACTGACTGTGAAGAGATGTCACAAACATCAGCACAGCATACGGCATGACCTGCATGCTGTTGCCAACTTAGTGTTCGCTGCCAACAAGTGGAAATAAATGATTTTGAGACATTTTCCTTCTATAGCTACATCATAACATCATTAAAACATTATTTAAAAAAAGATTACTAACACGAGGTATGAGGTTCGAGGTTCGAGGTATGACAACCAGCTATCACTCCCCTGTTGGAACGATTTTTGAAATTTAGCATTCAGCAAATAACCCAACTGCTCCGTGTCAGGAATTGATTTGTTAATTCATATCCTTTTTAGTTCTTCTAGCTTTTGAATAGACAACAATCCAGGCTGATGCCAAATACTCATACTCAACAGTACTCATTAAATTAAGCTAAATTCATTTTCCACTTGGAGAACAGGAGTGATATTTCACCTGTTGAGATGGCCAGATATACTATGATGCAGAGCGCAACTCAGTGACTAAGCAGCATCATATCGACTAACTTTAGTATTTACTTGAAGAGCGAAAACTTTAGGGTTCTGCAGACTGGCTTTGTGCCGTCATACTCTGCTATATGAAAACTGCCCCATTTTAATAGATCTGTAATATACAGTGATGAAATACTGAGTACAGTTACTAATTTTCTTTAACTCTTTGTTTTTCTATCACTGCTTGTTCAGCTGGATTTAGTTCCCCGAACCGCCAACCATCATCACATTTGTTAGAATTTCAATAATCAACCGGTGCTGAATATTTTTCAAAGTATTTTCATAACCATTTAAATAACTATTGCAGATTATCATTGGTAGAGAGAAGTTGTGTTGGGGCTCTTAGACATATAATAGATGTTGCAGTTTATTATTCTACAGATATATATTTTTTGTTTATTATTTATATTTCAGCACTGGTAAAATAATTCTGTTGTGCCAACTTGTGTTTATTTTATTTTACAGCACAACTGTCCAGTTGGAAACGTGGACCTTCAAGGCAGAACAGCTCTACATGATGCTGGTAAGATTCCAATCTGATCTGCTCTATTACTTGCATTACTCTACTGTAGTACTGACTTCAGTCCTAATTCTATTCACCTTTATTCCACTGTACCTTCATAAGGACTTGACTCAACTCCACTCTTGTCCTTGCACCTTCCCTACTCCACTCTGAATGTTAATATATACCACATTAAAGGTTACACACAAAAAATAGAGAAAAAAAATAATGAGAAATTGTTTTCTTTGATTTAAGAGACAGGACTTGTTTGGCTTTTCACTGCACACTCTTCAATATATAAGCCCAGCTCTATGCCAACACTTGAGCTAAGTAAATGTAAATGTATTTCTCTGTGTTTAAGTGGGCTGAAATGATTGCAGTGGTTCCTACCTTTTTTTTTCTCTCCACAGTCATGGCTGGCTGCTCATCCAGTGTGAAACTTCTCTGTGACAGCGGGGCTTCTGTGAATGCCAGTGACTTTGTGAGAATTGATATTATACTTCATTTCACACAGTGTATTGCGGTGTACTTTTTCTGAGAGACTTTTTCATTTTCCCTGTGTTTAGTTGTCATTACAGAAAAGCAAATCTGTCTGCTTTCTCCCTAAAGGCTGTTACCTTGTTAGTGGCAACAAGGTCGGGCAGAGCAACATAAAATGATATACACTGAATAATAATTTAGTCCTTTTGAATGAGCACTCTTTATATTGTGGATAACTCTGGGCGTTTTCTACTTTAGTGACGGCATCAAATTGACACTTTGGATTCGATTACATAAAACTTTACCATGTTGTAATGGTGTTATTTGGTGTACTTGTGTGTGTTTATGTGTCTGTCTTTGGTTTTTCTCCAGGATGGCAGGACACCTCTGGTGCTGGCAACCCAGATGTGTCATTCACACATCTGTCAGCTGCTGCTGGAGCGAGGTGCTGATATCACCATACGGGACAAGCAAAACAAGTAAGAGACGTCTCCTCTCATGGTGTTTGTCTTTGGTAAGGTTGAAAAAAATATCATTTTTAATAATTGGAAATCTGTGTTACTTACAAACGGCAGCTTTTGTTGATCTTTTAAGTAGGTTGCACATTTGCATTCCTATTGATTTTCTTGTAGTGGAACTCTGTCTGGCATTCATCAGGAATTTTGTAGGAAAAAAATATTTCTGAAGGCCATTTACTTTACTTATCTTGCAAAAAGGACTACACAAACCTTTCAACAAAACCTTGGTAAGGCAGGTGATAAATACCAGTAAAAATAGAAAATGAAAGAAAACTGAAGAGTTTTGAAAAAGGAGACATTGGAGATTATAACAGAAATAATAAGGACACTGTACATTTGTACAGCACAATTGCACATTTGCTGTCAAATAGAAAATATTGAGTCTGCATGTCTGGCTAACAAGGCATTCTGCCATTCTGTCTGTTCGGAGTACAAGAATTCACAAAATACATTAATATTTTAAATACAGCAAAAATAATGGAGTGCTGGAGATGGTCCTACATTTATGTTTTCAGTTTAATATAACATTTAATGTTGTATATATTAAAAGCTTTAACTACTTATTTGTTGTGGTTTCTCAACAGCATTTGTAACACAAACCAAAAAACAGTCCTTTTAAAATTTGATTTAAAAAAAAAAAAGTGATCTGACAAAAACAGGACATGTCACCTCAGCTACTGCAGCACTGAATTATTTGCTGAATAATTTTATTGGTAAACCAAATGCATAGTGAATATTGAGCCTCACATCCATCGTGTCAATGATTGCATCTGACTTGTTACATAGGTAGTTTGTGCATTTTCTTGTTTAAAAATTGCTTTTGTCAACACCCCCCCCCCAGGACAGCGCTGATTCTTGGCTGTGAGTATGGCTGTAAGGATGCAGTGGAGGTGTTGCTGAAAAGTGGCGCTGACATAAAGGCAGTTGACGGCTTGGGTCATGACGCGTATCACTACGCTCGCCTCAGCAAGAACCCGGAGCTTGTTGCGATGGTCAAAAGTTACCTCGACAAAGCCACCAGAGGTAGGTGGCAAAACGCCGCAGTGCAACAGTCACTGATCAGACCAGTAAAGATGGAAGTGTTGCCTCTGGAATTTTAAATCTTGATTCCCAGGAAGTAGTGTGAAAAAAACATCTCTTCTGGTTGTAAAATTTGCTCGAAGCTGACCCCCCCCCCAAATTTGTTTTCAAAAAGACCAAATACATAAAATTTTCAAAGTGGGAGGTGGTTTAGTTGAAGGGTAACCGGTTTGTTATTAACTAGTCAGTAACTAGGTGTGGCACTGAACATCTTTTAAAGGAACATTGCTCTGTAAACACAAATTTATTTATTTTTTTGTCAAATCTTGATAACATATAGGAGGAAAAATGAAATTTGAAATATTTGTTTTCTGGTTTGTTGCAGATAAAGAGGCTGCAAAGATGGAACAATGGAAGCGACAGGTATTCATGCAGCATTGAGTTTACCGGCTCACATCATTTGTTAAACCTCACCTAGAGTGAGGAGAGTCTGTTATTCTCAACACCGCTTTACATAATTTAAAGGACCTTCATGTGTACTTGTAGCATGATGGGAATAGCAATGAAATGACATTTGCACAGCCATTCTTTTTCCACAATCCTTTTGTTAAAGATGACCAAGGCCAAGGCTGCTTGCGTCCCAAAGGCGTAGTTGACATTAATTAGTCAGAATCCTTCCTGTTAAGAATTCAAATACAAAGACACTTTGAAGCCTGTGTTATAAAAACACTCTCAAGAGTGTGCATTTTTCTACTAGTTTTTCTACAGTTTTTCATCTCAAATCATTTTCTTAGACTTGTTTTTGTGGTGGTGGTGTTGTACAGCCTTTTCCGTTTTTGGAACCTATAGGGTACTCCCTACCGCTCATGTTGTACATGACTGCCATCTAGTGATCATGAGTGAGAGCTATTCCCTGTGTTTTCCAAGCCCATGGTAATGTTATAACCTCAGAATGTGGCTTATCTCATCCTCAGCATTCAGTGGAGAGATCAGAGGCAACCGAGGCTCAGATCAACAGAAGGGATCAGATCATACATGTAAGTGCTGTTTAATGTTCAAACCTCTGCATTTCAAAAAAACACATACTGACTCTGTTTCATCAACACACCTAAGCAAGTCATGACTGTCTCTTCCTTAAATTTACTTTTTTGGTTCAGTCTCACCAACTCATAGTGCCATTTTCAGTCATAGTGCACCTGTACTACACTTTATGTCATTCTACCTTAGCACAGGACAGATAGGGACCGTTAGCGTCTAGCTAGGGAACATAGTCGGGAATTTAATAGGTTAAGAACCAGATAATTCCTTTAGAGTTAGGGGGGGCGAGTAGAGACAGAGTCACGACTTCAAATGAAAGCCACTGTTGCTCTTATAACTACTGGATGTACAAAATACACAATTGTTTGCTAACACATTTGTCCTATCAACATAAAAGATGAGATGATATGATAAGTCAATCCAGTGTTTGCAACTTTTTTCAACTGTCCCGAGTGACCAAAAAAAAGTTATTCCAGGTCTAAGTTTGTAAGCTCTAATCCTTTATGTGTGGATGTGTGTTTTTAGGACCTGGAGAGGCAGAATGAGACCATGCAGGAAAGTCTTAGGAAGTACCACCAGGAGCATAGAACCCTGTTAGATACGGTCAATGTGCTCCAGCAACAGCTCAAACAGGTAAACAATTCACCACCCTAACAAGAGCTATGGAGCCAAGCAAAACAGTGCACTGCAGTAAAACCCACCTAGCATGCTTCTCCTTTACAAATTTAAGGAAATATAATAATAAAAGCTGGGCAGAGTCACACTCTCTTAGCTTAATATCATAGTCCAAATGCTACATTAAGTGACTAAATGATTCCTCAGAATTAGCTGCCAGAACATTATTCACTTACCAGGGAAAAAGGAAACTTTGCACTACAATGAATTTTCGTGATGTATTATCTATTATTAATCCCTCAACTGACTGTTTACTGTATATGACCTCTCATCTGCAGGAAAAAATGACTGTGGAAGAAAGTCAGAAAGAGGTATGAAACAGAAATGATCTCCTGGATCCAGTGGGTCTCATTCATAATTTTTCCTCAATTTTTTTTCCTCCTTAAATTTGTTTGTAATAATTTTATACTAGTCATAATCTAATCACAGTCAAGTGCTGTAGCAATTCAAAATTCACAAAAAAATCCTCAATAAATGAATAAATTAAAATGTCTTAGATTTCATGTGAAAATAGGCAGAGAAAGACCAAACAAAATCAACAATGTACAGATCTCTTTATGAGGATACTCAAGTTAGCATATGTGCTCTTGAACATTTAATGAAGAGAGACATTCCTTTTGAATTACCTTGTTTTTAAGTGATAAATCGCACTTCCAACGAGATCTTGAAATACACGATGAAATCACAGTCTTAGAAGTCCTGGTATATGGCAGGTAATAGTTCATTTAAAATGTTTCCATAGCTTTTGAAAAATGATGTAAGTAAACGACACTCTGGAGCAAACTTAGACCACCACCATATACTGTTGCCAGCACTGAATCAGTCAGTTATTTCCCTGCTCTTGTCTAGTTTCTCTTGCTGGCTCTCTCATCCCTTTGCTTTACCTTTAGTTGGATCAGAGGGAGCAGCTGAAGATGTTACTCCGTGCCAAAGAAAGAGAGGAAGGGACTCGAGGTCTGGAGACTGTCAAGGTCCAACTCCGGAGTACTTTGGTCAGTGACTTTATATGTATCTGATTTCTACTTTGAGGTGATAATCCCCAGGGAAATAAATGCATTTAAGATTTTTTGATTTATATTCAGGCTTAATCCATGCTATCTATTTGGTATAAACTGCCTCTAAAGCTATGATTTTGATTTTGTTCCCCTGAGAATTCAGAATCCATTGGTGAAGTCTGAAAGAGTCTGAGGTTTTGTGTTAGTTTACATGCACTTATTTGCCAGTTTTTTAGTTACAGCCAGCTAAATCTGATCTCTCTAATATAATAATAAAGCTTACTTTCATCAAGGCTATAATGTGCGCTTTCTGCTGGAACTGTTTCAGTGAGATGTTGAATCAATATTGTAAATTTCGAGGACGTGTTTTGTGGAGCTGTTGAAGTGTGTAGCATTATACTGACAGTTATTTCTCTTATTTTATCAACCACATTGGCTAAAATATACTGGCCCTCAGTAGAGCACATAACTCAGCCAAGGTGGAAAAAAAATGCCCTATCTTGCAATGTTAAGGAAAGCGATGAAAAAATTCGTCAATCTGCCCCTTTAACCAGATCCAGCACCAAAATTTAAAGGGTTCTTCTCCGGCCCACAACCCCATCCCTCCACCAAGTTTGGTGTATATCTGTTCTGTAAATTTTGTGTAGTCCTGTTGATGATCAAACAAACAGATATGGGTGAAAAACATAACCTCCTTGGAGGAAGTAATAACAGAAACACGTCCCTGCGTAATACTTTACACTTCAAAATCACCACAAAGTATATCCCTAAGAATTATTATATAGTTGAATCAACACCTCTCTAATACAGGTTCAACAAAAAAACTGAGTATCCCCTTCATGAAAGTAGGATTGCTTGTAGAGCTGTTGAATAGAGTTGTATTAGTTTTAGCTACGTTTATGTTATATGCATAATAAATGTAGTGAACTTTACAGTAAGCTTTTGACACAAATCAGTGCTGATAAAACTTTAAAGTGTATAAAAAAATAGAATATATTTCAAGTCTCACTGTCTCCATTCAGCCATTTGTAATGAGTATATGCATCTCTATTCACAGGGGGACTACTCTGGGCAGTCTGTTATCAAAGGTTAGCTTCCCTCCATTTCTTGAATCATGAAGAAAAATTCATACCATTATTTAAAACTTCACCAGTTGATTGTGAATTGGTTTGAATTTTGTGTTTTTGCACTGTTGACCTGCAGGCAAAGAAAACATTTTGGTCAAACAAGCTCACAGCCTGGATTCTGATCAGGTAAATTTGTATTTGTGGATTAGTTTCATATGACTTGCAAATGTATAACATACGTTGTTGGTATTTTAAATCTATGCAGTCTTTGTCAGCTACTAATACAGTAATCAGGTCCTGGTGTTTTTTTCTTTCTAGCCTTCAGCAAAAGAGTATAAACATTCATTACATCACCCTCAAGAACTAATTAGTCTCTGTTGAAAAATGAAAGGAAGAAATGTAGGTGTCCCCACAGAACCTTTTTGTGAATGTATTAAAAAGCAATCAACCACACTGCTGTACTTTCAAATAGAGTGGCAGGTTTTCCATAAAAATAGCAATCAATAGTTTTATCTCATTTGCTGTGAATTGGTATAGATATGTTTGTCCTCTTTCTCTGCAGATGTTCCAGAATCCTGCTGCATCGCGTTCACTGTCCAGACCTGTCGAGAAGAGTCAGCCAGCTGTTGCCTGGGACCTGTCCGGTGAACTGGACGCACTCCGACATGAGCTCGAGGCGGTCAAGAGAAGACAGCAGGCGGCAGATGAGGAGACGGCGCAGCTTCAGTCTGCCCTGAACCGTAAAAACCGGGAGTGCCAAGAACTGGTTCAGAGCCGAGACGCTATCCAGAAACAGGCTGACCAGCAGGTTCAAGAACTCGAGGACGCCTTGAGAGACGTCCAGAAGAGGATGCTGGACTCTGAATGTAAGGTCAAACAGCTTCAAGCCCATGTTGTCGCTGTTAAGGAGCACTTAGGAGGCCAGGCGACAGAAGAACTTCGTGTCCAGCTCCAGGATGTCAAGACCAAGTATGAAGGTGCCTCCGCTGAAGTGGGTCGCGTTCGTAACCGCCTCAAACAGAGCGAGAAAGCCTTGGAGGAGTACAAGTCCAGCGAAAACCAGCTAGCAGCTGAGGCAGACAGGCTGACCCAAGAGGTGGCAGCTCTGATGATGGAACGAGATGAACTCGCAGAAACCCTCTCAGAAATGGAAACCCAGTGGAAGGAGACCCAGACTAAACATGGTAACACAGTACCGGCTGAGAAATTTGACAACATGAAAAACCTGCTGACCAATGCCGTTGATGAGAAGGAGCGACAGCTCGCTGAGCTGAGAGAAGACTACGATCGTGTACTGGAGGAGGTGGCAGAGCTCCATCGAAAGCTGGACGGTCCGTCATCGCAAGGGGGATCGGCGGCAATGTCTGCTGAGGAGCAACAGAGGATACGGGCAGCTCTCGAAGAGCAGAATGCATCACTGAAAAGGAAACTGGTGGATGTGACCTCCAAAAGCCAGGCTCTAATTCACGAGGTTGAGGAGAGTGAGGAGGAAAGAGACTTACTACGAGACCAGCTGGATGAGCTCAACAGCAGGATTGAGACTGATTTTATACTCGTAAAGGACCACGAGGAAGCTCGGATGAACATGGTAACAGCTTTGGAGGAGCTGGAGGATAAATTGGTAGAGGCCAGTGAACGTTACGGAAAAGCAGAGGGACAAGTCCAGCAGCTTCAAACCGAGAGGGCCACGCTGCAGGAGAATATCAGGAGTCTCGGAAGTGCCAGCGAGAGACACCAGAGCGAAATGGATGATTTGAGATCTCAGAATGATGATATGATGAGGAAACTCGAGCAGTTGCAGAGAATATATGAAGAAAGAGATAAAGAGTGTTTACAGCTGACTACACAGAGCCAGACCCTGAAAGAAAGCTTGGAGGGTGAGTATGTTCCCAGACAGCGGCATGAGCAAGTGAAGATGGAGTTAACTTCCACCTTAGAGAGTGTTAAAGCTGAGATGTTGAAGTTGGAAACCAAGGAAAAAGAAAGTGGGGCGGAATTGAAGAATGTGAAAGAAGGAAATGATAAGTTGAAGGAAGAGTTGGAAAAGGTTCTGTTGAAGTTGGAAAAATACTATATAAGCACAGAAGACCACAAAGCTGTCACAAACAAACTGAATGAAGCTTTGGCTGAGGCAGAGAATAAAACAAAAGAAGTGTCAGCAATGTATGTGTTGGCCCAGGAGGACACTGTAAAGCTTACTCAAGAATTAGAGGCCCAAAAGAAAGAGCTTGATACCATACAGGAGGCTATCCAGTCTAAGTTCATCCCACTGACAGCAGCTGAGGAGAAAGAACACTCTTACAGCGCCCAGGTGAAAGAGTTGACAACCAAGCTGTTGGAAATGGAAGAGAAGTACAACAAAGAAAGGTCTGCTAGAGAGAGCAATAAGCAGGAGAAAGAGAAACTAAAACTTGAGATGGAATCTGTTCAACAAAGACTCAACACTGCTTTAGTTACCGGTGTGAAGCACAAGGAGGTGGAGGAGGAGTTTGAGGGCAAATTTGAGGAATTGACACAGAGGTTGGTCAACTTAGAGCAGCAGCACAAGGAGGTCACAATTCAGAAAGCTGATCTTCAGGACCAGAATGCCCTCTGCAACACTCAGATCCAGAATCTCCAGGAGCGTCTGAAATCAGAGTTGACTCGAATAGCAACGTATGACACGGAGCTTAAAGCACTTCACGATGCCTTCCAGCAGTCCCAGGCCGACTGCAAGAAAGCAAGAGAGGCTCAGCAGGAGGAGGCCCAGAGGACTTGTGCCCTACAGAAAGAACTGCAGGAACGCCACGGGGATCAGGCCTCTCTGCAACAGCATGCCCAGGCAAAGGAAGCCCTCGAGGCTGAAGTCACTAAGCTTCAAATGGCCCTCCGCGAAGAGGAGGAAAACAACACCCAGAGGGCCGAAGATGTGTCCACCCTGCAATCTGAGCTCCTTCGGGCCACGCAGGCTCTCGACGAGAGTCGCTACAAGGAAGACCAAATGAACCAGCTGAGGAAGGAGAAGCAGCAGCTGGAGGAGGAGGCTGCCAACCTGAGCAACAGGCTACTGATCCTGGCAAAGGAATGTGAAGAGGCCCACCAGGAGGCTACTCAAGCAAGGGAGGGTGAGAGCAATGCCAGGACGGAGATGGAGGCCGTCCAGGAGAAGGGACGTGCCATCGAAGGAGAAATCAGTGAGCTGAAAGAGAGATATGACGAGTCGCTCAGCACCATCTGTGATCTTCAGAGGAGGATTCAGACATCGGCTCAACAGACTGAGGCCAAGGACAAGAAGGTGGTTTTAAAAAAATGGCATTACTACTGAGTTGTTAACAGACATTAATGTGCTCAGTCATGGGTTTTAATGTCCAAACTACTTTTCATACAGCCAGTATGAATGTTTGACAGTAATTAAATGTAACTACTATAGATTCGAAACATGATAATCCACCGATTAAGAATATTTATGTCTGTTTTTGACTATAAGGAAAGCAAACCTGCTCTGTGTAGATTGTGAAAGAAAATCTAATTTTTGCTTCTATTTTTAGGGATGAATTATTTTTTCTTACTGAAGTAATGTTTGGATGTATCGGAAATAACCCTAACATTAGTGTGTGCCTTTGTGGGTGTGTGTGTGTGTGTGTGTGTGTGTGTGTGTGTGTGTGTGTGTGTGTGTCAGATCACGGAGTTGCTGACAGACGTCGAGCGATTAAAGCAGGCTCTGAACGGTTTGTCCCAGCTGGCGTACACCAGCAACGCACCCAATAAGAGACAGACGCAGCACATTGACACACTCCAAGCCCAGATCAAGAGCCTACAGCAACAGCTGGCTGTAAGTGGAGATGCATCACATATTGAAATACATATTATGGAATATAACACGTGCAAATCCTGCTTTATATTTAGTTAGATTCACTGTCCAGCACCCGTCTTTCTGTTTGTAACGGATTGGGAAAAGGACTGTCAGAGCCAATGATAAGTTTTTCATTTTCAATGATAATGATATACAGCATTTTCTTGACAGAGGGTTAATGCAGTAATATTTTGACCTCACAATCCTGAATCTCCTTACATTAGTCAAAGAGTGCACTGACTTCTGTTGTAGTACAAATGGTTATACAGTAGGAAGAAACTGGGCACTGTTCTTATCCATGACATTTAGGTGTGGCTTCAAGATTTACTTAAACAGATCATGTGGAAGTAAAATTCAGTGATTGCACTGCATCCTTATTTACAAGATGGTGAAGACATTGAAGCAATAACTGTGCCGTCTTCATGTTCTTCTCCTTCCCCTCTTCTCGATCAGGATGCTGAGAGGCAACACAGGGAGGTGGTTTCAATTTATCGAACTCATCTTCTCAGTGCAGCGCAGGTAAGTTCCTCTTGTTAATTTCTATTGAAGTGGTAGATGTCTGATTTCTTTCTTAAATTCCGAAACTGCACATTGACCGCTGAGAAAGTCTGTCATTCCTATCAATGGTCTTAATTTAAATTATTCATGAATAATTAAGAACAGCAAGATTCAGAGATAAAGTGATTACATTTGAGAACTGACTCCAGGATAGAATAAGTGATCTGATAAAAGTTCTCTTAAATTTTACTTGTTTTTGAAAAGAGATGGTTGATTCCATCAAAAAAAAAACCCAGAAAACACTGACTTGATTCAGAAACGCACGTGCATTTTTGTTGAACCCAGCTGTGTTTGATCTTTATCTTTCAGCATTTGCATTGAGCATTTATCATTTACCATGGACTGTATCAGTCCTCAGCCGTTCCCGGCAACAACTCATTCTAAAATCTCCCTTCACAAATGTTATTGGTTAGCCACAATATCTGCCATCAGTAGAAAGTAATTGGGGATAATATGATAAGTCCAATTCGGTGTAGATTCGCAAAGGGGGGTTCAAAACTGCTCCACCACGCAGTTGGATCCATGACAACAGCTGCAGCATGGCTCTAGTTGGCTTGCACTCAACATTACTGAGAGGTGAAACAGATCACTGAAGAGTTGCATGGCACACTGGCAGTGCACATTAAAACAATAAACGCTCGCACTGCTGCAAACACTGAATGACGTGTAGAAAACAAGCAAAAGATGTTTTCTTGAAATCACGTCTGTTTTATATCTTCAGGGGTTGTTCTTTTGTCACAATCAAACAAAACCACTTGCAGCACTGCCTGTGGTTTCTAAGATGTCACAGGACAGCCTGCTGATTATTTTAGGCATCCATTACAGGTGGATCGGGAAAATGTCACAGTAACCGCAGTGGTTTGACACCCTGTTGGAGCAGGCTACAAATCCATTAATCAAAGCAGGAAACATATTTAAAAAAAAAAAAAAAAAAAAAGCAAAAATGTTGCAACAAAATTTCACTAAGCCCAAAACACAGCACGATGTGTTATGTGAGCAATTAACAGAATTTACAACAGTAAGTATCATAAGTGGACTAACAGAAGCCTGTTTCTGATTGTTTGTCTCACAGGGCCACATGGATGAGGATGTTCAGGCTGCCTTACTACAGATCATCCGCATGAGACAGGAGTTTGTGTGTTGAAGTTTCCTCAGACAAAACCCAACTTACTGCAGATTCACCGTTTTCACTACCCCCCCCCACCCCCTGCAGCAAAGTGTCCCTGCTGTGGCCCCTGTGGGTGCTCATTGTGTTTGTGTGTTTGTCTTTGGGCAAAGATTTCTCCAAACCGGCTGCTCTGAAATCCATTTTGTCATAGTATATTGCTGAACTTTGGTTCCCAAACATCTAACTCTGTGTTGTCGGTGCACGTGAATAATGGTACAAATGTGATAATTCAACTTAAGTAGAAACACAGCAAGCGAATCTCAATTTACCTAAATTTCAATTGTATCACCTCAAGCTGATGTCCTTTATCAAAGCAGGCAGTAAAATCGTTTTTTGACTTCATCATCTACCTAGAGTTTATACAGAAATGTTCTTCTGTTTTAAATTGCGACTCCATACATTTCTGTCACATATTTTGTAAGTAAGAATTTTGGTGGATTTAACCCCAAATTATTCACTATTTAGGAGTTATTTTAAACTTTGGTCCCTTTCAGTGATCACGCAGCAATAAAAGTAAAAACGGAAGTGAACACAGAGACCACTTTTCACATTCCCAACTGACAGTCTGCTCTCATACACAATTTTTGGTCGAATTGTAAAGGTAGGCTCACCTTTTTTTTTCTTTCTTTTTTCTTTCTTTTTTTTTAAGCTGACATTGATACAACACTCACATGCCTGTACAGTATTTACATTGAATGAGTCACTGGAAGCTATAATCACTCCTCTTGTCCATAGTGGCAGTGAAGAGATCCCCTCTTGACAAGATTTCAGTGCAATTTTTAAAAAGAATTGCAATACACAAGGATCAATGACAGAGGCTTATCCATCACTGGCAAACTATCTGAAAGACACATCAAAATGACACATTATGTCGAAAAGTTTGGAAATCAAAAGGTTATGTGGATTTATCAATCTATAAACAATGGAAACAGACCATTATTTGCTCTGTGGCTGTTCATAAGTCTAATGGCCTCTACAATTAAAAGCGAACTTCCTCCTATTTATTTTATATACAGGTAATTTAAAACGCATTTCTGCTGGCATTAACTTAAAAAAGCCATAAAGGACATGTTAAGGGTCCTTGATAATCTTATATGTTTTTTTTTTTTTTTTTTTAAATGAGGTTAACAACACATTGTCAGTTCTTATCCTTTTTGACAAAGGGATGTAAAACAGCAAGTGACTTTTAAAAAAAAAAATTGGAAATATTTTCAATATGGGGGAAAAAAAAGTCAATATTCTTGGTTCATTAGAGGTGCAGCTGAGCCCTTTTCACAATGACATCTGCATATTCATTGTGAAAACGGCTTATTTTGATCTGAAATTTCCTCTTTGGTTTTCCTGCCAATGTTTCCTTGCACATTAAGAAGAAAAATGTTGAACTAAAATAACAGCACAGGAAGAATGATTACAGCAAACAACAGCTCATTCAGTATATATTTAGGTTTGTCAGCATAGTTTTAGTGAGTTGGGAAAAAAATGTGAACCTGTTCTTTAAGCTTGTTTTATGTCAGTTGTAACACTTCAGCTACTTTTTGAGACATTTGAGCCAAACTGTACTCATTTTTTGGCACAGTTAATTGTCTTCTGAAGGGCCAAACTAGCACGTTTTCAAAAAAAAAACCAACATCCAAATACCAAAGACCTGAAGTTCATCCAAATCTAAAAAAAAAACAAAAAACAGTAAAAAAAAAAAAAACAAATACCAAAAAAAACCTTTGCCATTTTGGTAGATGGTAGGACAGTTTGTGGTGGATTTGGCAGAGCTCTCAGTTGTCTCTCTCACACAGTGTGGTTCCGTGAGTCTGTGCATCGGCTGTGCTGGATTTGAGCCATGGAGGTGTTGGGTGGAGATCTCCTGCTGTGTCCTACAGTTTGCAGTGGCACGTCGTCCTTTTGTTGAAACCAGAGTGTCCTCTAGTGGTGAGACTTGGCAGGCCAAGTTGATAGAAATTTTAATAATCAGTGCGGCTCAGGGGTGGGCAGTTGTTGTTTTTTGGAAGCTGTGAAGTCTGCGTGCTTGCACTCAACACTATGGAAGTTAATTATAAATTATACATAAAAGAGAGCTGATAGAATATTAAATGTGAATGTAAAACTTAACCGACAGAGCTCAACTACTAATGTCTGTCGCTTTGCATTACTGCATTTTAAACCAAATCCCCTATTTAAAGATGGCAGATGTCCCCAGGTAGCAGCTAAAGCCCGACTTTATGTGAAGCCTTGTTGATGCAGCGGTGGAATTTTCAGCTGTCCCCAAAGGTTGCGTACCCCTGAGCCAGCTCTTTGTGACTCTTGATGGTGTAGTGTAGTGGTGTTGTGATTGTTGAGCGAGTCTCTTGTGCCTTTACACTGATATATTTTTCATAGCTTTGTACTACTTAAATTACTGTACTACAGCGTGACAATTCTGATAATTCAGCAGGTCTGGAAAGTAGAACGGCACAAACACGTTCAGGGTAACATTTACTGTAGGATGCCATTTGATAGGAATAGAACAGATCTCTTCCTTTATGTTGGTAGACGACCCCTTAGCAGTTAGTTATTTGAAGCACTCCAGTCTTTAACTTTCAGCTAATACACATTACCAAGTAAAATTTCTTGGTCTCTGTTTTTATACTGTGGCCAAAAACACTCTTTACACAGACAGATAGTTAGTGAAGCAATACCTCTTGCATTTTATAATGCAGATTTTAGGAATTAATTTTTTTTGACATATCTTACTGTCTTCCCTCCACTGTTAACATAGACTATAAATTGAATCCAGTTCAATCTCTAAATACACGTACTGTAAGCCAATCTGTTTAAATTGGTTGTTTTCTTTGGCAATAATATTTGTGTTTGTGAATCAATAATACAAAATTAATAAAAGTGCCTAACATAGAAAACTACCTTTTTTTTGTTTGGTGTATTTGGTCATCACCCCAGTAAAGAACCTTTTACCATTTTTAGCCGTGCTGGTCTTGTGGTCCAGACTGGGATAGCTCAACCACTATTCAATGGATTGCCATGACATTTTGTACAACACTTTCATGGTTCCCAGGGGATGAATCCTGACTTTGACGACCTCTTTCCTGTGCATTTCCTGTGATACCACAGTGGATCAAAGTTCTCACGTATGCATTGAAATATCTCCATGATGAATTGGCACAAAACATTGTGCAGATATCAAAGGATAAAATTTCTGAGGACTTCATTGATTCTCAGACATCTGGTCACACATGCCTTTTTCTATACTTTGGTTAGTAAATTAATTATTAACAATCATTTATTAAAGGCTCCTCTGGCCCATTAAAAAATGCACTTATACAAACAATGCCTAAATACAGACAAAACTTAAGGTACAAGAAACATCATGTGGGTGCCATCTTACATAGCAGGGGCTGAATTACTGTTGTATCTGAAGGGACCAAGTATGTTAACAATGTGATTTCTAGACATGTGTTGGCAATTTTATCATTTACAGCATCAAAGATATCAGTAGTATTGGTCGAAAAACATCATACTGGCACTGCAGCCGTCAGGCAAGAAGAACATGCTAGAAACGCATATTAAACGCTACCCATAGGCAACTTAGGGAAGTTTTTCAATGCAGACTAAAGAGCAGGGAGCAGTAGGCCCTTAATAGGGTTTGCTTCCTCTGCAGTTAGCACCACCTGACCTTGTGCAGGAGTTTACTTTGATCACATAAGGTTGTGACAATCACATAATCAAGGGAGGAAATGGAGATGACATTTTGCAATTTTCAGTTATACCTTTCAGTTATACCTGGGGGGGGGATCCAGTGAAGGCAAATAAATACATGCATTGAGTTTTTGTTTCACTTAAAATTAATATTGTTAAATTGACTGATATTATGACCAAATAACTTTACAATGCTAACATTCAAAACCAAGATGGTGAACATGGTAAATGTACCTGTATCAAAGGACCTGAAAACCTCTTTTCTCAATCAGGGAGCAATTGTGGTCAGAACAGTTTAGGCCATTTTACATGAAAGATTTAGAATTAGGATTTAGTCATTTACAATAGGATTTAGAAATATTTAAACCAAGTCAGATGGAAGTTTTGTGTAGCTTTCTTTTTTTTTTCTTATGTTGCCAGACATTGGTCAATCAAACGTGATCGACATCCACACAATCTGATGAAGCGGGTCATAGCCGAGTTCGTTGGCCTGAACCTTTCCGTTGATGGGGGTTGCTCGTTCAAGATCTAATGTCACAAAGAAGCACCACGTCTTCAGGGGCTTTAAGTTAAACAGTATACGATTGCTTTTAGCTGCGCACACTCTCACTTCCCTTGTGAGAACAGCTCAGTTCATGTGGTTTCACTTTAAGTATAATCAACCCAGGAATGAAAGCGAGTAGCTCTTTGGCACACAGCGCTCACTTTTATCTTTGAACCCATGCCTCTATTGATTTGTCTGTTGCCCTTTTTTTTTTTTTTTTTTTTATTCTTCACGAGATTTATTTTTCATTAGAGCTCTTTTCAACAGGATGCCTAGAACAGGGGTCAGGTCTATTTCAGTTATCTCATTTCAGACAAATTCATGGCATGCACAGTCACTGAGCGAAGGGGGGAATTTCCATTTTAAAATTACATTGTGGTTGAACTGGCCTTCGCCTCTGAAAATAATCAAGATTACTAATACTATAAAAAAAAAAAAATCATTAATGCAACCTTCTAGCAGAACTCAGAGTTTATGGGTAAAAGCTAATTCATCCCTTATCCTATCCTCTGTTCACACACACGCACGCACACAAACACAAACCCTCTAATGGATACAAGACTTGTCCTGGGTTTGATTTCTTTGAGCAAAAGCTCACTGGTTTCAAGTGGCAGCCCTCCCTCCTCCGTTCTCCTCCTCCTTCCTTGGTTTTATGATTCCCTTTTTTGCGGTCTGCACTGAATAAGCTGTTCTCAGCAATTATGGCAAATACAATTCAATCTGTTGGTAGATCTCTCTTTAATCTCATTTCCAGGGTCCTAATCAGTTCCATACGTCCACTTGCGGCCATTTGGTTAACCACTGTAACCCCTTCCCCCGCCGCAAAGAATCCCATCTTTATAAAATTCGTCATCCCCAAGAAGGATCAGAGATGTTATTTATGTTGGAATAAGCCTTGGCCATCCACCGCATGCCTCATGAGTGGTAAACTGGCTGAGGAAGCAGGCGGGTGGTTATATACACATCAGATACACGCCCACATCTTCGCTTCCAGTCCTCTGAGCTGTCACGAACGTTTGTTATCTCACGCAGCGGCCTTCCACCTCTGCAGCTGCTCCGCTCTCCTCCCGACGCTCGTTCCCCCGGAGGAGCCGCCGTTCCCTGTTCGCCGCGCAGCAACTCAGGGGCCTCTCTTCGCGTCTTACAGTAATTGTCATCGCTTCTTGTTGTGACTACCACACACGTGAAATCTCCTCTGCCCTCACTTTCAACACTTGTGTTTTTTTTTATTTCCATCCTTCCTGTCCTACATGGACAGATTAACCTGTTTAAGGCCCCCTAGGCCAAAAATAAAATAAAATGAAATAAATAAATTAACTGTTGGGCCCCTGTTGTTTCAAAATCCTCAGTAAAAGAGCACTATTACAATGGCCTTTTTTATTTTTCTTTAAAAGGAGAAAAAGCAGGATAACAGAACCAGAGTTAATTTTTTTTTATTCCACACATTCTTCCTCGTCAAAACCTGGCGCCTACATTCCCCACAATGGAACTTGAGCGCCGACAGTCCTTAGAATGGGTGAGCTATGCTAGTAGCGGCTAACATGGCGAGCAGAAGCCTCAAAAGCAGGGATGGGGAGCCGGTGTGGTAATCTCACCTCTCACTCGCTCAACACCTCCAGGGCTCTCTTCGTTTTCCTCTTCAGACCCTACAAACGCTAGCTCAACTGATAACACTTGAGGACTTTTATCGGTTTTGGCAGAGTTAGGACGACCGGTCAGAGCGTTGGTGGCTCGTTTCCCCAGCTCCTCATGTCCACGTGTCCATGTGTCAAAAGTGTCAGAGGGCAAAACATCCCTTAAGTGCAGACCAGCTAGATTGCTGCCATTGGTTTTTTGGTTTTTGTAAATGGCTGAAAAAGAGGCTGACTGTAAAGCAAAAAGTGTTTCATACAAAATCAGCCATTTAGAAGTTGATATTATACTTAAGTGCTCCAAACCCCCACCCCCCACCCCACAGAATTTGGAAGTAATCACTTTATCAAAAGAGGACATAGTGAAACTGGGGCACTCTTGGTGTCTGGAGATCCGAGGCCCCAGAGCGGTTGCTGTTTTTAACAGGTCGCCCAGCCTTGCTGTCGTATCGTCTTTTTTTTCTTTCCTCCTTCTCCCCTCTGCTTCCTTCCTTCCTGCTGTTTTGCCTTTTGTCTCTCATCCTTCCTTCCTGGTTAGTGCCACAGGTCAGGTCAATCAAGAGTTCAGTGCCATATTTGTCTCCCTGGTGCAATTGCTAACTATTTCTCAGTCACTAATAGGCCATTACTCAGGTGGTGCCGGCCAGCCAGCTTGTGAGGCTATACTGAGGGCAGCAAACACGAGGCCAGGGGCCCCTCTTTTTTCATTAGTCCCTTGAGGAACTGGACTACTTTTGGCTCCAGGCCGAGACAGGCAAGGCCCCTTTAATGTTTTTGCAGAGCTCCAAAGCACTTTGTTGCCTCAATAAAGTTCATTTATGGGATAATAAGGCTCTGGAGGACACATGGTGCTGATTTTAGTTGAATGGTTTCAGCATGGCTCACATTCCCAAAACCAGTTCTCTTGTCTCCCTGCCTTCTCTCCCTCTCCTGTCGTTTATTTCATCTTGTTTCTTTATCTTTCTCCACTCCTCACTTTTCTCCTTCTCCTCACCTCGCATCCTCTATGCACTCTTTACCTGCTGTCATTTATTATTCTTCTTTCTAACACTTTGGCGGTGTAACTGTCTGATCCTGGGTTGACCTGGGATTTGCACACCTGGGAATGAGTAGCAGCGAGGGGGCAGGAGGCCCTCTCATTTCCCAGGATTTATTCCAGAGCTTTAAAGGGGGACGGCAGGGGGGGTGGGGGTGGGGGGCTGGTGGTGGTGGTGGGGGGGATCAGAGGAATGAAAACCCTCAAGCCTGAAACTCTGGCAGAAGGTCAAGCTTTACATGCCAAGACTACACCAGAGCCGAGTGCCCCGGACATTTGCCGTATCAAAGTACATATACAGGGCTACGTGTGCGGAAACAGACTCCTATACTCTGAGGATGGGTTAAAACACACACACACACACACACACACACACACACACACCTCCACTTCTTGTTATCCCTCGGTTATTACACGAGGCTTACATAAGTGTTGGCCATCTTTCCCTGAAACCCGGTAAGGACATTGTACACCACTGTACGCTAAACGGTTTCATCTGCGTTCAATGTTTTTCTTTTTCCCTCATTAGTAGCTGGTTAACCACTAATGCTCAGTATATCTGCTCAGCTTTTCTTCCTCCCTTCATTGACTTAGCTAGAAACAGATGGGGCCCCAAACCGCCGCATCTCCCTCTCCCTGCCGACTGTCATCCTTCCCACCGCTTCTTTCACAATAATCTCTCGCTCTCAAACGGAAAATCGCCCCAGTTTTTGCATGTCTGCTCGTGGCGTATGAGACGGCGTATGTGGTTTAATAGGATAAGGCTTTCTGGGGTTGCTCGGTGCTTTGGAAACATGGCAGAGGCCACCACTGGTCGCTTCGGTCATCTTAAAGACATTGGGGTAGGCCCGGGGGTGTTAGCTCGAGCTTGTTAGGGATGGTTGGAAAAGGCTGTGCTTTATTCCATAATGAGGAGTGAATGAAAAGCTGTGAGTCTTGGGGACTGACGTTGATTTGACGTCGGTGTTTGGTAACTGCTCTGTTTTTTGGGGTTTTTTCGGTTGTGGTATCTTGGGGACAGCACGCCGGTTGGATAGCCAGTTAGGCCGAAACAACCCGCTGACGCAAGGGTGATTTAGACTTATTTATATGTAAATGGGATAACTATTACATATTACTCAAGTTTAAGATACATATAGAGAATTTGAGTGGTGTGGGTATTTAGGCTTTGCCTTGTTTCTGCCGCTGTGCATCACTTCAACAGCCTTTCCATCGTTACCCCAGGGCCCACAATTTGTGGCAGTTGAGTAGTTGGAAAGGTAGGATGTGTAAGTCACTGTAAAACCACAATTCATGTTCACCTTTGAATTAAATTAATGAGATACAGTGTGTTAATTAGTGAGTCTACCTTTGAAATTTTGACAGACACAGTCTTTGTGCTGTGCTAAGCTAAGCTAGTCATCTCTCTGCTCCAGGTCTGTACTAAACACACAGACATTAGGGGGATATTGATTCTCCAATCTAATTCTCGAGAGGAAAGCAAATACGTATATTTCCAAAACTGTCCGGCTATTACTTTAACATTAGCAAAAAGAGCAGAGTGGGTGTGATGAGTGGCATGTCGCGTCCCATAGAGCCAGGGGCTTAAGGAAATACTTAAACATTTTGGGGATTACGCCCAATTTCTGTTCTGAACGGGAAGATTGTTGCCACTTTCATGTCTGGAGGATAAATCATGAAAGCTGTTGCAGCAGCTGGTTTGCTTAGCCTAACATAAAGGCTGGGAGCAGGGAAAGACCACTAGCCTGGGTCCGTCCGACGGGGCCATAAATTCCACCTACCGACATCTCTACAGCCAATTAACAGGCTGTATCCTGTTTATCTAATCCACAGACAAACAATTTCTTGGCAAACAACAGACGGGAGCAGCCATGCTAACACCCCGGCCCTGTATTAAACACAGGCAAGGGAGTGGTATGATTTTAACGAGTTGCATATCCTATGTCACACAGCGCTAATTGCTTAAAGCTGCAAACACTGCATCGACATATCATCACCTTTTAAGTTGATATGGAGACCTTGTAAGAAAACACTTGCTTATCTGCACATCCAACAGTTACACAACAACGTCATAATTCACTCGGAGTCCAGTCTCTGTCCACCTGGCAAACACAAGTCCCATATTCGCTCCCTTTTTAGTTCTGGTTTTGGTCTCTGCCAACTCCTGAGGGAAATAAATGGCTGTTTAGCTGCTCAATGCTTAACTGTGTTCACCAGATATCCACTAACTGTATCTGTCTGCAGGCTTTTTTGTTTTTTTAACCTAAAAATAGCTGCCCACTGTGGCCAGAAATGACGGCACGAGATCGGTAAGGGTGAAACAAAACAGTAAATTTACAAAACCAGATGGCTAAACAATGATCTGAAACTTAGGTTAGTCTAGCGCAGAGCATCCACCACTTTGCCTAGTTTGCGACCTCTTGCCCAACATGAATTATCTTTAATTTCACTTTGTAGTGGGTTGGTGATGATGTAGTGGTTCGGGGGTTGGGGGGGGTCATTTCCTCGACAGAACTGGGATTTCAGTTGCGAGGGGGTCAAAAGGTGAAAACACTCGAAATCTCTCTCCTGTCTCAGCAGTGGTTTCATTTGCTGAGTTAGTGTCACACCGGATCGTAGATATTAACTCGGTCTGACTTCAGATCAGCTTTATTGGATGGAGTGGTCGGTGGTTGAGAGCTGAACGAGTTATACAAGCCTGTATTGTCACACACCATCTAATTAGACGCGTAAACGGAAACTCTTTTCTTTGGGCAGGAGTTCACAAGATGTAAACAGGCTGTAAAAACGGAGACATCTGTATTCATTTTTTCCCCCCCTTTCCGCCACATTTGGTAATCTTTAGTCAACACAGCTCAAGATCAAGAAGTCCTGAAGGTGATTCTTGCCAAATAAATGTTTGGCTCATCTGCTGAACACTCACAAGAGTTATTTTTAGCCATTTTTTAATTTGATCAAGTTGTAATCGGTCAAACATGCATGTGTATCAAAAAGGCCTTGTGCTGACAATATCTACTGTGATATTTTCACAAAAAGCTCAGTATATAACTAAATACTTTTACTTGTATACTAATTTAAGGTATCTGCACTTAGTACATTTACATGATAATTTCTTTATACTTTTTCTGAAGGGGAATATTTTACTTTTCACTCGATCATACTGCGTTATATTTAATCGTTTCTCTGTAGATTATGGCTTTAAATACTTAAATCACATAAACATCTCATAAATTAAGATACATTATTATACAGTAAATAAAAAGTAGTTCAAATTGACTCCAGCCCAGGCAAAATACATTAAAATGCTACGCATCCCTTTCCACTTGGCGCACTTACTACATTCTTCATAACTAATGGCTTTATAAATATTAATTGAGTTTGTTATTAATGCTTTGTAGATCAATCAAAGGCCTACTTTAGGGTTGCCAGGTGGTAAAAAAAAATAAAAAAGCAAAAACTATTTGGCTAGTGTTTATCCACCTTTGTAAGAAGCCATTCGGCCTCATGAGTACTTATACTGTACTAAGTAAATTTTTTCATTAATACCCACATACTTTACTCGTAATGGAAAACTTTTTTACACTGCGGCATCGCTACGGTGCTCCCCAGTCCGGTCCGAGTACATTTTCCATCACATCAGATGGGTCTGGATTTTTGACAACTTTAACTGACAACCTCTTTTAAAGCGTAGAGTGTCATAACACTTGAAATGTACCTCTCAGTCCCCCTACACTTGGACCAGTCTAGATTAAGAGACAAATATGTTTTTATAATCTGCATCCCCATCATTGTCTTTGTTTATGTGAAATAAGAGTGGGTGTGTGTGTGTGTGGGGTGGGTGGGGAGGGGTGTTCATTATGCACCTAATTAATCAAATATATCTTTGGAGAATCAACACTTCTTGGCTGTATTGAAAATTGGATTGATCCCACAGCTTGGAAATAAATAAAAAAAAATAAATAAGAGATGAAATCCTAATTGGATTTTGTGATGTTGCCATACTGCGCTTGGCATCCTCTTTTAATCACTGACTCTGACCTTTTGATGCCCAGGAAGAAAAAGACGAGCCTCGTCACTCCACCCCCATAACGTCCATCCCCACTGTGCGGTATCCTTATATAACTACTGACCTTGCTTCCTCATTAGGGACGGGTCGAGGGATTAGATACAGCGCTCTATCCTCAAATTGTCAAAAGTGCCTGCTTTTATCGCAGGATATTGAAAAGTTTGCCTTTCTGTGATCTCAGCCCGGTTGGACGACGGCTGCCTCTTTGTGTCTTTGAGCTCTGATGCAGAAGTCCCAGTGATTGGAGGGTTTCCGGCATTCCAGCTTGTAGTCTCGTGGGATGTGCTCCCGTTCACCTGATCTGGGTTATTTGGCTTTGACGAGCTGCGGGGAGCTGCTGTGTGTGTGTGTGTGTGTGTGTGTGTGTGTGTGTGTGTGTGTGTGTGTGTGTGCGTGTGTGTGTGTGTGTGTGTGTGTGTGTGTGTGTGTGTGTGTGTGTGTGTGTGAGAGAGAGTCTCACAGTCGGTCGTGTATGAAGTGTTTGTGTGTAAGGATACAGGCATCTCACAGACCTGACTTTCATGGCTTCACTTCAGAGGGAGCTTCCCTTTGGCAAGATATCTCGCCCTCGGGGAGACCAAAGGGAAATATTTATAAATCATCCGCGCAACCAATATTGAAGCCAGCCCAGGAGGTCAGAGCTATTCGCTGGACACCCGTCGCCCAGAACAGTGCAAATACACCTCCAGGTCCGCCTTGCTGACCCACAGGAGTGTCCCTGGAACCACATCCCTGACCTGAGCTGACTTATACATCATACACGCCATTTGGACCTATTAATACAAACATGCTCCCTCTGGGATTGTGAACTGCTGTTTGCTGGAAGATCAAATGTAAACATCTGGTACTTCAGCGATGAAAACAACTTACAACATCCAGTCTCTGCAGCCTCTCTTCACCATACCGCATCTGCTCCTCGTTGTTTTTCTTGTTACTGTCGGGCCTGTTTGATTTGATTGCGACTACATGCTGCAGATGGGAATGAAATAATGTAAACACACTAGGAATTACTTATATTCCCCTAAATGTGTTGTGTTATGGCAGCTGAAGCATTATTTTCCTCCTTTTTTTCTAAATGTATTGCAATCAAGATTTTTGCCAAGCTGAGGATATTTTCATTGGCATTCTGGATTTTTAAACTATGCTCTTTAAGATATTGAGGATTATGTGAGGACTTGAAGCCATTTTGGTTCACTGAATTGCATTTGATTTGGGTGGGGGGGGTTAGTTAAGACATTGGTGTGTTAAGGTCAACCTCAGATAGAAATAAGAAATAAGTTATTGTTAAACATAAATATAAACATGTTTTAGGAGATTATGTTTTAGAAAATAAGTTTGAAAAATGGATTATCAACATTTTTACCAGTGATAGATTCAGATGAAAAACTGTATCCATCTTATGTAAGTGCTCCGCTGATTTTGTATTCCACTGCCATAAAGTTGTGGGACTTGCAAGACACAGACAAACAAGAAAGTGCTGTCAAAAAATTGCAACTACAGAGGATGAGATATCCAGATTTTCAGTCCATAAAGTGGGTCAAGCTCCAAAAACACTGGATCCTACACATTTTGCTTGAGAAAATTTCTAATAGGACATTATAATATTATATGATTTATATTTAGTGTCATTTCTATTTCTTACGTGTGTAATTAGTCAATTTAAAAAAGATGACTGTGATGTTTTTTATGATTGGTAACTATAGTGAGCTATAGCTCCCATCACTGAATGACAGCCACATATATAAAGGAACTATTATGGTAAAACATTTTGCAAGATGAAGAAAGCGTTGTGTTCTAGTGCCCCTCAGGCAATGTGCTGGTGATGTGTATTGATCTGAACTCCAGTGCCTTGGAAACCAGTGTATTCGACCGCTTGACGCAGTGGGAGGAATTCTTCTGTGCTTGCAGGTGTATGGCTATGTGTGTGGACTCTGACCTTTGCCACAACCTGGCTCAAGGCTGGACAAAGGAAGGGAGACCACACATGAGTTGCGACTAATGATAAGTTTATTTTACTCAACTGGAAAAATAAATTAACGTACAGACAAACAACCGCTGCCACACCAGGCGAGCTTGAATCTCCCTGACGACCGAACTCCGTCCACCAGGCTCCTGTAGAGAGAGGCCTGCTCAGAGAGGGTCGTCACAGGCCTTTTCGAGTGGTAATTTTATGCATTTGGCGCAATGGCATTGGAAAAGCAGAGTAAATCTTTTTTTGATTAGACTCATGAATATAATATGTAGGTCAACAGAGAGAGTGGTTTAACCCTGTAAGCGTCACAAGTTCTGAAGAGAGGACGAACAGGCCACATGGTGGGAAATATGGCTCTGCAATGTATATGTATGTGTATAAATGTTTATGTGTGTGTATATATATATATATATACACACACACACATATATGTCTGTATGTATGTATATACACATATGTATTTATGTATATGTAAATATATATATATATATATATATATATATATATATATATATATATATATATAATTCTAAACATATTGGGTTAAATTATGGAGATAAAGTGTAAAAACGACATCTCAAGTATTTCCATTTGATGTTATAGTAACACCATAAAAACAAGACAAGGATTATATGAATCGAGTAACTGGCGGTTACAGAATATAGAAAGCCACATTTGACAGTGTGGAAAGATGTGGAAAATATCATTTTTGTAATGTTTTAACTGAGAAAAATCCCTTTTCAAGAAATGTAGTCAAACAAGAATTCTTTGCAATAGATGTTTGGTGCATTTTAAAGCAATACCTCTACACTGTTGCAGTTTATTGGAAAAATACACACATATTTCATACCTAGCACCTTAAGTATCATTCCAAGGTGAGGTTTGGTATAAGCAGATGTATTTATCGTCAGGAACGATGTTCATAGTGAAAATAACAGTAACTGAAACATTAGAAATGTATTATTAATTTTTGTATTGGGGGCAGGGAGTGTTTACATACGTTACCCAGCAGCCTTTTAATACGAGCAATGTTTTTATCTCTCTTGAATCGTAATGAATAGCGCCGATAAGGACAAAGGGATGACTCTCAGCTTCAGTTAAGTAATTTCCTTGTCCACACTGGACAATTTGTGTGGAAAGGTACACTGTTAATTGGAAATTACTGCGTAACCCCCGGGAAACAAAGGGCTTCAAGTCCTGCGCTTGAAACACACACAAGAGCACATCAGAATCTTTATAACGACATGTTGGCAAAGTCAAGTAGTTTCTCTCTACATATGCAGTGTTAAATTTTGGTGAGTTTATGTACATAACAGTTACAACAGTTTTCAGTGGGTGACCTGTTATAGCTGCAGCATCGGTTGTAACCAGCAGAGGACAGCATATCCCCATCTGTTCAGCTATCGATGTATGCAAGGACACCCCCCCCCCTTTTTTTTTTAAAGCAACAAAATGAGTGAGCTGACTTCAATAACAGTTCCCCTTCCCCTCAGAGAAGATCGCGTTTTGATGTGGGATGGTGTAAAGATCAGGGAACCCACCATCCGTCAGAGCTGCTGCGGGCGCTAAAACCTTTTATTTATTTATGATGTTTTTTCATACATTTCATCATTGTTGTGCAACATATCCTGCTCCTTGCATGAACACTCTTTAAAAATCATTGACTGTTTGGGACATTTCAAAAATACTTCCAGACACCGACTGTTTTTGATTCACTCAAGACTAAGATCAGACGGAGAGTGAGGGATGATACTGGCGTGCGTGGAGGCTGTAAATAACAAGGCCACCTCTGAGGCAAAATACACTGAAAAATATGATTTCTGGATACAAGAGGGGGAAAAAATGGGTTGTACTGTAGGTAGAAAGTAAAAAAGTAGTAGCTGTGGCAATAAAAAAGAGAATTCTCGTTTCCACCACTCTTGTTATTGGAGCCTGTTCTGACTGTCAGAGGACCTGACTGAACCCTGACCTCTCTGCCAGCAGCATGAGGAAGTGGTTAGACAGACTCATAACAAGAGCAAGAGAAACCGAGGCTGAGGGGAAGAGAAGTGCATGTTCGCTCTGAGTTTGTCTTTGTTTTTTTGGCACGGCACCTCAGGGCACCGCTGCGGTTCTTCCTGTGCTTCACAAAGTCTCTCAGACTGCCTATCTGTGATCAGGCTACATGTTTGCCTGTCGAACCTAAACCGCATCTCCTTTTTTCCCTCTATGAGCGAGTGACCTCATTATCCGTCTGAACGCCGTACTCTTGTGAGAACCCCCCCCACCCCCACCCCCCGCCCCTCGCCAATCCCATTAATTCAGCCACTCTCCGTTGACCATGTGGGTGAAGTGCAGATGGATAAACCAGGCTGCTGCTCCATTGCACCCGGGCAGTTTCACGCTCATAAACGCAGTCAGGGCTCAGTGAGAGCACACTCATCGTTGAACTCCCGCCCTTCCAATCCCTTCATGTCGTACCAAACTCTTTCTTGCTTTGTGTGTGTGTGTGTGTGTGTGTGTGTGTGTGTGTGTGTGTGTGTGTGTGTGTGGGTGTGGGTGTGGGTGTGGGTGTGTGTGTGTGTGTGTGTGTGTGTGTGTGTTTCATACACACTCCCACACACTCTCGGCAGTCTGGAGGGGACATGCCAGATGTCAGTGCTCCGTCTTGGAGCAATTAAACCAGTTGTTATGATGAAAGAATTTATTTGCCATTTGTTTCTTCTGCTCAAGACTAATTGAGTGATTGAAATCTTAATTAGATTAGCTCTCTTTTTTCACCTTCATTGTTTCTCAGCCTCTTTAATCCCTCATTTGTATTTAAACTCTTAGCTGTTAAAATTATACCTCTGTGTTTAAAGAGTTCTGTGCAGAGCTGGAAAGCAGCTAATTACTGTAAACCCACTGCAGTTACTGGACTAAGTCTTGTAACCAGGGATGCTTTTTTCTTGCAGTTTTAAATGTTGAGGTTTTACTTCTGCTCAGGTACTTTTGTACCATTTAAACCATTTGCACTTCTTCAGTTCTTCTTTAAAAAAAGAAAATAAATAAAATCTACATTTTATATCAACAATGCATCACATGGAGTTGTGTGAAAGGGGTCACTCATAGTAACAAATCCACAGGCAATCATCGCCAGACTCTCAGTTCCCCCCAGCTTTATGAAGCATCTCAGCATTTTTTTTTAACCTCATTGTTTGGGTTTTCTTGCTTGCAACTTTACTATTTTGCAGCTTTACTGTTGCTGAACCTTTCTCAGCTGCATTAAAAGCTCAGATAAACCTTCACATGGTAGCATGTTTAGGTGTTTAACTCAGGAGTTGGCGGAGACCAAACCAGAACTAACAGGAGAGTGAAAGTTTGATTTAATCTGAACTTATATAATATTAAATAAAACAGGTGGACAAAACATGACACAACTTCAGCAATTTAAAAAGTGATATATCACTATTATTTTTGCAGCTTGTTTCTGCTGCCCTTCAAGTGACACAAAATCAGTTCCTGCATTTTTAAATACTCAAGGATGTTTGTAAGTTATTTATATCATTTGTTCCATCTAAAGTAACAGAAAGTTAAAAAAAATTAACTTTATTTATAGAGATGCTTGCAGTAAATGTGGTGTATGGTAGAACACACTGAATTGCACAAAGGATTAGAAAGCGACAGTCTCCCGCAACAGTCTCCCTCTGTGACAATGTATAAAATCCTGATAAATTTTCTCTTCAGAAGATAATATTAGAAACCTTTCCCTAAGTTCGAGTATCATTAGAGGTTAACCCATGCAAAAGTTGAACAAGAAATTTTTATTGTCAACTTCGGAAGTGGTGGTTTGACTATCTGCGATGTGAAGGGACCCTGGACAGGAGACTGAATTAACACTGGAACAGACATCAACAAACTCCAGACAGGTCACAAGACAAGGACAGGATGAAATATCATCCACTAAAAGTCACTGGAAGGACCCAAAGACCATTTTTCAACAGAGAACCGATATGCGACTACCTGTTCATGCACGAGTCAAGTTTTTTTTTCTCATGTCAAACATGCGAAGCACTGTTTCCACAAATGCTTACACCTACCTTACTGGCAGATGCACCTTATCTCCATGTGATCGTTTAGAATTAAATAACATCAAATATTTGCAGGATTTAGTGTCAAATACTAATCATCTTCCTGGGCTTTAGGTGACT
This sequence comes from Istiophorus platypterus, assembly GCA_016859345.1. Lineage (NCBI taxonomy): Eukaryota > Metazoa > Chordata > Actinopteri > Istiophoriformes > Istiophoridae > Istiophorus > Istiophorus platypterus. The sequence goes on along the minus strand of CM029118.1, from coordinate 7,860,354 downwards.
GATGATTCACCACCACACAACTGCATCAGCCTTGTCAAATTAGAAAATCATGAAATCAGCCCGCGATGCCTAAGCTTCCCATCCCAAAACATCTGCTCAAATGATTGTTAAAAATACCCAGCACAGTGCCTTGTGGATGACAGCATCCATATGTTGTAAACACTGTTTGTGAGATGCTGCTGCCCTCGGAAATCCCTGAAATGGCCATGTGGAAATCTTTCCAGCAAAAGATTTAAAAAAAAAAATAAATGGATAAAAAGTGTTACTGATGCGCAGTTTTTCCCTCACCATGCTTGAAGTCCTCTCTATCTGCCCTTGTAGTCTGTGAAAAACTCTCTGTTCCAGAGCCTTGCAGAAACCGGCCAAGTTGTTTTGCATTCTTGTTCTTTGCGAGACAGCAGTCGGGTAAAAGCCATAAATTATTTATCCGTTGGTTGTTAGCAGAGATACTCTGGATGCTAATAAACTCCTGCAATGTTTGATCTCCTCAGCACCTTCGTGCTGAAAATAGTTGATTGTGACTGAGCCGTATTTCAAAGGAGCTCTTTTATTTGCTGTCTATTTATTTGATGTGTAATAGGCAACTGGTGGATGTTTGGTTTGTTGGAACGTAGAGTTGATAAAACCTCCAGATATAATCAATGAATAAGTAATGCTTTCTGATATTATATAGTAGATATAGAGATTTGACAACTTGTGTTTGTTTGTAAATACTGATTTTTAGCAGTTACCAGGTTGTGCAAAAATATTACCAGACTAGTTATTATTAAACTAACTGGAATAAAAAAAGACATAGGGAGGAAGGCAGTATAATCTATTGAAATTTGTTCCTGAATTTAATGTATCTGCTCCTTGAGCGTCTAACAGAAGTCTAAGTTATTAGTCTGACATTATGTTGTATTTATGTGTGTATGTTTATGGATGTATTTGAAGGGGTGCATGAAGTTTATATCAGTTATTATAGCAGTTATTAACTGTTATTTCAACTTTAGGACTGTGAAGGACTTTTTCTTAATGCTGCAGAAATATTTTCTGTGTATTAAGAATTATTGAAAATACCAAAAAATAAACTATATCTTCCTTCTTACTGTATCAGTTCCATCAGGGCGAGAGTAGAGGCACCAGATTGAAAAACACAGTAATTGCAATACTTAGGAGTAAGATAGAAGATTTATTCTCAATAAATTTAGATTAATAGTTTCATATTTCAACCAGTCAGGGAAGTTTGCCTCATGTAAACACATTTAACCTCAGAATTTGGCAGAGAATCGTCCCGATTTTAAGTTTTCTTTTGTATTCGGGTGAATTTAGAGTTGACTGTACATCAAACGGCACATGTCAAAACAGAAACTGCTAATAATTTAATTTAATTTTTCCAAAAATGTAAACAAATATAGGCTTAAAAAGAAAAAAGTTGTAGACCACGATGTAACTCACTGAATCCATGACGTTATACTGTGCTTCCGGTTTCTTTTAATTATTTATATCTTTTCGTAGAAGCAAAGACTTTAATGTAACGTTATCGAAAAAAAAAAATTTAAAAAAAGAATAAAAATAGATGTATAGAGAAAAAATTAAATAAAAAGTTTCGCTAAGTTTGGGACGAACGTGCGGTTTCTAGACTCTTGATTTGGCCTCGTTTCGTCGGTCAAATCTGTAAACACGGTACGAGATACTTACTTCGGTCCGGCCTAACGAAGAGACGGGAAATAAGAGGAGTTTACGTCGTTTAATTTAAAGGAAAACGAGATAGGTTAGTTATCAAAACAGGCGGATGAGTCTTTTAGTTTATATTCGAGACTCTGTATGAAAACCGAGGAGAGGACGGCAGAAAACGACCGGGGGGGTTAGCTAGTTAGCCGGTTAGCCGGCTAGCTAGGCTAGCTCCCTCGGGATTAGCCTTCCGATCGAGTTACGGCGAAAGACCCGGGAACCGCGACAGTTGAGAAGCGGCCGAGGGACAGCGGGTGAGGAGACTCGGTAAAAACGTGACACCCGGAGATGATGGACGGATAACGGACGCTTCGCCACCGTGAAGGACGACGTCTTCACCGGAGGATGCCGGTGGGTGTGCGCCGCGGCCGCGGATGCGCCTCCGGTCCTTCTCCCCCCCTGTCAACGCCGCGGTTGTACGGACGTGAAATTAGCCGACACGACAACACCTAGCCTCCGTTTTGCCCACTCGACCCCCCGCTTTTACCTGTAAAAGACCACGTTAGACCAGATTTAATTAAAAGACACTTTACCTGAACTTGTCAAACCAGCGCTAGATTAACAGTTAGGGTAAAAACAGAAAACTGCGTTTGAGAAACAGCGCGTTGGTGAAACTTTTGTGGTTCTAGGTATTATTGGTTTTTTGATATGGACCTTGTCCAGTGTTCTCTGGATAGGAAAAAAATAAATAAATAAATAGTGAAATCAACATTGCAGTAAAGGATTCCCAGTTCTGAAGCAGTTTTAAAACAGGCTCCCAGATCCCCCGGTTAATCTGGTCTGGAATGGACAAGTCTGGGTTTAGTAGATTTTGATCTGGACTTGGGCTGTGCAAAAGTCTTAGGCATTTAAAGTAAAGTGATGATGCTTTTAAAAATAAAGCGTGGACATTATTTTATATTTATCAGTTAACTTCCTGCAATGACCACCTGTCTTTAGACGGACTCCGGTTCTCGTCCTTGTGCACAATTTTTCCAAGGTACTTTGCAGGTAGGTTGTTCCAAACATCTTGCAACAGTTTTTTTCTGTGGACTGAGTCTGTCTCAGTGTCTTCTCTCTTCATGTAATCCTAGACCGACTCCATGATGTTGAGATCAGGCTCTGTTGGAGCCAGACCATCTGTTGCAGGACTCTTTATTCTTCCTCTCTTAAAAGATAGTCCTTTACGGCCCTGGCTGTATGTTTGAGGTTGTCCTACTGCAGAAAGAATGATCAGATGCCTCCCTGACAGTATTGCGTGATGAATAAGAATCTTAACAAATTGCCTAAAACCTTTGCCCATTCATTTATAAGACTTTACATATATTGGCAGAAACCTTTGTCCATAAATGAAAGACATTATGTTCACTTACTACCAAATTGTTTTCCCAATTACGTTGTGCTGGCAATGTAAGCGCTGGCTGGATTATGTTATTAGGCAAACATTTTTTAAATGAAAGAACTGCTATGTTTATGAATAAGGGTGGACGACGGGCGAACAGAGTTCATGATTGTCACACTAGAGACGTGTGTTCACCTGCTGAGACCTAGAACAGTTTCCTTCAATTTTTTTGCGATACATATATATGTACATATCTGCTTTATGGCTGGGCCCTGGATCTAATGTGGTTTTTTTTTGGGGGGGGGGGTTATAAATGTCACTCCCCAGTCTCCGCTATGCTGAGGGTGGTGTTTACTTGCAGTGAATTTGGAGGTCAGAGTCTAGATGCACAACATCAACCCTGCGTATTCTGAATTCAAATATTAATCTCCTCCAAGTGAGTTGGCTGACTGAAACATACTGTATATATTACACTGAGATGCTTTTCTAAGTCTGCGATAACATTATACCACCCTCTCTGGAAATTATTTCCCTCTCTGATGGTCAGTGCTGTCATTCAAAACCTTGTAATGGACAATCAAAGCTTTCACACTCCATGAACTTTGATGTTAGTATTACGAGGTTAATGTCACGGTGGGGCAGAAGTCAAAAATAGGCGGTCGTTGCAGGGCGTGGATGACTCGCCGATGGAAATCACATGCTCAGTGAAGCAGGTCTTCATAATTGCCCACCAACACTGACACACCGCCTGTTGATGAACTCTCGCTACTAACCACAAGATTTTAAATGGGAAATGGGGGAAATAAAGTACATAAATATGGTTTAGCTCAGTCACTTAACACTCAATCAAGGATTTGGGGGAAAATATATATATTATATTGGGAGTGTTGTAGGCATCTCGTTGATTTGTTATTGTAATCATGTCAACACATTAACACCCCCCCCCCGACACACACACACACACACACATTGTTACAATATGCAATCCCACCACCTGCATCCTCCAACCTCGTCTCAAAATCTAACAAACATTAACCTCCAGCCCAGTCAGATTGGCTTAATACATCCACCAACTCTGGGGGGAAATTACTTGCAAGTTGTTTTTCTTCAGCTGGGTACTGGCAGACTTCCATGAATAGTGTTTTCCCCTTAAAGACATATTACTTATGAATCAGAGGGAAAAAAGCGTGGAATTGCTGTTATTAGAGTGAAAGTCATCAGAAAAAGTGAAACATTACTGCTGGGAAGGGGTGCTAAGAGACTCATAAAAACTATTCTGCCTTTTTCACCAAGGTCAGAGACTTCTAACAGCAGAACTTGGACAGTAGCACAGGCTTTGCCACCTCCGCCATAGTGCATGTTAACACCTCTGCAAACACGGGACAGAACACAGTAAAATTTCCAAGGTTCTGTCTCATGTCAGAATTTCATGAGGTGAGGCAAAGTTTCTGCCTCCTGTGCTAAAAATTATCCTGAGGCACTAAAAGCTGCTGAGGCCCCCAGGAACATTACTGCTAGCATAATAGTAGTAATTACTCATGCCTAACACAATAGTAGTGAGTATTGTAGTGATGTCAAGTTGTAATTCCTGAAAAGTATGTGAAGAGTGGTATAAAAAAAACTACACCTGGCTTCTAAAGATCATCATCAACCCAGTCTGGCTGAGAGATTGACATTTAGTATTAATCTCTCTCTTTAGCCTCTTTTAAACAGAGATCCCACTATATTGCCACTGAGAGCATGGCCCATTAGTAAATTACAGATGCAAAACTATTGTTTCTCTCAGCATGTCCTCACAGGTATGAGGCAATGTCCTGTAGTAGCTTAGCAGTAATTTATTCTCTATAAACAGATTATGGGGGGGGGGGTACAATAGTGCTCAATAACCAAGTATCTTCTAATAACCTCTATGCAAATTTCTGTCTCTAGAGGGTAAAATTGTATATTGGCTTTAGGGGTGTAAACACAACTGTCGTCTTGCAAACTACCCATTTACGCATATATTTACCTTCTAAATTTGGGTCTGTCTGAAACGTTTCAAATAGAACAAATCTAAACATCCAAAATTGACCAAAAAAAGACCAATATGTGTATTACTTCCACTGTATAACATTTAAAATCAGAGGTCAGGAGTTACAAGTATGCAAAATGTAATTGCACTGTTCATTCAGTCAAGACTGGAAGTGTTTGGACAGTTGCACATTTTTTGTTCTTCGGGCTCTGAGCTTCAGTACATTCAATATAAAGTAAAATAATGGATACTGCATTTAAATGCAAAGTTTTAACTTTAATTTGAGAAGGTTTCAGCAATATTGAAAGAATTTTTTGGGAGATAAAAGTCTTTAACACATAGTGCCCAAATTGCAAGGGTTCAGAATCAATGGGCCACTTGGCTAATCAGTGTTTCTTGGGCAGCCGTGTGTCGTTTCAGTCTTAGTTCATGCAGAAAACAGCACACACCTGGACCAGAGTTGACTGAGAGTTGAGAATTGCCATTTTGATTGAGGTGGAGTTGTCTGTGAGTGCGAGGAGTGAGGCGTCGAGCATGAGAGTGAAGAGGATAATGATGAGGCTCAGAAAAAGCAGAAATCTATCATAGTGATATCAAAGGTTGTTGGTTTGCCAGAATCATTCTTAAAAAAAGCAGATGCGCAGGAAGACTAGAAAATGGAAAAGGTCTGGTAGAAAGAGGAGCACAAGTCTTGTGGATGAGCAGAAAATCATTTGCATGGTAAAGAAATCCACTTTGAGACTGCACAGCAAGTCAAGAACACTCTCCAGGATGTAGGCAGACACGTTTCCCTGTCAACAATCAAGAGAAGACTTCATGACCCTAACCTCAGAGGGGAAACTTCAAAATACAAAAAGAAACTGACAGAGTTTTGACACAAGGTTCTGTGGATGGATGAAATAAAATCGACCTCTGTCAAAATGATGCAGAGTATGGAAGGGAAAAAAAAGTGATGTATGACCCAAAGCCACCACCTCGTCTGTCAAACACGGCGGTGGCTTTGTTACGGCCTAGGCATGTATGGCTGCCAATTGAACTGGCATACTGGCATTTATTGATGATTTTGCTGCTGATTGAAGCAGCAGGATGAATGTAGAGGTATGCAGGAGCATTCTTTGTGGCCAGATGCATTAAAAATCACCGGATGACATTTGATCCTTCAGCAGGTTGCTAAAGCAACCTAGGAGCTTTCAGGGTGAAGAGGTGGTTGTATCCTTTAACTGATCTCAGTCTGCTTGAGCTGTACTCCACTTGCTGAATAGTCAGTGGTTAATGGACTGTGCTTACATAGCACTTTTGTAGTCTCATCAACAACTTAAAGGGCTTTACAATGCATACCACTTTGACCCATTCACAGCAGCGGCTTTTTTCTGTACATAGAGCGCTTTCCACACACACACACACACACACATAGATGAAACGTCGGGGTGATTTGGGGTTTGGTATCTTCCCCAAGGAGACTTGGACACTTGACCTTCGCAGATGACCCACTCTACCTCCTGAGCCACCTTTGGAAGACCAGGCTAAAGAGAGACCCCACAACAAGCCAGAGCTGAAGGTGGCTGCAGTGAAGATCCGGGAGAACATCACAAGGGAAGTTACAAAGTGTCTGCTGATGTTTATGGGGTTGAAGACTTGAGCCAGTCATTGACTACAAAGGATTTTCCACAAAATATTGAATGGGATGATTTTGTGTGGCAGTTCTTTCTGTATTGATTTAAACCTTCTCAAATTAAAGCTGAAACTTTGCAATTTACTTTAGTGCCCATTATTTTGTTTCAAATAGAATGTGCTGAAGCACATAGCCGGAAGAACAAAAACTGTGTAACTGTCCAAATACTTACGAACTGTTGTATTTCTGTACCTGCGGTCTTGTTTCTCAAGAAACAACAACAGAGATATATGGACATCAACAACAAGAGACTGATGTTTGCAAGGTTACTTCTTTCATCAGGGCTGATGTTGCATCAACAAAGTTAGCATTCAGTATTGGCAACAATGTGTGCAACTTAACATTTCACCAAGGCTCATGTGTATTAAAATTTGAAGCCAAACTGAACCAAACTGGTTCAAACTGAGCAGTGTTGATAAAATTTGAAATGGTAATACTGAGCAGTTTTTACATTTTAAACTTGTCTTGTCAATGTAGACAGATGCTGGCAAGTTCTCATCTTAAGCATGTGATTTAAATGGCTGTTTTGGCTCTGAACCATGTAGGAAGTTGGACCTGCACATAAGATCTGCTGTTGAGAAAGAACAGCCCGTAGGGATTTTTACTACCCATCACCTCTTTGTTTGATTAAAAGACTTTGATTAAAGTCAGGAAACCTGAGCAACATGAGCCATGGGAGCCCAAACTACAGGCAGCTGGAGTGGTTGGTTTATGCTCGTGTTAGGGATTTGTATAAACTCTGATATGTTACTCCTCTTATACCACAGGGGGCCATTTTGTTTATGGCCCAAGCCGAGTAGACCACCACGTCTGTATTCACAAGCTCTTTTCACCATGAGAGCTGTAACAGGCCCGAGTTGCTCCAGAGAAGTTTCTGTTATGTGTTGAGCCCCAGAAAGAAAACGGCACTCTGGGGAACCACAGGCATCCATAAATATTCAAGCCCAGAGAAGTTTATAGAGTTTGTCGTTAAGGATTTATGGTGGGCTGCAGAAGCGGTCATAGGGTGGGGGTGAGGGTAGGGATGTTTGTGTCTGTGTGTGTGTGCGTGCGTGTGCGTGCATGCGTGTGTGAGTACGTGTACGTGTGCGTGTTTGTGTGCACGCGCTCTAGCCTACTCACAGTGCCAGGACTGGTGCTGAGAAACGGAAATAAGTGTTAAGAATCACTGATGCAAACATCACACCCTGCCAGTGTGAAAGTAATTAAGTTTGTTGTCGTTTGGAGGGTTTAATATTCCTGTTGAGTTGTTGCGTCATGGTGTTGGCCGATTTCAATGTGCTACATTGGTTTCTCCCTTGTGAGCAAAGTAATTTTGTTGATTGCCATCTGTGTAGTGGTTTTAGGGGGTTTTGAAGGAAAAACCTAAGAATTGGTTGTCATGTCTATCCATTTAACACTGTATGAATGCATTTTTGCTTCAAGATTTGCTCACTTCAAAATACGCAGCACCGAAAACATTATGTTAACTCCAAAATTTAAGAGTTAACTCTTTTGTAGCTGCGTAAAATTTTGAGATTAATACGTATTTTAAAAGAAGAGCTATTGAATATGTGCCCTGATCCCAGTACACATAGTATCTTTTGCATGGGGGTAATAAAAAGAGGAACATGACAAGCCTGAGTTAGTCAACTTGAATTTTCAGCTCTTGTTTTTGTACGTTTTATTGTGTGAACACGAAACCACTTTTAAGTTTTGCGGAACATCATGGGTTTGGGTCAGCATATTTGTCTTTCACAACCTGCTTTCCACTCAGCTGGACGGATGCCCGTGTGCACTCACCACAACCACATGATGCTTAAACCAATACCCAGTGTAATGACTACTTCATCTTGCATTTCACACCTACTTTTTCTTTTTTTCATTCGGCTGCCGTTTTGTAATTTCACTACAACTCTAGGCCACATAACCAAGCTTCTTTGCAAAAGCACTACTTCCCTTCAGAAGCTTCGAGTCATTGCAATCTCCACACTACACCAAGATGATAGCAATTTCAAAGTAAAGGTCATGGGGAAACTCTAATGTCTAAAAACAATTTCTATTCTAATAGTAGTGTAGGCTCTCAAGAAATCTTTTTGCAGTGGTTGAATTCAGAGTGCTATGAGTGATGTTACCACCTCAGCAAGTTCTGAAGGGACATTGAAGGTAACCTTTAATGACCTGGTTTATCAGTCTAGGAAGTATTCTCTTTGCATTTGTATTAATATCAACTAATTATATGTCTGCATGTTTACAAATAATCAGTTGGTTTTTTTTCCCATCACTTTCCCACAGTCCAAGTTGGTGTCTTTGAATTTCTTGTTTTGACAGCCCAACAGAGAGAGATGAGATTCAGTGTACTATTCAGTTTAGAGGAGGGTTAGCAAGTGAACAAAACTACATTAATTCTAAAAAATATTTTAGGATAGGCCGTAAGGGTTGCCTTTAAATTAATTTGAATGAATTGCACTTTCGCTTGAAATGGTTGAGATGTCCCTGTTCACATGCAGTTTACACGTGCGTCTTAGAAGCCACCGACGTTTTCTACTACTTCTTCCCACAAGCCACACATCCTCAGCACTGTCATGTGATCCCGGCGGGATCCCAATAAAAAAGCAGGAAGCTTCATTTCCTATCCTGCCAAAAAATTGCTCATCCATCCTCCCCTATCTTCACAAGCACTCAGATTTAAATAAAGGGAGACACTGAAACAAGGCCGATGTTACAAGAGAGTAAACAAGGCTGTCATGAGAGGAATTGGAGCGCATTTTTGCGATATATAAAAGGGGAATTGTTGATGTCTATCTCTCTTTGACAGATGAGGTTACAATAAAAACAGGGCCAAAGGAGATGGGGTGGTTTGATATCAGCAGAGATATAAGCAAACAATTTAGGAATGCGACAGGCATGAGCTGCTTCCAGACATTGCTTGAGGAGAGATGATTTTCGGCATTTTAAGTATGGATGCCTTGGCGTTTATAATTTGTCTCTAGATGGAGATGGTGCTTCCATTGCTGTTAGGATTGTTAACATAATATCCTCCACCAATTAAAAATATGTCCTTTTATAGTAGAGTTGTCTACTGGCACTCGGTGTATGCACGTGTGGAATTATGTTTATTAGTGTTTGTGCTCGTGCATGCACGGGACCATGTGTCGAATCAATGAATACACTCGAATTTGTTGTTGAATTGGTTTGCTAACTGCCAGTTTGGCAAGAGGAGGCATCAGTTCTAAACAATCCATTAGACAAGAGAGGGGACCTTCACTGATTAAGGGTAACCGTAGACCCTTAATGGGTTAGCAGTATACACAGCGAAATGGCCCTTAGCACCCTGAGCTAAAGGGATTTTAGACTGCTGTGTTAAAGGTCTTAAAGTTCATTATTAGTAAAGCTAATGGGACTAAAGAGGGATGTTTTCTAATCTGTCATTAGTTCCTCTTACACAAGCCCTTGGTGTCTGTAAATAGGAATACCCACAACAGGCCTTTTTTGCTTTTCATTATTTTTTTTTCCCATCTGGCAGCACAGAAGTGAAAATAAGATGTTTGATTTTGTTTTGCTGTCTTTCTTTTTTTACACCCACTCCTCTGTCAGTTTTTTTTCTGCAGTATCTCAATCATGCACATATACAAATTTGCACCCACACACTCTTCCTCTCTGAAACACGCAGACATGTGCGCGCGCACACACACACACACACAAACACACAAACATAGAGGGGAAAATCAGGCAAACCGCCCTCATGAATTCTTATTAAAGCGAGATTATTGAAATGACAGTCCTTGCTTTCGATGTCAATCATTACCCACTATGCCAGTTGTGAAAATGTGTTCACTGTGAATTGTGTGTATGTGTGTTTATTTTCCATCTGGCTCGAGGTCCAATTACCCCTACAGTTTACATGGCGGTGAAATTTAGGTTCTTGGACCAATCTGGTCAACAACGTCTTGGGCTGTCTGTCAGAATTTAATATAAGATGGCAATTAAGGACTTGCAGGAGTTTGACAGGCATCTTGGGCTGATAAGGCCACTACTTTTGGATACCCCCCCCCCCCCGCTCATGACGACAACATATGCATTTCTCAAAAGATGCACTCACTTACCTGTGTCTATATTTATGTATCCATCTCAAACCACCTAATTAACACCCAGGACCCCCAGAAAAATATTAAAAACATAATTTTGAGTTTTTCTGGACCATTAAGCTGATCATTTTCATCTTTTAAAATTTATTGATAATGTGAGGTTTATTTGTAGAAAGGCTAAAAAGTGAAAAGCAAAAATGCAGCTGAAGAGTCTGTTAATGAAGGCCCATACTGATGCCATTTATTGTCCTTTAAACTCTACAGGGAAAAGGCTAAAACTTGGTGGTACTCTTATTCATATTTTTATGTATATGCAACATATATAAGCCTTATATATGTTGCATACACATAAATTTAGAATAACAGTCGTTGTTTGTCCAATGGAAAAAGTTCTTAAAACAGCCTCTAAATGGATCCCTGCAGGACTGGGGACAGCAAATACAAAAAAAATTCTTACGTTTTAAAAAACTTGCTCTCGGATATATTCAAGGGAATTTTCTCTACAGGATGAATCATTGTCTGACATTAATCTGTGGCTGTTGTACAGTTACTTCATATGACTTCCGGTTTATCTGAGGGTATAACTTATACTGCCCCTGTTTGTAAATATTTTACATCTTGTGTCATTACTTAGGACAGGCATGAATTTAGAACTGGCATTTAAAGATTATACATGTAGGCTGATCTCAAGAATCTTTTAAATTTGGATAGACAGAAAAAGAAAGGGACTTTTTACACCTTCTTTCTTTGTAATACCCCCCAGCCTGTCGGCCTCTATCTGTCTGCATGTCCATCAATTAGTCAACATTACATTTCTGCGTCTGTTATTCTCTCTGCTGATATATTTATAGGAATTTCCTGAGGCATGGTAGATATTTCTTTACGATGCCGGGTGCTGTCAGGTGCTGCCTAAGTGTTACTGGGTGACATCTGACTAAGCCTAATGTTATATCCGAGTTATCTGTCGTGACTGTGGACTGTCTGATGACATTTGTCAGTATTTACTGTTGTAGGTAAACAAAGACTTCTCTTCCTGACTGTGACTCAGTGCTGACAAGGTCGCAGAAAGTTCACCCTCTGTTTGTCGGGAGCATGACCAAGGCCTAGCCAGACATGTATAGACAGTGGCAGGTTGTCTTTGTTTAGGCCAGGGCTGATAGAGACATTCCCCAGTGGATGTCACAGGACAGCTTCCCAGACTTGTTCAGGTGAAGCAAAATTTTTATGTTCTCCCCCTCTGCCTCTCTCATTTCATCCTTGTTCATATCCCGCGTTCTTTTTTCTGCTTTTTGGAGATTATGTACACTATCAAACATTTAATAACAGCTTAGTGGATTTGACTTGTGGAAGTTCCTTTTAGAGATAAGAATCAGGGACCTCTGTCACCAAAACCTTAATTTTGAAACACTTTCTTATCTGTTTAGCAACAGTGGAAGAACAAATTCTGGACTGATCCAGCAAGTTACAAAATGTGAAAACTTAAAGTTTCTCTGATCCTCAGGAGATCTTAAGTTAAGCTAAAGATATGAAGTTTCTGTAATACAGGTAGATATGCTTCAGGTCAACCATAACACAGTTTGTTGTGTCAACTCATACAAACAAAGGGTATAACTACATAATGAAAGACCCCATTTAAACATTTCTGCTATCCCCCTCACTTTGCGAGATGATGCTGAGGGTACAGTATACTTAAAATAGATTTAATCATTTTAAATCTGCTTAATTGATTTTTTTTCTCTGCCACTTAGGAAAGTGCAACAAGCTTTGAACACAACAGTGACATATTATCTTTTAAAGTTGTGGGGAACACACAAGGAAAAAGTTAACGGTTTTTAGATTTGGAGTTGTGTGTCCAACATCTGGCTCTTCAGCAGCTCTTTCCTTCACTATTTTCACCAGCTTGTTGCTTACTCAGTCTGTCTAATGTTCGGTACAGGGCAGGTAGTTCAAAGTGGGTTTATCAGAGCATTTTTGCTGAAAACAGCTGTCTGCTCTAGATGGAGGTGGTGCAATGAGAAAGGTGAGACTAAACAAATGGCTGAAGAATGGAAACAGTGAGCTAAAAGACACTAAAATGCTCTGTAGAGCTGCAAGGAATCTTGAGAGTCACAAGATAGTTGTCTGTGGGTTAAGAAATCTTTCATACTGCACAAAGCCATTTAATCTATTATAATATAATATAATATTGATAAGTGCAGCTTTAACAGCCTGAATCTGAAATACGTCCACCTTTTTATTTTTATTCTTCATTGCAAAGTGGAAGGTACATACTTAGCAGCCTAGTCTGGCCAACATAGTGATCAAGGAGCACTTTAAAGTTACTCCAAGTCAATTGTATTTAATAGCCCAGTAACACAACATTGCTTCAGAGGCCTTTACAGTCTGTACAGCATACAGTACCCTCTGTCCTTGGGCACCCAAATCGGATGAGGAAGAACTCTCCTGCCAAAAAAAAAATCTTTAATGGGGGAAAAAAAAAGAAACCTCAGGAAATGCAGCAGAGGAGGGATCCCTCCTCCAGGATGGCTGCAATACATGTTGTTTACCTACCAGAGCATTTGATAAATTTGATATCGTTATTGATTCGGTTTAATGAATTCAGTAATTTGATGTTACTTAAACACTAAAACCTCACACACATCTGTTAGCCATTGCTAACCGTTCTCCTACACTCCGAAAAAAAAAGAATTTCTATCATTCTTTTATAGGAATTTGAGGCAATTTTTTTCTCATAAGTCTCACAGAAATGACCAACTTTAGTGTAAAAATTACTCACAAAAACCACATGATAACTGATGTGTTGAAATAGCAAAAAATCTCACATCTCTCACCCTTTTCACAACATTGCATCATAATCTCTGGTCTGTCAGCAATCTGCGACTTTGACTCACATAGCATTTTCATGGTCATGTAGCTGTATAAGAAAAGCAGAGGGACCTGTTGCCGCCAACAACTGTATGATTTTTATAGGTTTTTATTAAAAGTTGACATAAGTGATAAAATACTGAGATGTGGTGCAAAGTGGGTCTTCTTTGCAGTACCGGCGATAATAACAACTCTGTGTCCTCAGCTTTTTCGCTGGAAGAACCTGCTCAGTTTCTGACTGTCCACTTGTGTGGAGGGGTCACAAGCCGGCCCCTCCCTGACTGCACCAGGTTCCATGCAAAGTCTCATTATCCTTTTTTTTTCGACATTTATCTGACAAGAGAGCAGGGAGGGAGCATCCAGGCCATCGTTAAAGATTAATAAAAGGCAGTAAAAAAGAGAAAAGAAAGCTCTAAAAAAGGGGGAGGCCTTAAACTAGCAATTCTGTTTAATGTCTGCATGTGATAGGGTTGACAGAATTATTAATCAGGAACTAAAGAAAATTCAGACCTTTGCTCTCAGCTGCCTCACTTAGAGTCTTTAGTTACCACCATTACATAGCAACTGAAGGTCGGGAGGTCTACCACTAATTGGTTCTACAGGGTTTTGAATAACAATGAGCAGAGCCCAATTATAAAATCACTGAGACACTGAGGACTAAGAGAGAGTGAGAGTGAGGAACAGAGTGAGCGAGGGAGGGAAAGAGGAAGGGAGCATGAAAGAGTGAGAGAGAGAGAGAGAGAGAGTGACAAGGGACCTGCTGGACTAGCAATTGGAAAGAGGGAATGTGGAGGGAAGAAAAAAAGACAAGTGAAGCTGTTTCATCACTTTTGCTTCTCTCTCCTCAGCAGCGAGCTATTAATAAAATTTATAAATCAGCGGTGTCATAAATTTTAATAGAGGGCTGTGGAAAAACAGCCAAGGTCTCTGAAGATAGCTCCACCTCATTTGAAATTCCATTTGCATAAAAGATTCACGTAACACAGGCAGATTTGAAGGGAATCTTTTCTTTTTTATCGTATGTTCATTTATTAGTAATAGAACCCTTTTTACATGGCGGGATCTGACACGAGCACTTTGGAATATAAATCAGTGTCTTTTTAGAACAAGTGTCTCCTCCATTTTGCTTTTTGCGCCTCGTGTGGCGTGTGTGTGTTTGTTTTTGTCGGCGCTCGCATGTCCGTCAACCCGTCCGTGACGGCAGAAGCGTTAAGTGCATTTATAGGCGTGGGCGTGGGCGTGTGCGTGTGTGCGTGTCCGTATTTGTGCGAATGCTCTAATGCACCCACGCTGTGTTTCGTTTTATGTGATGAGACATAAGCAGACAGGTTCAGCGGCCACCTGGTGGCTCTGTTCCTCTGAGAAACAAAGGAACAACCGCTCCCCAAATTAATGCCTTGTCAGGGAGGCGGAGAAGCTGTGTCAGGTGGAACAACATCCCCTCCCTTTGACTGGCTTTCACACACACCACTGGGTATGAACTGACATGCTACCAGTTTATCAGGCTGGTAGCTCTTAGTCAACTGCTTTCGGTTTACGCTCTGTGGGTTTCAGGGAAACGTGTTGTCACTTCAGTGGCTGCGTTGGACAGAAGGAGACTTTGACAGCCTGTGGCTGATCAACAGTTTGTAAGTGGGATTATACTTCCACTGCAAACAACCCTGTCTCCTTTAACATTTTCTCTTTTTTATGTAAAACTAATTTGCAACAGCAAATACATTTTGAAGGAAATGTCACTACGAGTAGATTACATTTTCTCTAATAACGTAACAAGGAAATTTTTGTTTTTCATGCATACATTTTTTTTTTCTCTTCCGCAGTAGAATGTCCACTCATAGTGACTATAGCATTATTGAGCTCGGTTATGTTTAGGCACTCACAGCACGTAAGTATAGTTAGTGAAAGACTGTGGTCTATTTTAATACGGAAAAAGTCCTCGGTGACTTGAGATACAATGTGTTTATCTCCAAACCACAAACTTTCCTTTACATTAACCAAAGTGCCCCCATTGTCTAAACAAAACCCAGGTCTCCTGCACTCTGTAGGCCTGCCTACCATCCCATGCACCTCAGTGCGACTCTGATGCATTTTTATAAAAAATTTTCATTTAAAAAAACCCCAAAACCACCTCACAGACTTTGAGTAAAATCTATCAAGTGATGCATCTTCCACCACAATGTAAATGGGGAAAACAAAATTGTTAATATATAAATGTAACTTCTAGGAGACAGGGTTGACTGAAAAACTTGGGAGCGTGCTGTTTACTGGGAGTACCGTCTTTGATCGTTATTTGATTAATCACTCTGGAGTGAAGTTGGCACCTGATGATAAAAGTAGTGACAACTTTCTTGTGTCTGTCCGCCGAGACTCTCACAGTCTTAAGTGGGATTATAGTCGTTCTTTAATCAACTCAGAGCAGAGGCCATGTCCTGCCAACTCACCTCACACTCCTTACCCATGACTGTATCAACAGTATTGACCAAGATCATCAAACAGGCGGTCTATACATACGCCCAGGCCATTACATTAGTTGATCTTTCCTGGGCCTCTGAGCAGCAAATAAGACTTAATCAATGAATTGGGTTTACCCTAAAGAATCCAGTCTTACTGAATCTTCAGGATTCCTAATATCCATTTTTACAAGTAAAGGTAACAATGTTAAATTTCATTTTTTTTCCCCCTCAAAATTCATCAACAACATTTTCCATAAATGGACAAGCAAGGAAGTGAATACATTAATTGAGACTTAACCTATACTTAAACATTTATTACATACTTCATAGCACACACTATCATGTAGCTGTAAGCAGCTATGAGGACATTTTAAAAGAACATGTTAAGTAATTTTATATTACTACATCTGAGTTTTACTACGATATCATTCATTACATGTTTATACAGCATGGGTGTTAACGAGATTTATATACGATGCATCTTCCACTAAGACTGACACTCAAGTTTATCTCCAAATAATACGGGAAATGTTGCATTTTGCAGGTTAAAAAAATTTAGTTGAGTAATGGATCAGTGAATAGACAGAACAATTATTCTGTAAAATTTTTGATAATGATTTAATCTGTTCAGTCGTTTTTCTAAAGGAAAAAAACAAATCCAAATATTCTCTGGTTTCAGTTTCTTAAAGATGCTCCATGTAAGTTTTTGCTATCACTGCCCAGCTATCATTAGTATTAACAGCTGTTTACGTATCGGTCTAAATGAAACGCTGCGAGTTCAGCATCAAATATGATTCCTTTACTCACCTTGAGCTGTCTCAAGCGGTGGAAAGAAATACCAGTGTTAAGTCTTGTTCTGCTTCTGTTACTATCATTGCTTTGCTTTTTACTGAAGTTAGCGTGCTAACCAGCGAGCACTGGCCTGTCCGATCTTGTATACCACTTTGCAGCAGTGAGTCACTGTCGCGTCACAGTTTGCCCTCTGTCCAACATGGGAGGATGGGGGGGGCACTGCTCAGAGGGTATATTCTAACCTCTTGTCTTGTAATTGCAAAAATAGCTAAGATAAACAGCTGTTAATACTAACGAAGGGTATGTTGCAATAGCAAAAACGTATAAAAAAACGTGCATTTTTTTTTCCTATTTTAAGGCAAAATGTCATTGATTCATTCAGGAGTAAGAAATAATGAAAATAGTGTCATGCAATTTCATAAACAGCAGAAACCCTTGATTATTTTGTTTACCCTTGACAGCCACCTGTTGCACCTGTAAGATAACATGAGCCAGTTTCAAATTATGTACAGCCGCCAATACAAAGTGACTGCTTCCTCAGTGTTAACTTCCATTTGTTTTCTCTTCTAATTAAGCAATTAATGTCTGCCAATTTGATTGTTTGCTGTTTGCTTTAGTGCCGCCACCATAGTGCTCTATTTGTCTGTTTGCAGGAGGAAAGCATTGTGCTGAATAATGCATGGCACACCGCCATGACAGACAGCATAGGCATTTGAATTATGAACACATCGGGGTGAGACGCTAACTGGCTCTGACTAGCTTGAAGTGAAAAGAGAAAAGGCAGAGAGAAAAAAAAAAGTCATCCCAAGCTTCTGCTGTTTCACTTTTATTCGATGCGATGGATGAGAGGAAGAGTGGTCATCTTGGATACTTTCATGTGTCTCGTTGAAACCTTTTGAAACCTGAAGGGTGGTAGCACTGCCTCAGGAACGTGCTGCTGTCAGAACACCTCATTTAGCACATAAAAGTGTCTAATTTGCAGGTGAATTGGACCTTTTCTCTTCTTATTCTACTGGCAGTGTGTACTTGTACATGGTTGTGAGTGGAAATAAGGGATATCAGGCAATTCCTTCCCTCTCTTTCACCACCACTGTTATTTATTATTATTTATTTTAGTCTTTGGTGTTGCCAAATTTTTTATATGGCTTTGTCATCATTGATTATCAACCCCTACTCCAACTAAAAAACTTGTACTAGCTGCTTTCAAAGGTAATGACTTGGAGCAATATTCACAATTTTTTTTCAGCTCACTTGCTTCTGGTTTTCATTCATTCAGTCCATTGATCAGTCAAGCGACTTATAAATCACCATAGATAATGAATACAAAAAAACAATATTACCACAGTTGTTTAAAATAGTTTTAATGATAAGTATTCATAATGGAGTAAAGAAAGAGAAGATCAAATATCGACAACAACAAATCTACAACATTAGAGACAAATTTTTAACAATGCTCTTTACAAAATACGATATTTATCATAATCCATCAGCAGAAAAAAACAGTCTGTCACTCAGTCCCAAGAGAATATATCTGAATGACTTTGTTGAAACCCTAACTTGTCCTCTAGCGCCACCATGACACATTCACATTTTTTAACTTTTTAACTTTAACATTTAATAATTATCAGATGGACTGACGTTTTTTTAAATTAAATTTTTTTTTCTCGGAACAATCATATTCCCCTCATGAAGATATGTGATAACTTTGTTGATTCCTTAACTTTTCATGTAGCCCAATCATCAGTGCAAAACATTGATTTGGCCTGAATTGATCATTGAATAAATTTGTTTATTACAAAATCCTTAAAAAATTAATGTCATACTGCAATTGTTAGCATGCTGACACTCTAAAATATGATGTTGATTGGCATGTTAGCGTTGCCATTATGGGCATGTTAGCATGTTGACAGTTCAGAGCACTTGTGTGTCTATGTTCTCTTGCAAAGAGCTTCTAGTGAGGCTGTAGAGGAATAAAACTAGAGGAATAAACACTGTATATTCAGGTCTCTTCTCTCTCTAAATACTTACACATAACCCCAATTATGTCTGAAGTTAATCTAAAGTAAACCTTAAAACATCCCCCTATTTTCTGAGAAAAATCTGTTAATCTCTGACAAATACAAATAGAGTACACAGGTGCATCTGCATATTTACATGACAATGTATGTAGTTCCCTGTGGCAGCTTGTCAAGATGTTTTGCCTCCTATTTGTTCCCAGCTAGTCTTTGATAAAGTTTATAGGGACAAGATGGTGTTTGATCTGCAGGAAATGTGTGTGCTCTGCGCTGAGGTTAGTGTGAGTAAGACATTGGGGCGTGCTTGAGGGGGGAATTGGGGTGAAGCATGGCGCACAACAGTCTGTCACCTTGAAGAAAGGCAGGATGTGCAGTTCAAATCTGCTGGGAACAGATGTGTCATGAGAGAAGTCTGGGCATCTTTCCCCCTGGGAGACAGAGGGGGGACTGTTAGTGAGAGACAGGTAAGAATGGCAGAGGAGGGAGAAGAGTAGGGAAAAGGGAGTGCTGATAAAGGAATAATGAGAAATCGCGTATATATATATGCCTGTGCCAAAATCCAGAGAACTGCCTCTGACAACATATTTGCACATTAAAGTGGGAAAAAAAAAACTTGGTAACAAAACCAAAACAAAAACATGCCGAAGCTCCTGCAGCTTTTAGGGACATTTTGGCCCTTTTTCTGCAGTGATGCACAGCCTAAGCTATGCAAATCAGGCTCAGTATTTGCCTAGCTTGAAAAAGCAACTCTATTATTATTAACGGCAAAAGAAAAAAGTCTGGCTGGGGGTTATTTTACCTCTCCCAGCGGGAAGCCTGCAAATTAACAAAAAGAAAATTGAATGCAACATTCACCGCCTCTATTATTTCTGTATTTTCCATCTCCTTCCCCACATGAGGATGATACATCCTCTAAATTAATTAGCTTTGAATATGTCTTAATGATATTTATACTTTAAAGCGTAAGTGTCTAATTGTGCTCCTCTAAAGAAACATATACAGTATGTTTTAGAAGACAAGCTGTTTGCAGTGAAAAATATGTAGAAAATTTCTCAGCTTATTTAGGATTTATTTATTTTTTTTATGTTCAGCACATCATTAAGTCCGCTCCCATTGTGATTGTGCTTAACTAGCCTCCTCTCCCCTTCACGCTGCTGTCTCTCTGGGGATACATTCTGCACCAGGCTGTTGGTCAATTAGTCTGTGTGTGTAATTCAAAGGGTGAGAAATGACTGGGGGGAAATGCAGAGTATGTGTTTTCTGCAGCGTATATGTGTTTGTACGAGTTAGGATGGTGGTGAAGGGGCAGCAAATAAAAAGAAAGATAGGGTTTAATGGATGGTCGGCCTAGATGCAATTAATCTGGCCTCTTGAAATATGTGAAATCTCTGGCTCTCATATATCAACATGCTGGTCTGCAAATGACAGAATGATTGAGTAAAGCTGTCTGCCAACATCAGTGACCTGTGAAGAACAAAACACATAAATGCGCAATATAACCAGTTGACAAATTCACTCCACAATGCATCTGCTATATATATATATATATATATATATACCAAATGTTACTTTAGATGTTGGTAAGGCGCTGATGACGAATGATGCATTTGATCTTTTGCAATTTGTAAACATCCCATATAACTATATTGTGTTTTCCTTTTTATAAATTGGGCTTTTCAACTACTTTGAATTTATATTATGAATTTTTAGCTGAGAGTGGGATTTTCTTCATCCTGCCATAACATCCACGTAGTCTAGAGCTCTACACACCTTTAAAAAAAAAAAAGAATAGCAAATAAACAATCCTACTACTACGGCCACTTATTGTATAGACACTGCTGCTTTGGCAAATATGGGAATACTGTTCCTCACCTTGCTTTTTTGACCTCTTTAATTAATTGTTGTAGCATACAAGCTGCTTTTCGAAGCATCCTTTTAAGCTATGAAGAATTCTGGCTTATGGAATCAATTCTTTGTTACATATTCCTCTGAGGAGTCCATTTTTAGGGCAACGGGTAGGTTTTCATCCACCTGTTCTTATGCACATTTTCAATTTGTACATTAAAAAAAATGAGTTGGAACTGTCTCGGAGTATCACCCAAAAAAAATTTAAGCTTGGCCGAGGTGGAAAAGTTGGTGTATTGGACTTTATCTTGACGAACCAACTCCTTAGCATAATCAATGGTGGTGGATGGAAAAACGCATTTATTTGCATTTTTTTCCCCAGAATTTCTTGAAATGTGGTTGAAATTTAATCCAGTTTTGGATGGAAACCCACCCACTCAATTCACCTCCCACATGTGGGTTTGCAGTTATGAAACTCTGACTGGGCCCAAGGAATTCAAAGTACAACTGTTTGCTATGTAAGCAGAGAGCTCACGTAGTCCAAATTTGTGTTACCGTGTTTATTGAGCCATGGACTTGGTGTGGCAGTGCTCTACCACATTTGATACTGTGGATCTGCTTTGGATTTATTATTTATAGCACAAAGGCGTATAGTTTTTATCCCTTAGTCGTGTCTGTATTTCTATCAAATAAGGCTTGCATACACTGGCTTAATGGCAGGGGTCGAATGCCTAATCTTACCTCTGGCTCACCATAGTTCTCATTTGTGTTACAGAGGGACCTTCAGTTAACCTTTGCAGTTAAATGCTGTCAGCTGTAGGAGACATAAATCTCCTAAAGGATCTCTCTACATTTAGAAATACAACTGTACAGAGAACAGACCGGACATGACCTTACCTGTCTTTTACCTGTTATATGGTTTCCCAAACAGCTCCCACGTCTTCTCGTGAATGTGAGAAAGCTCCATGAATGCGAGGACCAGTGAATATGCTTATACATATGCAGTGATATCACACAGTACAGAATGTGACACAAATGGACTGATGATTCACCTACACTCTAGAGAAGATGCAAACAGATGGATGGCATCGAGCACACATGTACCGTATAGACGCAGACTCTCTTACAAAATAAGCTTGACAGCAAATCCTTGCCATTGCTGACGGCTCATGGCAGCTGCTTAATGTAGCAGAGAGTGAATGAGCTGGAGAAATCAGATGTGTTACTGTAAATGACAAGATTAATGTCATAGTATGATTAAAGTATTTACGTGGGTCATAAAAATCTGCCTTTTAATTAACTAGAATTTTTTTGTTTGATTAGTGGTTTAACATCCAGTGGGATGTGTGGTTACAGGAAACATATAAATGCCATTAGACGAGGCAAAAGCAAAAATCCTGACCAGCAAAGTAGCAGTGAGATTTTCAGCACACGTCCCCACCTGACTGTGACTGACTGAGCTGTTTGCCTCAACTTCTCCCCACTTGTAAAAAGTTTAGATTTTTTACTGACGCTACAGCACAATACTGTCAGTAGCTTCCGCAGAGCAAGTGTATAATGAGCTTGAAAAATATATCTCCGACCTGAGCTGAATTAGGAAGTTTGTGATGCATGTCGTCTCATTAGCATTGTAACTGATGACAGCTGACAGTTAAAACAAACAGTGACTCACTAAACATGTGTCCTGCTGCTAATTCCCTTTGAGGCTTAATATTATAGTTCATAAAAGTTTAATTATTTTCTCCGATCTTAGCAGAGAAGGTTTTTATTTTAGGCGAGGTTGTGCACCTCGTCCATGATAAGCTCCGGGAAGCTTTGGTTTTGTTTTAGAAGTATAATGATAAGCTGCAAATTTCAATAATATACTACAGTTGCATGACAGATGTCAAGTGTGCTTGGTCACCACAGCAAGAAGTTTCCAACCCTTACAAGTTCAGTTCACAGTTCACTTATATATATATTTATGTTTATATATATTTACTGTAGCTGCAATGATTAGGGAATTGGGTGAATAATTGAGCACTAAAATAACCGGTAACCATTTTTCAAGCAGAAATGCCAGACTTTGGCATTGTTCCAGCTTTCTCAAATTTAATGATTTGATGCTTTTTTTTGTCATATATAGTACAGTAAGTTTAGATGCTAAGTTATTAAAGTCATTTGACATTTGACTGTATCTGCTCATGCTCAGGGAAATTATAACAGGCACTTTCCACCATTTTCTTTTTTAATTGGTAATAAAAAATAATCCTTAGTATATACTTGGCTGTCTCGCTGCTCCACCGAGCTGCTGCGCTCAGTGTTCAGTGTGATTCTACTGTAAGAGAGGTAAAAAATGGACTTTTTTGGTTGGGTTTACAAAGGCATCTTAATGAAAAAATCTGTTTCATTGTTTTCCCGAATGGTTTGAGTAATGTAAGTTCATTAGGCGTCCGATGCTTGAAATTATATCAGACCTGAATTTTACAAGGTTACCCAGTCAAAAATTGTCACAATCTGTAGCTGAGTCTGGGAATATTGCTTTAATCTGGTTTGAATCAAATTTTTAGCATGCATGTAAACAGTGAACAACTTCAGATGATACCAGGCGGTTTGATATTACATCTCCCCACCATGTGGTTTCAGTGAATAGCTGAAGGCCCTTGTGTGATCCGATCCTGGGTGTTATGAGCTCCACCTCTGGCCTGCTCTTCAGAGGTTTTGAGGAAGCAGGCACATGCAAGTCAAAACAAGCTTGGTCTTGGTTCAAAGATGGCAACTCGTTCAAAAACGCGCTGCGCTTTCATTCTCAGCTAAAGGAAATCCTGCCTTCAGTTGCAGGGCTCACCTGTTCTTTTCATCTCTGCGACGTAGATTAATATTGCAGAGCCTATAGGCGTTAGCCTCATCCTCTCTCCTCTTTCTCTTGTTATCTCTGCATCCCATCACTCCCAAACACATTCAATTCTTTTACCCCCACGCCCCCAGCCCCCATTGTGGATATTGCTTTTTCTTTTCCCCATGACTCTTGTTTTCTCCGCAGCTCCATCTCAATCAAGAATGCAGCAAGTTTTATGAATTCATCAAAAATGATCATGGACAGTCCAGGGAGGCATGCAGGGAGGCAACAAGGCGAGACGATAGCTGTTGGAACAGACGGAGGAAAAAGAAAAAGAGATGGAGGGAAGACGAGCAAAGCGAGGGGGGTGTTGCTGTACTGCTGAATTTTAATGAGTACCAGGGGGAATTTCCTCTTCACATTTTTTTTTCCTTTCTCCCTTTCCATTTTTTTTTTCTGGGATGCACCCATCTACTACATGGCTCTAAATCACTGTCACACAAATGAGCTTTAACGTAGTCTTGCTTTAGCCTGGACAGCAGTGTGTCACTAAATGGAGCCATCGGCTACGCACCAAGAAAACCGTTTTCCAAAAGTCCTAATTGAACTGCCAATTTGTCATGTTTATCTTTACTGTCTCCCACCAGCCACCAAACCCACACATGCGGCACCTGCCACATCCCCTTCCTGGAAACTACTGCAGATGTAAGCAGTGTCTCTTTCGATGACAGATCTGCTGCTCATTAGTGAATTATTCATTCTTTTCATTAGAATCTTACAGATAGCATCACAGGCATCCGCACTCTCTATTTCTGTTCTTCATACTTTCTTTTCTCCTGCTGTCTTTCCTTCTCATCAACTTCCCTTCCTATCCTCCTTCCCTAGGCCCTTATGGCCTATAGCTTTTCCACACTATCTATGCCTTGCCCCCCCCTCTCTCTCTCTCTCTCTCTCTCTCTCTCTCTCTCTCTCTCTCTCTCTCTCTGTCTGTCTCTCTGTCTCTCTCTCTCTCCTGGGAAGACTTTATTATGCTTTGCGCTGAAGCAAAGTACACAGATAAAAGATAATTGCCTGGCCTGACTCCTCCATTGATATGAAAATAGGATTTAAATTATTCACAGTGGTTTAAAGGTTAGTTGAAGGTTATTAGTGGCAGATAGAAGTAGAGAGGCACAGGGTAAAACCGTGTGTGTTGCAAGCTGTGGCCGGAAGGTGAGGTGCCTTTCTGAAAGGCTAATTTGCAGTGCAGGCAGCGGGGACATCTTGCGAACAAACCACAAAAGCCTCTCAGGGGAATTTGAACATGGTGGTGGAAGTCAGTTATTAAGCAGCAAATTAAGGGTGGCTCCTCCACAGAAAAACATTGTCAGTTGTAAATAAGGCCATATTCGATCCTTGCCCACGCTCTAATCCTTTTCCTTTCGTCTCCTGTCTAGCCTTGCATTGCATTTCTCCCTCATGCAGAGCCATTGGAGCACGTTAGGTAATAAACATTGCCTTTCTTCAGAGGATAGAAAAGCTTGAAGTGTTGGGTTTAAATCAGGGTCAATTCTGTTGGGACACTGGCTTGTTTTGCACTGTGGACATGATGGACTCAGGAGGGGGTGAGGGAGAATTACCTGCTCTGTTGTTGCCGGCGTCCCTGAGGACGTGTTCACTGATCACAGCAGGGGTTTGTGGGATAAATAGGAGAGGGGAGAGGTTATGAGGAGTCTTTTTTTTTTTATTCTGCTCCCGCCGTATTACCTCAGCACCAGCTTGTGTGTCTGAAGGGCTTTGTTATGCCTTCAGACAGGATTCAGACATTTCTTACGCGGGAATGTTGCAGTAGGTGGCCCGTAAACAAAAGTCCCGCCATCATCCAAAGGCTTGGCTGCCACAACAGTCTACTCCCATTTCACAGTTACTAGACTGTCTGCATGTTGGATTTTTAGGTTGATGAATAGTTGTGGGAGATATATGAAGTAAGAGAACTATTGTTTTTTTAAGGCAGAGAGCAGAACCATTATAATTAGCTTTTTGTGGTGAACTAAGCAAACTGCTGAAGACATCTCAAGTAAGATACTCAAAGTAAAAGGCAAAATTACTTAATTTCCACACTGAATATTTTTTTTTTTTTTTTGTTACAACACAAATCTTAAACCTGTTTTTTTTTGGCCACATGGGGGCAGTGGAAAAAAATGAAAATACAACATTGATATTTTATCTCCTGATAAAGTTGATATAGCAAACAGATGCCTATTTACTCAGGCAGCAGATACAGAGCAACATTTTTATTCATTTTTATTTGTGCCCACAAGACGAATATGAGCCAAACTTTACTCTCTTTTTAGTTCAGTTTTTGGTCTCCACCCACTCCTTAGTGAAATACCTCTTGTTTGGTTCTGAGCAGCCAGTGTACAGTGGGTTTATTTGATGTTTTTTGCTGAAAACAACTTTGGAAACAAGACAATGAGTCTCATGAGCCTTGAGAGTTAACAGTTAGATATAACAGTCAAGTTGCGGGCCAGAAAACCAAAACAATGAGCTAAGAGATGCTAAAATGTTCAGAGTTGGTGGATGTCTGTGGGTTTGTAACTTAAGGCTACAACTTTCATGTTCTCAAAGAAATAGATTAGCCGACTTATTCAGATCAATGCATACAAGACTCCTCTCTCTGAATTTGCTTATTTGACTAATAAACGAGTTGTGCAAAAGCTTTTGAGTCTGAATGATACTCAAATTAATGAGAAATGAATGAAGTATGTGCATCTTTGATAAAACAATCAGCTCACAGAGTTCAGTCCAGTTCAGATCTTTACTGTCCCCCTAGAGGACAAACCCTTTACAGGAAGGTGGCATTAAATATAAAAATAAGCCTAATTAAAAGACAAAGAGAAATTTGAAGACATTAAATGTGTTGGTATTACACCATACAGAAAGGCCCATTTGATGAAGAGGAGCAGCAACAGTAAGAGTAGGAATAAGATAAAGTGCTGCATTTTGTGGATGCAGCTATTTGTGTATTAGAATTAAGAGTGCTTATTGAACATAGGACAAATGAAAACTAGAAGGAGTTGAACCCGATCTTCAGAAACTTGTATCTCTGACTGGAGATTAGATTATCAAGTTCTTTAAAGGGTGAATGGTCTGTATATGCTGTAATGGATTTTGCTTTTGGTGCAATTTGTCTGCTAAAAAATATCTGAAAGCGAAGGCTGCTGCTCACTCATTTATTTTTCTTTGAGAGTTTAGTGTTAAATTAATTTTTGGGTGATGTACGGTAGAAGCTGTTTATCAAATTTCCATTAATAACCAAAATACTGATGTGAATTTGCAAACAAATTTAAACATGGAATTTGCTGGAAGGATAGGTGCATGCA
This sequence comes from Istiophorus platypterus, assembly GCA_016859345.1. NCBI lineage: Eukaryota > Metazoa > Chordata > Actinopteri > Istiophoriformes > Istiophoridae > Istiophorus > Istiophorus platypterus. The sequence goes on along the minus strand of CM029118.1, from coordinate 7,833,420 downwards.
TCTTTGCAGGTAGATGTAAATCCTTACTCATCCCTTATGGACAAGGATCCTGCATAACTGTGGACTTCCATCATAGTTTTTGGAATCACGTGGCTCCATCCCTCTCATCATTATAGATTTCATACTCAGTTTTTTCCATTACAAAAAAAAGAAAAAGATTAGTAATTCGGTCCCTTCACTAGGAGGCAAATTTGTTTTTATTCAGAATTCAAAAGTGAGGTCCCATCTCACAGCCTCTCCCACCCAGGGAGCTTATTGATTACCTGAAGCCAATCACTTCACGGCAGCATATCCTCAGAGAGCAGCCAAGCACCATTCTCCCTCTTATTCTTTAATTAGCGATACAACCCATGGGCACTAATCTATGCATCCCCTCTCTGTTATTCTTCAGATGTGCACCGCTTTGATTTCTCTGACCCAACAAGGAGTATTTGGATTGGTGTGCACTGCAGGAATGCTAATACGTTCCTGGAAAGGGAGACGCTGTCAGCCTGTTGGCAGACGAGAGGAGATCAAGCAAGACTTTCTCCTCTCCATATTCACACCTGTACGCATCATCCCTCTCAAATAAATTCAGATTTATTGCTGTCCCTGAAAAATACTGAATGTAATACCTGAATTTGGCAGGTGAAGAGATTGCAGAGAGGCAGATCCAAATTCATGTCCTTGAAAGTCTTGAAATATTTTAACAGGATTGGGGGGAGGGCACAAAAGCTGCTTGAATTTGTAAAATCTGGTGCGTTTATTTTATGCTGCATTATCTCCTGTGGTTTGCTGGAATGTATGTCAACAAAGTGAGATTAGTGACTGCCTGATCATTTCATTCCTGCTTTATATTGATGAAGTGCACACCTCAGTTAAAACTGATTTTTTTTTTTTTTTCTTTTGTCATTTCTCATCCTTGGTAGCTCGTTAGCTCCACCTGAGTGACCAAGAGTTTTTGGGCCTTGCTTAAAGATATTTTGACAGTTGTGAGGGAACAGTGCTTCTCATTCACTTCACTAATAAAGATTTCCTCAGCTGTGATTGGGGACCAGCCGTCCCCTGCCACGATCTCCCTGCCACACTGAGAAATCTTAATAATCAGCTGTAGAGTAGCTCCTGAATGAATCAATCAGTGAACTGTGAGTAAAGTGAAGGTTCGGCTGCCTGGGCATCCCATTGACCAAGCGGGATTTGTGTATCAGTCATAAGCCAGTGACGCTACGTAGCACACTTCAAACAGGCTTAGCGATAAGCCAATTAGCATGACTTTGCATGCTGTTGATCTGCCTGTGACATGAAGCAGACTGGGCATAATTGCATATTGCTGCGCTGGCTGATGCTAATTTTGTAGCCTCTAGGAAAGAGGAACCCCGAGGTAAACAAAGCAACAGGGCTAATATGTTGTTAGTGCCATCTCCATACACCAGCAGTACTACTGCTAATCTGCTTACCGTGAGCAGCATGTAGTCGTTCACCTTCAGGCCATGCACCCCACCCCTTTTTTTTTTTTCCTCAGAGAATCAATGTACATCTGTCACTGTTACTGTACAGCTGACTTATCTGGTTTTAATATTAATTACTCTGTGACAAATGCTCTAAGTGGATAAAATGACGAAAAGTGGAAAATGGCTAATACAACATTTGCGAATGTTATCTTACTTAACAGGGATGAGTAATTCAATGTGAAGCTGATGTCATTTAACACCTCCGGGAGACGCGGGCCACCATCTCTCCTCATAAACGGTAATGTCTCACAGGTCACTTAGTAAAACAAGTTCGCACCGAGAGAAATTTATGTTCTGTATTTGTTGTTAGTCCGGTCTCTGATCATCCTCCAGCACCTCAGGCTCTCACTATTCATCCTTGCCCCAACACACAAATTTTCATTGAAATTTGCATAGTTTAATGTCTCAATGCACTCTGAAATTAAAGCATAGAACAAATAAACAATTACAGATACAAAAAAATTAATGGAATCTTTTTGTTTAATAAAAATTAATCTAAATTTCGAACTTGTCCAGCAGCGAAACACACTAATGGCATTCTTTCTATTATGGAAATCAAATTGTTTGGAAAGTTCTTCCCAGCACTGTTGTAAAAGTTCCTGCAAATATGGTGAACTTGTACGTTGCTGTGATTTCACCTTCTGTCCGGTTCAGCCCAAACCAACTCCATGGGGTTTAAGACTAGAGACTCTGCTGGTCTTCCATCATTTGAAGTTTATTGTTTTTTTTCTTTTCTTCGAAAGTAGTTCTAACATATCCTGGAGGTATGTTTTGGGTCATTATATGGCTGTAACATTTTCTCACCATTATGACAGCAATATACAGTGCGACCTCCTGCAGTACGGTGCTCTCCAGATATTTCTTCAGAGGACGTAGTACCACACTGTTCCAACTCTGCCTTTGTACGGACAGTACAGAGTTTTTGTAAGTAATAAGCAAAAACTTGGATAGCTCAAGGAACTGTCAGCATTATCTTTCAAAGATTTCAGGGATTGCTGTGCAGGACACAGTTTTTCTGAAAACACATTTTTGACAACAAAACAAACAAATGATTTACACCACTGCATTCAGCAAAGTCCTAGGCTTTTCCCGATATAAAAACTCAGGTGATAGGAGTTACGGTCTTTAAATGATAAGCCAGAGTTCGCGAGATGTCTCTCAGCTGAATCCACATCTCACTCAGTATAAACTAAGCCCTTAAAAATCCCCATAGCAACCTCTGAGTGCAGCTCGGGACAAACAGCCGATTAAGATCAGTTGATTAGACGACTTCTTTGATGTCTGTGGTTGTTCTTCAAGTACCTGATTTGCCACGTGTTACGTTTACACCCAATTTAACAGATGTCACAGGATAATAGTTTCAGTTTTAGTCAAGTGACATTCAGAGCTTGATTATAGTTGGTTGGGTTTAGCTAACTCCAATTAACTCTAATTATGAAGATATATATAATATGTTGGTCAAAAAAAAAATTCTTTAGAAGCCAACAATGTTATTGAGTGTCAGCTTTTCCAAAAGCCAGCAGTGCTTCTGCAATTTCTTCAGGAATTGGTTTTTCTACTTTACCTCCATTATTGCAGAAAAATGCATTACTTGATCTCTGAAAAAGGCCTTTTCTGCACCATAACAATGCTCCATCAATTGGAATAAGGTGAGGCCACTTTCACCTTGAACTTTGACTGATTCGTGCTTTACGCATGTATTTTATTTAACCTTTCTTACATATCAGATTTTTAATCTTGCCTCGAAAATTGTACACCAATGCAGGTAACATTATTCAATGTTCTTTTTAAATGAACTATGATAATAACTAATTATTTTTCAATCAATCTCTCAATTATTTTCTTCATTCATTCTATACATTAAAAAAATGTGAAATATCCACTTATAGCTTCTTACAGTTTTGTCTGTTATGTCTGACCGAAAGTTTTTGAAATCCAAGGATACTCAGTTCCCTATGAAGATAAAGTACAGAAAAAGGGGAACAAGGTGATATTTGGCGTTTTGCTTGCAAAAATGATTAAAGTAATGAAATAGTAATAAAATAGTTTCTCACTGACTAAACATTTCATCAACAACTCTAAAATAGTGACTTAACTTTTGTATTCTTTCTGCAAAAACTTCTATGAGTTAACATTGAAAGATTTTCTATGTAATGTACAGCATGCTAACAGATAACTATCATAACTTCGTGCAGTGACAGGCGACTATAAACCTAATCTTTGCTCTGAGCGCCTGAATAAAGCCCGAACATACAGTCTAATGAAGTGTTACTGCGGAGGGAACAGGTGATGGCCTGTGACGGTTGTCGCGACTAACTTATTGGCAAAAAAAGACAGACACACAATAATGTACTTTCTCCTAATCTGCTCTGACAGGTCAGCAGAGGAAGTGTGTGTTTGCCTTGGTGTATACGCATGTGTGTGTTTGTGTGTTTTTGTGTGTGTGTGAGTGGGTGTATGGCGGGTGCAGTGAGGGCAGCCCAGTCTCAGATCTGAGGAGGCCTGCAGGAATGCTGCCTGCCTTTGAAGAGTCTGCTGTCTGTGCTCAACAAATATCAGGTCCAGAATGAAGGGAATGTGGCTTCACAAGGCTCCATCCAGCCCTGTTTTATTAAGGGATCCCGTTCACTTTTTCATCCTGCTGCCTCTGTTGGGGGGGGGCTACACACTGATGAGGGGGTCTTGACCCAAGGCTGAGCTCAGAGACATCCTCCTTCAGTCAAAACACACACACACCAGGCTGATCAAATCAAGGGTGATGGAATCACAATAAAGCTGTGGCTTGGGGATGAATGCTAGTCCTGAATTAATCAAACATGCCTGTACAGTGATTCTAAACTAATTGGGAGACCGAGGCAGATATAAACATAACAGAAGAAAATTGAAATAACACCAAGTTTCGACTAAAACTTAGAAGTGAAAGTCCTGGCTAGAGTTCTCAGATCCTCAACATAAAAACAACCATATTTTCTGGTTGTTTAAAGATTGTAAACAACCTGTGTTCATTTTTTTTCTTTTTTTTTTGACAAGTAACCTCCTGAGATTGTGCTAGCAATAGTTATTCTCTTTTAGTGGCAAAATGAAAAATGATCTGGTTCCAACTTGGTAACATACCTGTGTTAGCTGAGCTCCACAGCCATTGAATCCCTTGTCAAATCTTTCACATCCTCTGTTTGGTCTCTTTTGCTTCTCTATGACATAACAGGCAGCGGCAGAGAAAAAAACAGCTCAAACGTGTTATAACTCAGTGACGCTGTTGTGAACAACAAACATGGCCGACGGGCTTAAACGTTCCAAAGTCAACAAAATAATGGTAAATGCAATATTTGCATGAGGCCCTCACAACGGGGGGGGGGGGGGGGGTTACGTCGTGTTCTGTGACCCATCAGATTCTGTGACCTGGTGCAGTTAAATAATGAGTTCACCATCGGGTAATGATATACACTGGATGATGAAATATAATTAATGTTATTCTCACTGTTTTGTATTTACATTATCTTTTGCAGCTTCAACACAGCCCCCAGTGAGGAGAAAACGCAGCAAAGGGAGAAATGAGTGAGGACGGGGTTAATGAATGCCATAGAACAGTGGTAAAACATGCGGTGAAAGCCCCCCAACCCCTCTACACAGTGCAATGTCTATTGGTTTAGGTTCGATTGTTAATTACTATAGTTTCTATTAGTGTCAGTGTCATGCTTGTCTGGTAATTGGTTCCTAAATCACAATTAAAATGACAAATTGTGTTTAGTAATGTGATTAGTAGAGACCAAATTATTATTGAAATTTGTTTTGTTACTGGACTGGAGTGAAATAAAAATGGTATATTTTTTTCAAATACCAGACGTCTTCATTCCTCACCAAAAAAAAAACAAACAAAAAAAAATCAGTAAGTGAATTGAAAGGATTCAGATTTGATAAAAAGCTTTCGAATGGTCAAACAGCCTATTGTCATTTTGAATATGAAGACTTGTTTGAACCTATTTACATTCTTTGTGCCTCCGAAAGTTATATTTATACAGAGAGGCTCTTACGGACAAAAACCAGTGGTGGTGACAGGTGGGGATAATTTTTTTATCGTATTTTCTTGGGAAGGGATTTATCCTAGAGATGAGTAGAGGCTAATTGCTCCTGTCTCACATTGTATTTCAAAAGTCCCAGGCAACCTTAAAGCACAGGATAAGCACTTCTTTAAAGAAAAAAAAAGAAAAAATAAAGTCAAATGGGACTCACTGCAGACCGCCCTCTCGTCAGGTAAGACTAGACTGCAGTTGCAGAGTAAAATGTGACTTTTATTTTAAGACTATGGTATGAACGATAAGCAGGAAATTAGTCAAGATGACCGGCCTGTGCTACATATAATACTCTAATCCTGTCACTGGGGAAAGACTGTTCCTCTAATGCGACAGTATTTTATGTCAACCTGTCCATCTTAACTGAAAATACACAAAATCCAAAGTAATTCAAAATATGGGCTCATTAATTTTAGGAAACAAATGGGATGTGATTGCTGTGATGTGGTGAAATCCATCCGTAACCTGAAAAGTTTAATGACCTTCAGGATGGATGGGGCTTGCTCACACTGCCCCCCCTCCTTTATCCCGTAACCCCTCCCCTCCTCGCCTCTCTCCCTCTATCCTTCCCTCCAGCACTGCATTACTTACCCCTGACTCCTGACTCAGCGTCTCACCAGCCCAGACACCAATATTGAGTGCTTTTTATCGTAGCCGCACTTTTTTTTCTCGTTTGAAACAATATAGCCTGACTGTTGCTATTGATTTTAGTGGATTGTGCTCTGGTAAGCACTCCTTCAAGCCCCTGCTGCTATATTAAGCAATCATTTCCCACAATGGATGACACTCTTTCTCTGCCTCCCACAGCAATTTGGTTGCTTCTAATGGGCCTGGCATTACTCACACTCTACACGGATTGCACAGTCGAGGATTTTAAAAGGAGTGGTCGAAGTTTCCGTCAATGCGGCTGTCACAAATGAGCCTGTTTTTAGATCCACAGGAATTTTTCCTGTCAGCTGCTTCAGCATGGCAGGTCAAGGTACCTGTGCCATTAAATGATATTCAAACATGCTGTGATGTACGAGCGCAGGCTGTGCAAAATGAGACTCAGTAGCCAACTATGAAGCGTCTCGGACTTAAAATGAAACCTTGAAACAGCGATGTGCCTGGATTGATTCCACTGGACCCGCATTTATTTGCATGTCTTTGGTTCTAATCTGATGTGACTACATTTCCCTGCCAGGCACCGAGGCCCTCTGAAGTATGTCTCTTTAAATCACTGGAGCCTTGGGAGTGCAACTGCAAATGATTTCAGACGCTGGGCTGCTTTTCACATCAGTTGTGGTGCACTGGATTCCCACTACGCTATCTGCTATCTCCTCCCCATGTCACTGAGCGTCAATAAATCAGTACGCTCTACTGGCAGACGGGGGAACATGTGGGGAGAATAACATGCCCTGTAGTCACGCATATTTAAATATACAAGGGCTCTGTTGCTGATTGGGCCACACATATCACAGCCTGGTGTGTCCAAGACGGTGGAAAAAAATGGCTGCCGTTTGGGAACACTTAACTGGTGAAGCCATTTAACATGTGACCCGCCAACGTAATCTAATTGGCTGCACACCATAGACAGAAGAGCTGTTTGTGTGTGTGTGTGTGTGTGTGTGTGTGTGTGTGTGTGTGTGTGTTTGTGTGTTTCTTTCACAGAGCAGTGTGTGTGAAATTTAGGAATGAAAGAATTTCACACTGTTGGCACACGGTGTTTGTGTGCGTGCGTGTGTGTGTGTGTACAAAGGGCCACTGATTAGTAGCCAGTGTGGGTTTAGAGTATGATACAGCCATTTAATTATAGTGTGGCCATTTTTATTCATATGTTGGGCTACAACTAATGATTACTTTCATAATTGATTCATTTATTTATTATTTTCTCACTCAAGCCAAATGTGAGTGTGTTCATGTTTTGTTTTGTCTATCCACCAATCCAACACACAAAGATACATAGATTAGTATAAACAATATAGGAATTTACTAATACATAAAGACAAAGAGAGACTGCAAAAATTGACATTCAAGAAGCTCTAACCACAGAATGTTTTGCGTTGTTGCCTGAAAAGTGGCTCAAACAATAGATTGAATCAATGTTAGCCAAAATATTTGCAGATTCATATTCAATTGTTATAGGATATTCTATAGGATATTCAGACTGCTTGTTTTGTGTGACCATCAGTCCAAAACCCAAAGACATTTAGTTTAATGTCATAGAAGATGAAGAAAACCAGCAAATATTCACGTGAGGTACTGCAACCAGTGAATGTTGGCATGCTTACGGTAGGTATGAAATGACTATGAAACTGAAATTCAGTTATCATGATAACTGAATAACCCATTTCAACTAAAACATTAGCTGCTGCCGGGGTAATTATGTACTGTACCTTATTACCTTGAAATACACCTTCTTCAGGGACTGTTGTTGCATGCTGGTCCCCATCTCTCTCCCCCCTCTCTGCCCTGCTGGCTACTGATGAAGGCCATAAACTAATAATAAAAGAAAATATTGTGAAATATTTCGGGCTTTCTTACATAAGATTCACTGCAAACTTCAAATTGGTGCTCACCTTTTTTCCCTTTGTTTCTTGTATGCATTTTTAACAATCTTCTCATGCATTCCTGTTATACAGAAAGATGACTGACACACAGGGGATGGGCTGGTGGTGTGAATATTGCAGTCGTGACTATGTGGGGTGCATTCCATGTAAATTGCTGTGGCAGCCCACCCAGCTGTCTGTCAACATCTCTGAGGGGACAACTGTCGGATTAAGAGCACTAGCTTAATGTCAATAGATCACAATCTGCCTCCTGGCCTCAATTATATTACCTCTCGTCCTCCAACCTCCCCCCCCAGGTGTGGAGAGGAGTATTAGCTGAGAGCCTCATCATGTATTCAGAGCTGTAATGGCTTCTCCGCGCCTGCACTGCATTGATTAGCACCAAGGGCCGAAGGGAAGCTACATGTTGGCACAGGCTTTATGAACACTGCCATGATGGATGTCGGGCCCGAGTGTCATTAGTGCTGTTGTGCTGCGAATTCAGTGGTAGATTGCCAGAAAAGCCTCTCAGCATGGCTTGATATCCTGTTAGCGTAGCCATGGCGCGGGACGTGTGCACATGTACAGCGAAGACAAATTTGCTAATGGAAAGCAGGGCGTGTTCGTGTGAGTCGTTAAGCCGATTTTTGTCATTTTCCTAGTAACTACCTCTGGTGTTATATATGCTGGTGTTGTGAGTATGTGGAGTGGACTCGTTCAGTTCATATGAGGACTACAAACACAGCCGTTTTTTTTTTGTTTGTTTGATTTTTTGTTTTTTTTCTTTTTTCAGATATTGCCTTTACTCCTCCACTCTTCAACACATGGCCAGTCCCTCTGGGCCTACCTCTGCTAGCCAAGGTTTATTATCTATTTGACAGAAGGGCTGGTGGAAGGCATTTGAACACCCCATAAATTGTCATGCAGGCTGCAGTGTGATGCCTACCCGGTTTCATTCCCCCGGCAGCCTGGCATATAACCTCAGTGCCAGCCCATCACACTGCCATTTGCAGATCCAAGTTGAAACAGTGCAGTGCAATTAACAGCATAGATCATTTACATAGTGGCGGAGCTCATTTTCATAATGTTTCCTTTATTATCTGAGGAAGAAATTAACCCAGGAATATATTTACATACCAGCCGCCAATGGTAACAGCTTGCTAATTGCCTGTTAGATGATTAATAAGCTTACAGCAGATGCTAATGAATCGAGCACTCATTGTTTCAAAGGTGCTCATGTGGCAGGGCTTGTTTTTTTTTTTGTTGTTTTTTTTTTTTGCAGCTTAATTACAGCCATAATTATGTGCTTGTTGCATCTGCTTAGAAGCAAATACAATCAAATAATGGAAATGATATATATCTGAGTGAATGGATGGATAATTGTGGTGGAGTGTTGTCACTTGTCAGAGTAATAAACCCAAGACACATTCCCTGACATCACTTTAATTGAGGATGCTTTCTGAGGACCTGGATTATTAATGCACGTTGACACACACTCATCATTTGTGTACAACAGAGCAAGAACTCAGCCTCACTTCTTAATAAGTAGGTCTGCGCAATAATTTGTGATTTTGTTAACTGAAGTGCTTGTTTATCATGCTGTCAGTAAAATGATGTTTTGTCGCAATGCTAGCGATAGACATTCATGATGTAATCTGCTGGGCTTTGGTTCTCCCCCCTACTTTTTCTTCCATGATGACAACACCATGAGGTGGACATTTGTGGTTTTGAATGAAAGGATTTCCATGGAACATTACTACCCCCCCCCCGATGAACTGTTGGTGATTCTGCGATGTTTCCTCTGGCGCACCAATATTTAAGACTTTTCAATATCATGGTTTATGAACAGATATATGAAAAACTAATGACGTTCCCATACGCCTCATCTGTACTTGAGTATAGCAAAGATAGTGTCTTTAACGTTATACCTGCTTCACATTAGCATGTACTGCTACATTTAGCATAATCCTGAATTGTTTTTTCCAATTCCTTTTTATGCGGGATTCATGTCATATTATATGTGTCACATGTTTTTCCACTCCTTTTTTTATACCCTGGAAAAACATGTCTTGATCTAAAAGGAGCTGCTTTTCAGTGCAGTACCTGTTTGGGCTTTTTCGTCCTGCATCCTGTAACTGATTTCACACAGCCCTTCACTACCCTTTCAACATTTTACACCATGGTATTCCATTGTATTACAGTGCATAGTTGATTGCCAAATGAGTCGGTTAGTAGCTAATGGCTGGTGGTCTCTTTCATCCATTTTCTCAGCTGTCTAATGTAATTTGGAAGCACTGTGCACATTATGCTCCATTCAAAAGAGGCCATCTAGCCTTAACCATATCTCAAATGATAAGATGCTTTCTATTTTAGTCAGTACCCACCCCGGCCGCAGCCTGTTCACCCTGCTGCTGTCTGAAGTATCTGCTGCAATACCACCAGATGTAGAAGTTGTTACGAGTAGCATAAAGGAACCTTGTTATATGGTCTCGTGTTGGATAATGATAATTGAATTGAATGTTAAACCTTGAATCTTGAATTTAATCAAGTAGCGCCTAGTTTGCTGCATGCAGTGTGTGCATAGGCCTGCACAGAAACATGCAAACGTGACACACCCACATAAATGTATTTGTGAATTCACCCTCTCTCCAATCCTGCCTATTCTTTGGTGTAGTATTATCATACCCATCCTAACAGACAGATAAGCTTTGGTTTATGGAATAAAACCTGACTCACTGGTTGTGATGCAGAACTGAATAAATCCCTTTTCAAATCCGCTGTTTTGCATCAGTTATTATTTCAAATATCTCTTGTACTGTTTTAAAGTCTTGAGCCTGAAAAGCACCTCCATCACACACACACCTACACAAGCTTTGCCATTTTACAGTATAGCATGCTCTGTGCCCATGTTACAGATTTGAAAAGAAAAGAAAAATGCATCCCTAATCCCTGTCTCTTTTTTTACCGAGGCTTTAGTTTGCAGTTTAATAAATGGCTGTGATTTAATTGTACCATCACACACCGCTCTCAGTGCAGCGAGTGATTAGCACGACAACGTCTTCTAAAACCCTGTGCTGCTGTTTATTTAATTGTCCCTATGATGCCGCGGCTATGCTCTATTTATTTTGCTGCTTAACTAAAACAAAAGACAAGGTTCAACTTTAGTGGAGGCTCATGCAATATTGAGTGGGGTGGAAGACTGCGCCGCACTCTAGAGATGTGTCTCCCAAACATGCTGTTCAAAGCCGAGCAAGAGTGTGTTGTATGCGTGTATGTGTGAGTGTTCAGTTGTGTTATTCAGTGTTTGTGCCAAGCCTGCAAATAACACAACTTTCAGTCTATGAATAATTTCCTGTGCTTATGCTTTCTTTGCCCCCTGAGTTGCTATTTTTTTTCCCTCCTGGCTTTCTTCCATTTCTAATGCAGATTTCTCTCCTCCGTCTCCCACATTTGTCTCCCTTTTACTTCGATGATCACTCGTAATCATTACTGAAACATAGAAATGTTTTTTTTGTTTTTTGTTTTTTTTTTTCTTCAAAAAAATACATTTCGCTATTTACCAAAACAACATTCTTAAGTTGGTCGAATAATATGAAAACAGAAAAAACTTTTGTAACTGCTGTTACTGGAAAAAAAAGCTGACTATTTATGAGTCATTTGACCCCATGTAGCGGCAATCTTATCTGGATCAGGAAGTTCATGTGCCACTGACAAGGTTTAAATCCATGCAATTCAAACTACGATCAGAAATTGATCAGACCGGCCAGACATCTTCCAATCTTTCAGTCTCACTCAAATTATGTCCACCATGTGTAACAGCAGTCCAGTACATTTTCGAAATGGTGCTAGGTAGAAATGTCATTGTAGTAGTTCACATCACTACTCCTCCCGCTAATTGACCGTTTACGCAGTAAAGGAAAAAGTGCACGTTGTGCAGTTACCTCTGAACTTTGCAACCTTTGAATATCACCATGTAATGTCACCTGCATGCCGATTTTATTGATAAAAGAGAGACTTGCAACTAATCTGCTCTGCCTGTGACAAACAAGAACCAATCATGATTCAGGAAGACCTTGGATGATAATAAGACAAGTTGTGCGCACACCTAATGTTGCTAATGACCTGTCATTGCACAGGAAAACTTTGATTGTGAAGAGTTACTGTTAGTACAGTAGGTCAGTGTTGAACTAGGAAATTTGGCTGTAAACTGTGGTGGACGTTTACAACAGACAGTTTGGTTTGTAATTCCATTTGCCTTTGGTTTCTCTTCCGCATAAAGTCAAATAAGTTGAGAGTTTGTTTACAACGTGTCCGAACGTCTGAACTTGTCGCCCAATTGCATCGTTTTAAGCGAGTTGCCAAATTCCGGGACCTCATTAGTTGCGTTCGAGAGCAGACTATTACTATAATTGATAGAACCTATGGCCAAAGCTGCGAAAATAAAACTCAGTTTTTAACAAACCATAGTCTTCCTCTGATACCAATTGAAAATGAGGCCTTTCTTATCACCACATTATATTTTTGACTCCCCCATTCACGCTACAGCTGTGAAAGTAGCAGCCCGGGGAGCGTCTGGCAGCTGTGACAGTTGACCTTGAAAAATGTTGTGTGAATGAGGAGGAATAGAGAAGCAGAACAGTGCTTATCCATAGAAAACATCCTAAATACATGTTTTAACTTACAAAGTACTTTCTACATTGCTGCAAAAGGCTGCCTAATTCTGCCCACACCGCAGTCGTATTAGATCTTCGTTTGGCTTTTATATCAGTGTTGTTTTTTAATGCAGGTTGTTTGTATAAAGTGGACAAACCAAGTCTGGGTCTGAAAATAGAATCCCCTTTGATCTTCAGGAAAGAATTACTGAATGTAATCTTACCAATGATGTTGTTTTTTTTATCACCAGTCATAAGCCTTGTCTGGATGACGTATGTTTCATCTGAGGTCGTCAGGAAATTGGTAATTGTCTCCCGATGTTGGTAATTTTAGAAGTAGCTCTGAATGGCTTTATTGTTACCAGAGGTGCCCTGAGTTGAGCTTCCCACATGTCTGACGACAGCTACATGTGCTGACAGGCACACCTTCACCATTTGATTCTCACAGATTATTGATCAAAGAAACTTTAAATGGCCATGCAGATGGTGAATAACCTGGAACAATGGGTTGCCACATATTGTGTGTCTGCACAAAATCTTTACAGAAAAAAAAAATGCCTTAAATCTTAAACTGCTATTGATCACTGTAAAGTGGTGAAAAGTACTAGAATTGTGCCCTGGATTGAGGTAAAATAAATCAACATGGAGCCTGAATATAATTTTAATAATAGAAGACACTTGTCTATTTTGGCTTGGATTCACATTAGGGTTGGGGAACAATCCTGGCATGCTCACATCGGACAAATTCAACCTTCCATTAAGTCATAATAAAGACACCCTCCAATGATAATCAAGTTTTTAACCTTTTTAACATGTCCATCTGGTGTTATATTACACAAAACATATAATGAGTGAAATAAGCAGTCAACACCATGGCTGATTATTTCCACCTTGGCACTGCAGTGTACCAATAATAGTGTAGAAGAAAAAAAGCTTGATTTTCATATGTCGCACACCAAAGTAACCAATCTGGTCAACTTAAATCCACTTTCCATGTCGTTTCGGACATAGCGTACAGCTGATGCCTGTCATTCGCTGATGCCACGGCGAAACAAGGGATTTCAGAGAAGGAGCCAGTCGTAGCAAGCTAAGTTAGCTAAAGTAGCTAATTCTGAGTTGGTGATAGGGACCAAGGTTTATATAACATTAGCAATGAATTATTAGCTGTTTAATAATGTAATCAAGCCAAAGGTCCATGCTGTCTATTGTTATGTTTCTAATGTTGAAGAGAGCGATTTAGAAAAATCCCATACAATTCTTATGATCGACTTTTTGGCGACCTTGTACAATTTGCTCTTCTTTGTCTTTGTTGTCAGAGTCAGTTTCTAGGTCGAACATGTTTGCCATGTATGTATCTATATTACCACTTGCCATTGTGTAGTGGACATTAACAAGCAAAACAGAAAAGCGGAGATTTGTGTGGCTGATTTGCATATTCATAGATCCACAAATACTGAATAAGCCAATACAGTAAAGTAACAGCCAAGCCTTTTTATGGCCATGAAGGGATTTTTCATGGAAAAAACTTTTAAATATGTAATTTTGAGGAACAAAGACAAATTTGTTGGGGTTTAATCAATGCCAGGAGAGGATCTTAAATATTTTAGTGAATACACAGAAAAAGAATCAACCTCTGACAATAAAAAATACTAATACAAGACAAGACCTCTTTCTTAGTCTGTTTTAATGTTTCATGATTGGAATGATCTACTCTGTAAGGATTTAACTGGTTTCTTTTCTCTTGTCTCCATGCAGCCGCTTATTTTCCACTTCAAACCAGTGAAGCTGTTCTTTTCTACCATAAAAGTTTTAGGAGAGGACAGGCTGTGCATACATAATATTAATCCCCTATTTCTATCACCAGGGGAGCATGAACTTGCCTTTCACTGATCTTGTAAAACTATCTGAGTTTAAATCTTTTCCACCCTCTGCAAAGTTAAGAGAACATCTGTGTGAGTTTACTCAAGGGCTGCACAGAAAAAAAACACAAAAAATAATGAAAATAGACACACAGGGATACTGAGGTCATGCTCATCCACCCAAACTACACGCACACAATATACAGGCCTTAGTAGTGATACATACTGCAGTACATTAGCTGCGAATGCTGGCAGGGGATCTTGTGGAACCTCATCTCAGCTCATTAATTTCCAAAAGTTGGCCAGAGTCTGCAAAATCTTGCTCATAAAATATTAATATCAACAAATCTTCAAGGGATCTGTAAGAAAATATCATAGAGGGACCAATTAAGCAGATTTTTACAGTTTATTCCTTCCAGTAGAAATCTGCACTGAGGTTTACATTTTCTTACATGTTTAACACAGAGGAAATTGTGGTTTGTAGATCAACACATTTTACTGAAGATGTGCCCCCTGCTTGAAATGTAAATTCCTTATTAAATTTAATGTCACTCGCTATGCATATAATATTAACATGCGCATATGCACACATACAGTCTCTCACTGAGCTGATCCTTAGACGTGTATCCTCGCCTGCGTGAGCACATGCTGTATGTATTTGTCTGTGTGTGCTTTTTAACTCGTGCATTATTCATCTATTTATTCAAGCAACTACTTATTCATCTGTGCTCCTCTCTCCATTAAAGGGGAGTATGCTGTTATTGAGGAAAAAAAAGGCTCAAGTATGATTATTGTTTCACTTAGTAGATCTAAATGTAATTTAGAAAGTTTTTAATGTTGTTCTTTCAAGGATGTCTCAAAGGAAGCGGTGCTTGATTACAGCAAGTGTTGTGCTCAACTTGGTTTGTGTCCAGAACTATGAATAGATTACCCTAGTGATATATTTAGTCCTGTTTGATCTTATCTGGTATTCATTTTCAAGGTAGGAAATTGGAGTTCAGTTGTGTGTGAATACACGATTTAAAATGAGGTGAATCTGTGGCTCAACCTATTACTTTAGCGTAAAGTAATCCTATTAGAATTGTCACCTTATAAGTTATCCTCTGCTGATCTTACTTTAATCTATGCTTCCCATATTTCTGTAAATAGAGCCTGCGCAGGGTTTTTGCATGGTGTCTTCTGGGTCTTTATGTGTATCCAGAACTAAACCACCTGTGGTATTCAGCTTCAGTCTCTGACGAGGTCATGTAAACAGCAGGAAGGAAGACCACGAGAGACAGCCCCAGTAAGGCCGCTAAATCTCTTTTCCAGAGACATCCCCAACAAATCTCCAATACGCTTGGTTTGTTGTTGGTTTTTTTTGTTTGTTTGTTTTAAAAGGTCTACCTGCTTGGAAAAAAGAGGCTGAGTGTTTGTGCTTGTTCTGTTTGCTATTTTCAGTGATAAGACTTCAGCACTTTTTTTATGACGCTTTCATCCGTTGCTGTGAAACTGCTGCTTTAATCACATAACTTGTGGAAATGGGAATTTTAACTTGTGGTACTCTGGTGTAGACCTGTACCCATGGCACAAACTTGGGCTGCAACTGACAATTATTTTTATTACCACTTAATCTGCAGATTTTTTACCTTAACTTATTGTTTTGCCTATAAATAATCAAAAAATAGTATAAAATTCAATTTTCTATTGCCCAAGGTGATGTTTTCAGATAACTTGTATTATTCAACCAACAGTCCAAAATCCAAACATATTCAGTTACTGTCATGTGCAACAAAATAATGCATACAATCTTCACAATTGATAAGCTGGGACTGGCAATGGTTTGGTGTTTTTGCTTAAAAATTTAGTCAAAACAATCATTTAAGTTCTAAAACTAGTTTCAGATTAATGTTTTGATGACCAACTAATCGATTCATCAACTATTCTTTGCAGCTCAAGCACAAACTTTAACCTACTGGCCCTGCACTCCACTCGTGTATTTTCACTTATCTGAGGTTGAAATTGGCTGGAACTGAACTTTTTCACGGCAGGTATTTTGTCGTGATAGCAGGTGGGGCACAGGTGTAACTACTCCCATTAGTGATGGGCTCTCTGCATTACAGTTATCAGGAAAAGCCATGCGATTAAGCCAAAATGGTATCAGGGTTAAAGAAGTAGGGTGCCTAAATGGACTGAAAGAATTATTTGTGTTATTATTAGTGTGTTTTTTTTCCCCCGCTACAAGTCAAGCTATCTGAAATACTGAAAAACCTCTACAAAAATAGTGGAGGTTTAAGTTGTCTTACTCTATCAGATGCAACAAAGATAGGAGGAAGTCAATTAAGCAAAGTCTGCACATTATCACATAGTCCTGAGAGGAAGTGTAACCAGCCAACGCCTGTGTGGGCTGACCATTGGTGTGTAGAGGCTTTAAATCCTCCATTAAATGCATAAAAGTCTCTGCAAATAGCTTTAACTATGGTAGACACTGGCATTTTAATGTAACATCCCCTTCTAGGCAACAATATCTGAAGGAAGTCTTTCTTTGTACATCACAAACTCATTTTCTTGTATATAATTGAAAATGTATGTTATCCCCCGCGTCACCACTTTCTAAAGTCTCAGTTAGGTCACGCAGATCTGTTACAGCAAATCTTAAATAGCCCCTTGACAGTCAGGGCACAATGTAGGCAAAGAAGGGAGGGTTGACAGTGACCGGAGGGAAAGTTTAAAGAAAGAGAACTATAACTTGTGGGGAATTGCTCTTTTTGACATCCATTTTCTACACCCAATTTCCTGGCCCATGCTGATGTTTGCATAATACGGCATTCCACATAAATGTGCCTCCTAATCACAAACATCTGCCACTGGAGTATGCTAAGTGATACTAAACGGCTAAATCTGTAAAGCAAACAAAAGTGGCTGACGGAACTATTTTGTCAGCGCAGTAAAACGCGCTCAGCTTGAAAGCCATAACATTGTCAGCTGTGCATTTGGCCACATCTTCAATCAAACCTCTGACGCAGTGATTTGCCTCAATCTTAATTGCTTGCGGGAAGGAGCCACGCTCAGGGTTCATCCTCCATTGGCACTCTATGCTAATTATAGATATTGCTTTGGCAACATTGCTAATTCGCTCAGCAGTTTCTTTCTCTTATCCGATGAGTGCTTGTTCCACAGCTAATGGGAGTGTTGTGCGTGCTTTCAGGTATTAAGTGGCAGAAGCTCTATTGCTTTGTTTTTGTCACTTTTTTTTCTTTTTTTTAATCAAGAAATAAGAAGCAGAACAAGATGACACCTCTCAAAAAAAAGTCTAAATGCATTTCATTCTTGTCAATGACATAAAAAAACGATACATTCATCAATTTCTTATCAGGGGTACATAGTAAATGTAATTAATGTAATTAACGCACAACAGATGTAGCCGGAACAAAGGAATATTCATGATATGACTGGGCGATATGCTAAAAATATCATCCCAACATTTTTTCATAATGATCAATATATATAATTATCAGTTTATACATTTGATAGTAGTAACGAGGAAGAAAACACAGTCAGCATGGTTGTTAGACCTCAAGGATACACACAACGTGTCATGATGGTTACCACAGAATACCACAGGGCATCTTTTAATTTGAATTGTAAGGTGTATATTCAGTGTAGGATTGAGTCCTACATAAATCCCAAGATTGTATGTTCTAAATGATCAGTAATTAGATATTCTCTGCAAAGTACATAGTGAAACATAGTATAAACTGATGCTTATTAGGCTCATGTAGGGAAATGAAGTGCAGCTTGACAACATGTCAGATGTGGTGGCAAAGTGCGTAAAGCTGCAATACCACTTTTCTCCTGCATTTTGAATGAAGCTGAGGCAGCATTGTTTTTGGAAAATGTTTCCATTCTGGGACTTGATACCCAGAGTGGAGCACTTTCATTAGCTTGTGAAACCTTGCTTTTGTATCGCCTACTGTCCGAAAAGGCATATGGGAGCGACTGCTGCTTCGGTTTGATCTAACGTACTCATAACAGGCTTGTTTGCCACTTGCACGCTAGCGTTAGTGCTAGCAGTTTGAGAGTCCACTTTGGCTTTCTGTATACTCGCCGGGATCGTAACGTTTCCTTTTCAGATGCTGGAAAAAAGGTTTGTTGTGTTTGCAGTCATAGTTGGCACAGTACGCCTGCTTTTTGTGCAACTGTTATCGTTCTGCTGTTTATCCAGCTTAAGATATCTGAACTGTTTCCAAATCACTGATATTGTTTGACTTCTCTTTGCCACAATTTCATTGTCATGTACAACCGCCTGACCCTTCTCATGGACACTCGTTTTTATGTTCCTATCACCATGTGCCCCCCCCCCCCCCCCACCACCACCACCACCACCACCACCACCACCACCACCACCACCATTTTGGCCCAACACACGTCAGCCACTTAACCCATATACTGTAGCCAAATAGGGTGATTGTGCAGAGGGTTGGCCCAATTGCCGAACAGAACATTTGTCAAAAATTACTCACTAGTTTGTGATTATTATTGTGGGAATTTTTTTTTTTATAATAATCATCAAGATTTTTTTATTGCTCGGCCCTAATTCATAGTGAAAGACATATTAGTGATGTACTGAGATACAGATGAATGTACAAGGTTCTGAGGAATGGCAATAACGGTCTGTCTGTGAAATGTCTTGACATATATGGGATGAATTCCCATGAATATTGGTTCAGATATTCATGTCCCTCTTGGGATAACTCGGTGATCCCCTTGACTTTTCATCTAGCACCTTCATCAGGTAAAAATTTAATTCTGTCCAGTGTTTTGATTAATGATCAAATACTCAAATACCTGCAAAGCTGATGAAATTACAGCCTCAGCTGTAGCGATCTGGGTTTTGTGCTAATTAGCAAATGTTAGCATTCTAACACGCTTAACTAAGAGTGTGACCAAGGTAGCATCACCTGCTAAACGTCATCATGCTGATGTTAACATTTAGCTCAAAGCACCATTGGTCTATATACAGCCGCACAGATCCACTAGCTTGTTCTTAGACTCTTAATCCTGTTACACCAAGAAAAGGTTGTACTTTAACTTTAAAGTTTAGCTATATGGTGGACAGTGGAATGGATGGCTTTCTTTTATTTTGTACCAAAGTGCTCTTTGGAAACCCGAGGGTGGGGTGCTATTAGATGCTAAAACAAATTTTGAAAAAATTTATTTTTACAGGTCGATTGCCAGGATAATGAAATGCTTCAGTCTTCTGATATTTCCACTTCTGTTATGCTTCGGACTTTTCATAGTTACAGTTTAGGTGTATTCTGAAATATCCACTGGAGATGAACTGACATCACCAAGGTTAGACTGTCAAGTGGAAAACAAACCCTCTCCAGACTCTCAATTTGACCCTGGCTCTCCTGACCTCCCTGTGTCTGACAGCCAAGAAAATCTGTGTGTGGAACCTTTTTGTCTAGCAGTTTAAGTGAGCAGCTTCAGTCATACAGAGCTGAACCCATGTTTTGTTAACTTTTTGCCACTGGCAGCCTTGATGGAGACACTCGATGAGATCCATCCTGCTGTCGCATTTCACTTGGAACGTTTTGGTTTCAACAAACACTCGTCATCCTTTTTCTCTTCCTCTGTGTTCCCCAATTGGGATGTTGTCAAAACTTGGCCAGTTTTATTATTTGACTTTATACATCTCTGTAATTGATTATACCAATTTGTAAAGTCCACAACTCTCTATGGTGTGGAGATCTCTGCCCAACTTCTGACACTCTTTCACCCGTAAGCCTTTCGCCTTACCTCATAAATTCATACGCGTCATTGACGTTACTGGACACAAAGCAATCATCTGTAAACTACTGTTCAATTGACGACAGATTTTGAAAGTTCTAACACTCCTGAGGCCTCTGGAGTCGTTAACGCTGTCGTGTCACCCTGGGAATTGGCGCACTTTCGCGAATGTCAGATGTGCACATTGTCTCCATTAAGCAGCAGAGGAGGGGTGGGCAATTATGTCAGCTATCCAGCTGAGGACACAGGCTACAGCTGTACACCCATTACTTTGATTTGTTTATGTCTCTGGGGACAGGGAGGGAGTACGAGAGGAGTGGTAAAGGAGCCGAGGGATGCTACATTAGATGCCTATCAGAGAGTCAAAATGGCAGGTGCCAACGTCTGGCTCTCCTGCAGATGGAGCTGTGTGTGTGTGTGTGTGTGTGTGTGTGTGTGTGTGTGTGTGTGTGTGTGTTCGTAGATGCGGTTGGCGTTACTCCAGGCCGTTTTGCCCTTGGCTGATGACAAACGCAGGGAGCTGGGTAGGTAATAGCTTTCCAGCACCTGCTTATTCATCCAAAATCCTTCACTTAAAGGACGAAGGAGATTAAGTCGTGCTCAGGTGTCCCACTTCCCCTAAACCTGCTGACCTTTGCCGATTGACTCGTCAATACCGAGCCAACTTTCTGCTATCGAGGTCAAAGGACCCTGCACGGCAGAATAGAGTGGCTCACCTTTGACAAATGGAGACAAATGTGTTTTGGAAGGCAGCCACTTTTTAGGAAATGTGTTTTTCCCTTCTCTTCCTGTTAATCACTCTGAACAACAAGGTTTCACTGTCTCTATGTGAATGTTGAGTGCTAAGTGGGAGCAAATGTGCTGTGACAACAGGTTCTTGGAAAGGGAAATGGAACAGAATATCTCTCATGTGGGGGGTTCGGCAAAATGTGTGAAAGTCGCTTGTTGGCTCTCTTGGGATTCTGGTTGTTGGCTTGCAGAAAGCTTATTGCCACAGCTCATTTACGCCTACATTTTGGGATGATAGACTGACTGTGTCCAGCAGGATGCCTGTGTTGCACTGGGGTAAACAAAGGCACATCAAAGGACAAAGTACCACCATGCATTGCAAATTTTATCACCAAATGAAACAAAAATTGCATTAGTTTTTGGTCTGTTTTTGGACACATTTCGGCTGCCTCAATAAAAATATTTTACATATTTTCATTTGAAAAGCACAATAGGGAACATAAAATTGCTGTTGGTAACACACACTCTCTCACACACACACACACACACACACACACATAAATATCTGTCTGAGTGTGATAATATCATCTTGTCCTTGGGAGCCCCTGACTACGGCAAACAATGTTAGACCTGCGCTCTCTCTAGCATCCTCTGCAGTCCCTTGACAGCAGCTGAACCACACAAGCTGTCTGTAAGGCAGTGAAAGAAAGAGACATCCTCATTGCAAAGTCTGGGCACAAGCAAACAAGGAAATAGCTTGGCTGTGGTCGAACCCGAAAATAATGGAAAAAGCGCTCTTTCAATTTAGCCATTCCTGGAGTTTTTTCCCCCTTTTTGTGTGTGGGGGGTTGGGGTGTTGGGTGGAGAGAGGTATATATCGCCAGCGGCAAAGCAAGGTAGATAGCTTGGAAGTCGACTGACAAAATACCACTGAAAAATGGAAGCAAGCTATAAATAAACAAGAAGCAATATCCTCTGTTATGAATATATAATTTCTGTCTTTAATAACTATTGAGGCCTGAGGGATAGTCTACAAACGGCTCAGCGAGCACTGATATTGTGATTGCGAATAGAACTCCTATTGAATTATTAAGGCACCTGCAGACGGATATCTCTCTAGTCAGGTGATACGCTCGGCTGTTCACCGACACCTGTTTTGGAGCCTGGGGTTAAATTCAAATCCCATAATGTTTTTTTTTTTTTTCTCACCACAGGGAAATGAAACGCGACAAGATTAAACTACAAAAAATTTATTTACAAAGAAAAAAAAAGTGAAAGTGACTTGTTTTGAGCAGTGGACATGAGGGTGAGGGAGCAAAACATTTTATTATCAGTTATTTGTTTAAGACATTCCTCAAGCAAAAAAGACCATTATGACCGTAGCTTCCTGACCTGACTTTTACCTCCTGTGTGCTGCCAAAACGGCTCAGACTCGCCAAGGCACTGAATCTAAATGACCTCTGAAGGCACCCTGTGGTATCTGGCACCATGACGTTAGCAGCTGATCCTTAAAGTCCTGTAAGTTTTGAGGTTGAGCCACCACGGTTGAGCTGCCACTCAGTAGGGACTCGCAACCACTGACAGGAAGCCCCCAGCGAGCCTTGCCTTTTGGGAGAGGATCTCTCCCAGACCCTCATGCTGTCATGAGATAATCAAAGTTATTCCTCTTCATCTGTGAGAGGTCATGATGTTTTATCTCATTGGTGTGTCTGTCTTTGCGTTTTTGAGTGTTGATTGGACCAGGGCAGAACTGAGAGTGAATACTGAACTGCCACAAACACGACCCGAGCACGGTGCTGATGTAGTTCCATGACTGTCAGCATTTGTTTGACCTCAAAATCAAACATATCAACCTCATAAAGAGATAACGTGTGAGTTTCAGCCTGTTACTGGCCAGAACTTGATCCATCCAGTTTCATAAAAATCATTTAAGTTTAACTTTAATTCAACTTGTATATTATCAACCTGGAATGGATGTGCAACAAGTCGAATTAAGAGTAGGTCATATTTCATCCATTACATGCATCTCTGGCCATATTCATTATCAGGATTGATTAGCACAACGAAATGCAAGCAAATACGTAGATTTCTGTCGGGAGACATTTTGTTTATGATGGAATCTGTTTTTTCCTGAAGCAGAATTCACGTCTGTTTTCGCTCTCTCTGTGTAGTCTACATTATTAAACAACCGTCTGATGAATTTCTGTAGTTTGTGGCCAGCAATGTTAGATTGACATCCCCAATGATCAGCTCAAAATTACCGGCTTCTTGTGCAGTACCAGTTTTATTATAATTTCTCCCACCACTCTGAGCAACCTCGGGAAGAAAATGTATGAACTAAATGAAAAGATGTACAGCCTTCTCTGTGCATCTACTGGCTATTGAAGGCCATTGTTCTCAGATAGATCTTTGAGTGCCTGTTCATCTTTTCACAGCAAGTGCTGCTGTGCTGCTTATAAGTGGAAATCATAGACTGCATGTCTTGATGTAAAAGTGCATTGACCTCCTGTGCTTGTCTTTTCTACCTCCTGCCATTTGCATAGTGATTGCTAAAAGCGAAGGTCTCCCCCTACTGTGAAAATCAAATGAGTATGTTTTTAAAGTCGGGCATATGGTAGCATGTGAAATATCGGGGACACATGATTCAATGAGCCTGCGAAAGGTCACCAGTAACAAATAGTACTTAATTACTTGAGTGTGAAATGTTGTTGAAATTATTGATATTGATGGCAACAGTTAAACTTCATAACACATTCTAGCTTCAATACCACAATGGAAACACTCTAATAGAAACTACGTACTTGTTTCAACATTTCTAGAGCCACACACCATGACATTATCCTATTATACAGACCAGTAGCAAGCTAGTGGAAAAACATTAAATCAAACTGCATATTCACATCATTTCCATTTAACTCCATTCCTTCCTTCTCCGGCAGCAGCAGTCGGTTCCAGTTTAGCAACAGTGCTCTAAGTCTTCCTCCCTGCCAATTTACATTTAATCAAGAAGAACCCTTTTTCTTAACTTGACGTATAAAGCAGTGCAGTGAAACACAGCCACATTCTCGCCCTGCGCATTCAAATTCATTAGCAACCCAACATTAACACATCCCTTTCCGTTACCGAGCAGAAACGCATGTTTTATGACGATAGTTAATAGTAGACTAACAATGCAATAACGGGGCCTGATGGAAAGCAGCAGCCATAGAAACCCACTATGGTGCAGCGCATTGATTCTCTCTGGTGGTCTATTGATCCAGGATGTTTCCCTTCCACAGCAGCCTGCTAATCGACAGCCTATTAGGGAGATGGGTTCAGGCATTAAATCTCTGGGCACTGCCAGGATATGAGTGGGTGCTTAGTGCTGTGATTGGGGGTCATTATCTGTTTCTGAAAATTTTATTGGTTAATCATATGTCTTTAGCTTCTGTGTTGAGCATTTATTATTGCTGTCTGACATTGCCAGGCTTATATTTGAGGAAGATGAGCGAAAAGAACTGTATCAGTTTGTCATATTATCATAGCTGGTTAGAGATCAGTCAGTATAGTTGTAGTACTGTTCGCACCTAGGTTGATGCTTTAACAGTTACTTGTTCTCTAACATTACAAAGAGAGACACAGTCCTGACGTCAGCTCTTGGCTAGCCACGGTCCAGCTAGCCCCTGTAACTCAGTTTAATCTGTCATCGATCATTTCTTTCAAAGTTCTTCCTGAAATTGTGAAACACATTCCCAAGATTTTCCAAAAAAAGCAAGCATCTGCATCTACAAGCATTTGCTGATAGAAGTCGCAACCTTCATGATCTCAAAAAAGCTAAACAACGGATTTGTTGATTTAAAAGAAATAAAAACAACTACAGCTCCTGTGAACACTCTCATTCCACAGTAAAGCTGCATTCAGAAAAACCTCCTGTTCATGCTTTTTATCCCAAGATGGTCAACCAAAGGCTACCTCTACCTTGAGCTGCCTCGACTACAACACAGCCGACCTACAGCACATCACACCTCTGTTCAGTTTCCTCCTGCTCTCCTGGGGTGGCGTGTACTGTGTTTCAGTGCAACTGAATTCATGATGTAGTTGTTCTTTTTCTTACATATTTATATCAATTCTTTTTTTTTTAATCTGCTGGACAAATCGGATATGCTAACCAGCAGTCACTCCCAAGCTGCTGCTCTAATAAAAATCATTATTTTAGCATTTTTGCAATGTCCTTTGAAAAAAATCAAGATAAATTCTGGTTATCGACAAGGGCTCAGCTGTGCTTGCACTATATTGACACTGAAACTGCACCAATCAAAGTGAAAGTCAGATATGACTATAGGTTCTCATCGCTTTAATGCCACAAAGCCCACAGCCGTCACTTGGCTGGCTTATTGACAGCCTTTTTGAAAAAATTTGAAAAAAATTGGTTGAAAAAATGCCATTTTAGTCTGAGGAGAGGGCTGAAACAGAGAGAAGAAGATGCGTTTAGAAAGTTAAATGGCTTAATGCGGATGTTTTTTTTCCTTCTTTTGTTATTTTACCATCTGTAACGGTTTTTCCAACCTTTTAGCTGTACGTCCTGTTGTATAAAACAGTTTAACCAAATCTGTACTGATCGAATTACAGTCATGTCTAAACTAACTAAGGCCAAACTATTCCAATGACGAATCTTTTCTGTTGACTGTCGACTTTTTCTGTTTATTGAAGTTTACCGTGAAAAAAATTTAGCCTTTCTTTTTTTTTTAAAGATTACCATCACTGACTAGACAAACTGAGAATTTTTATTTCAGTGTTTTGCCTCCGTATACTGTCACTGTTTTACATGGTGACAGTGTAGTTCCAGACAGGAAACATCAAGTGCGAAAGGACGATACGACGAATACTCGATGGCAGGAATCAAAAAAGGAACATTGCACATATACAGTTTACGTCTTTGCCATTAACTAGGTTACTAGGATGTCACATCAAGGTTTCCTTCCTCCTGAAACAGAACTTGAAAGTCCTGGTTCCACTTGGCCTCTCTTTTTTTTTTATCCGCGCTACCATACGTGATCATCAGTAGTACAGAAAATGGTGGATGGAGCTACAGTTTAAAGTCATATATTTTAATTATGAATCAGTTGAAAGTTGTTAATGTTTTTATTTTTAAAACTCATCAGCAGGTTGCCATATTTAAGAAAAAATATCACCATCAAAAATTGTATTCTCAGAGGAAAAAATTAAATGAAAATTAGTATAAATGTTGAAGGGAAATAGATCCATTTACAAGACACTTCTCCAGAGGACCATTAACGTACTGCTGCATTCCACGCCTTGGTTGAGTTCACAATGGGTCATTTCTTGTAATGAATTGCCAAATTATCAGGAGTGTTTTCTTGTCAAATAGGAAACGGTAATGATGATGACAAAAGAACAACAGCAGCATAAAACAAGTTGTATTCTGCCCTGCAGCCAACAGCAGAACAGCAGTGCAGTTTTTTTTTTTTTTTTGCTCTCTCATACACACAGACACCCTTCCCAAGCTGATAATCAGGCATTTATTCCATAAACAATGCTGGAACTGACTTGGGATTTGCCTAACAATGTCTCATTACTAGTGTATGAGCTTATTTTTTTTTTTCCTTGAGATAATGCAATTCGTCAAGGAGAGCAGATGAGGGAGGGAGCGCGAGTGCGAAAGAACGAGGGGCGGGGGTGGAGCCAGGGGAGGAGGACAAAAACACTTATTAATTTGCACGAAATGGAATTAGCAGCGGGGAGTTAGAAGCGGCGGAGTTTCTAATTTTACCCTTGCCCCCGTGCGCCGATGGTAAATGGAGATTTGTCACACTCCACTTGGCTGGCTCCCCAGCTTGATGAGCTGTCTCTCTTGCAGGAGCTCTACTCAATCTCTAGCATTAGCCACAATGCCAGCACTCACATCACTGCCACAGCCCCACAGAGTTATCGGGGAGTGGGTGGAAGTGTCATCAGATGCCACATTTCACTGGTGACACTGAATAGAAGGGAGAATGTAAGAGGCAAGAGGCCGTGTGCTTTTTGTCTTCTCATCTTTTCTGTCACTAGAGGACAATAGACAGGTGAACTGATAGATAACTAGATGGATGGATGGATGCAGGGACACATAGGTAGATAAATAGAGGGATGGAAAGCAGGGCCGAGTTATATAAATAATATAATCACTGATTGCGGTAGAAACATTTCCTTCAGTGTACTGTCAATTCATTACATTGCTTGAGAACATACAAACAACCAATCACATCACAAAAACAAAGCCTAAATAATTATGTAGCAACCCCTTTAGGGGTGGAAAGCCCAAGATGAGCGAATCAGGGTTGGCTGAGTTAGCTGGATACACTACATAACATTGTTTTTCCATCAAATTTGAACAGCATGAAGGGAGAGATGAGAGTTCCGCCTAAGGTAAGCTTTTCATGTCATATCGCAGAAGACGACAGTTCTGCAGTCACAACAAACCTTAAATGTACAAGGATCTCGTGGTTAGACAAGGTAAGAAGCCACTGGTGGTGCAGCAGTAATTTCAGAGCTGAAACCAGGGCTGTCAGTTTTTAACGGAGATTCGACCGCTTGTTCGCACGCATGAAAAGCTTAATTCATGACCTGTTTGGATTAAAAATGTACAGTTTATAAGCTCATCAGAGAATTTAAAGTAATTTGCTTTGTGGTCCAGCAGAGGGCACTCTTAAAATTCACTATCACTTGACCTATTGCATGTCCTATTGACACGTAAACTGTGCTAATCAATGAAAGTGGAGGGTGACATTATTGAGACAGTCTGGGCTGATCAGATTATCATGACCCTGAAACATCTGATAAGAATGTCTCCAAGAATTACGGGTTCTTAACCACAGTCGCCAAAATTACCAACAAAGATAAGGGCTGCTACACTCTGCAACAATAAGAATGGGTATGTGGTATGTGGACTGCAGTTGAAATATGTGCCAGTTCGAGCTGGTTCAAATTTGTTTTCCCAAAAAAGTCTAAGCCCTAGCTCAAAGATCAGTCAATGAACCCGTGGGTTGAATGACTAAAATATAATCGGCAACTGTGATCAATTTGTTGTCTTAAGTCATTTATTTTTAATTAAAAATGCAAAACATTCACATGTTGCACCCTCTCAATTGTGAGAATTTGTTCTTTGTCTCAGTTTTATTTGGTAGTAAACATTCTTATACAATTCTTCATCCTTTTTAAAGTTTGGAACAGGAAAAAAGGGAATTTTAAGCTTCAGTGAGTCTATAGGCTCAACGGTAATAGCAGCTTGATTCATATTGTGATATGTAACTATATCAAATAATATGAAAATAACGACCATCGTAACATAATTTGCCATATCGCCCAGCTCTAATGGATGGATGGATGCGTAAGCAGATGGACAGATAGATGGATAGATAGATATTCAAAGACACATGGTCAGATTCCACTAATGCAATCTGCAGGTGCCCACAGAGCAGCAAGCGTGATGAACAACATGCTGTTAAATTGGAGCACAGATCAATAAAGTGTTTGCGCACACACGCACACACGCACACACGCACACGCGCGCACACACACACACACACACACGCTTACAGTCCCCCGGTGAGATCATGCAGGAGAAAATAACCTGCTAACCACCCGCCTGCCCCGCAGCCCTTCCCTGGGAGACTACTTTTCACAGAGTTCAAAGGGCGAGGTTAGCGTTGCAGCTGATAAGCAAGACAGGATCATCTATGGTTGTCTCGCCGGTTCAGCCTCTCCCTTGCCCATAATAACAAGATATGAATTATCCCAGCTCTGCTCAGATGAAGTGCTACCTCCCCTTTTGCCCTGGCTCCTTTGCTGCATCGATCAGCATATCTGTGACAATGCGATTGACTGTTTGCCAGCTTTGCAGCTGTTATCGCCGTCCAAATTCCTCCTTCCGTCCCTGTCAAGACGTGTAAAATGTGTCTCATTGATCCAGGTGTGCTTTCATATACTGGGCTCTTTGTTACTGCACTCCTTCGCATCTTGCACTAGCCTGCACTAAGACAGAAGAGAGCAAGCGACAGAGAGGAGAAATAGAAAGAGGAGGAGGAGGAAGGGGGGAGAACATTGTCATACAGCGCTTTAATTTGAAGCATCAAGAGCACAAAGAGAGAGCACAGTGTTTATCTTCAGGATGTATTCCTCATTTTGCATAGAGATGGTTTGTTTATCCATTTGCCAGAGTTGCTCATACCCCGAGTCAGGTCAGTCTGGCTGCAAGGCCACAGACATCCCTCAATGATTAAAAGGAAGCAACTGAGATGCATACACACACATATGATTGGCACGCGCACGCACGCACGCACACACACACACACACACACACACAGCGCCTGCAGCTCTTGCCTGGTGATAAGGATCCCGATGTGTCTGACAGCGAGGCTGACTGCAGAGTGTGAGGGAATTAGAGGGATTAGGGGGTTATAGAGTAGCGTGATAGCCTCTGGGATGACGGAGGGATTAGCCCGATTATCTCACTCTCTCTCTCTCTCCCAGCCAGGCAGGCCTAGTTTGGAGCTGAAAGCTGCCAGATGTGGCACCTACAGATAGACAGAGGAGGAAACAACCTGAGGGAAGGAGGGAGGAGGAGGGAATGGGTGTGTGTGTGTGGTGGTGGTGGTGGGGGGGGGGGGGGGGCTGACAAACTGGGGGAGCAGGAAAGGTAAAGTTGGGGGGGGGGCAGTTATTGAGTGGTGAAAGGTTATAAAGATAGCCAGTTAAAAGGGAGAAAAAAAAGATGAGAGAGAGAAATGGGAGGAAATTGCACGGGGAGTGACAGGCACGGTAATGATAGTGGAGAAAAAGAGGGAACGGGGACGAGATAGGAGGCAGAACTCCCTGTTGGCTTGGCTTCACTCTCATTCCCTCCAGTGCACATTGACTCCCTGCTCGGCTTGATATGGGATTTCATCAAGGTGGTGCTTAGACCAGCTTTACATTTTAATTTGCGGATTTCGCTGGCAGTTTTAGTCCTTACTGGGG
The DNA here is from genome assembly GCA_016859345.1 of Istiophorus platypterus. Lineage (NCBI taxonomy): Eukaryota > Metazoa > Chordata > Actinopteri > Istiophoriformes > Istiophoridae > Istiophorus > Istiophorus platypterus. Next base: position 7,803,326 of record CM029118.1, on the reverse strand, counting down.
GGGGTGTATACAGTATGTCGTCTACTGCTTGTGCATGTCTAATCAGTGGGAATATGATTCTGGGCCACACTTTGTACTGCTGTCAACTTATTGTCTACTGTTTTGCACATAGTGCTTCTTTTGGTTACATTTATGTGCAAAGCAAACTTAATCTCCCCCATGACTGACTGTTGTACACATTCAGAGCATGTTTTGACCTCAGTACCGATAAGGCTTGAAATAATCAGAATATTCAGAAGATCTTTTGTACCGAAAGAATCACGAGACACAGATTTCATGGCCATGTTCATTAAATAATAAGAATTACATGTAGTAACGTCTCAACTAGAAGACAAAGGGTATTTTTAGCAAACCTTGATCTAAAGCTTGTAACCCCTTATGTGAATCATATCTTTTAATGGGGAGGAGGTTTCTATGAAACAACCACAGAAGAGCTGTTTTCATCTCAAGTTGTGTGAGCTGTCGTACGTGCCTCATAGCAGTGAGTGTCTTCATTCTGCGGTGTAAGTCAGACTTTGTCTATTTAGAGTGGGTTGAGTGTGAAAGCACTGTATTGTTAAGGATGTGCGGTGCGCCAGTCACAAGAGCTGAGCTGAACTGAGTGGAACTAATGACGGACAGCTCCAGTCTGGTACCAGTCAGAGGGACAGGAGCTAAGCTAATGCGAAACCAAATTTTGCATATTGTACAAACATACTGTGTTTGTACATATTGTGTCTTTCCGTCCACAAACATTTGCATAATCCAACACAAAAATGTATCTTAATTTACATTTTTGTACTTTCCTGTGCCAAATATTACTATATTTGGTGAAGACCTGTCCATATAATGATATATTTATCACACTGATGGCCCTTTTCCACTGAAGAACATAACCAAATGTACTTACAGGTATTGTCACAAGTTGTGGTTTTGTTTTCACTGCTCTGTACCTGCTTTGGATATGAGTTCCTGGTACTAAATTTAATCCCTGCTCAGGAGGTGATACCTAATGCAAATTCAAGGTACTTTCAGGGGCGCTGCTGATCTTGACTGATCAAGCGTCACATCACAGCGAGGATGATTAAAAACACAACAACCATAATCACCAGTTTATCATTGTATCCGTTCTGACTTTCTTCATTCGTCTGTGCAATAGGTGACCCTAGTCGTTTTTTCAGGGGGGGTTTTGGTGACAAAATATCCCAGTTTGTAAGTAAACTTGAAACACAAGGAACAACCTTAAAACCCCAGTGAAGTTCATAAACGTTCAGGCCATGGGACACCCCAGGAAATGAGGTTGTACTTTTGGTTGTTGAGTTCCTGCAGGGGATCAGAGCTATACAGTATGTGTACTGCCTAGAATGAGCTTATCGGCAAATATTGTTCAAAATAGAAGCTAGCGCCAAATCCGGTTGTCTTTGTTCAAAAGCTGAAAGCAGGTCACAGACCGCTGTCGGGTCAGTTACTCAGTGTATTTGTGTGTTCCTTTAAGTGAACCGATAATCTACTGAGAAACCAAACCACTCATATTTGAACTGGGACATCTGACTTAAGGTGACCCTGCCCGTGCCTCTGAGGGCTTTGTTCACACTTACCCGATGAATTACACAGCAACAAAACGGAGTTGCTAACTCATACAGGAACAACTAAACTAAGACTGTTTGGAAGTCATGTAAACACACCGATATTGGCATATAGAATAAGAATAAGGACTAAAAAAGAATTTTGTTTATGACTTGTGGTTTGAGCCATTTAACATTTAAGTTGTTGCCAAGGTGGGAATGTGACAACTATAGTTCTCTTGACATTTCTATTGTTTATTGCATGTAAACTGTCCTCAACAGCCTTCAGATTCCTATCTTCTGAAATCTTCTACTGGTTATTCCTTTTGCTTGGCTAATTTATGTTTAGGCAATTTAGGTTTTTTCATGTGGCAATGCATCCCAGACAGTAGGGCTTACAATTTTTATTCAGAATTTAAAATACTGTACAATGTGTATCTGTGTGTGTGTGTGTGTGTGTGTGGGGGGTATTCAGTCTATAATTATCTGTCAAAAGAAAAAAAAAAACTGACAGTGGAGGATGTGCCTTGTACTCCAGCATGGGGTTTTCATAAAATTGCTCTCGCAATCTGACTCCACTGCACGCCCTGTTGACCTCTCAGTAAACTAGGTAATTGTTGTTCTCTTTGCGGATGCAAAGTAGAGGGAACTGGCGAGCAGTACTGAATGGATAATCATGACATCAAACTATCTGAGGAGAAAAGTGTCTAGAGCCATTAAATCATGAATAAATGGTGATTGCTGCCTTTAAACCTTTGTTGCTGTAACATGACTGGGGGAACAAATATGAATTCCCCCTTTAATAGCCTGAAAATGCGACTGAATTGTCATTTCTTTTAACTTAAAACTGCTGAGCAAATTAGAGATGTGGGCTACCAGTCAAATTTATTTTCACAAAGGCCACTGTCACAAATCACAACTTTGCCTCAAGTGGCTTAACGGCCCATATAAATTGGTAGTTGAATACTTGTGACAAGGTACAGAATTGAGTATTGTTAAGTCTTTATTTTGAATCCAACAATACCAGGCTGTTTATTAGTGAAGAAGTCATTGGGTGGCATGATTTGAACTATTGTTTTAATTATAGCTTTACTAGATACATATCTGGCTTTTTAAAATATATATCACAACACTTTTGGCTTTTAACTGATTATACATCTGTAACCTTGTGTTTCTCTTTTTTTATATATCTTGAATAAGATGCTATAACAATTTTATGCTCATTACATTTGGACTGAAAAGTTCAAATCTTATTAGACCTTATCTTTTTGAGACAGCTTCAATGCACTGTGACTATTTTTAAGGCCTGTTTTTCTTTTTTTTTTTCTCTTGTTCTCAACACGGCTGTTGTCTTGCAACCCCAGGAGTGGCTTACATGGCCTAAATATGCTGACAGGGAAACTGAACCGTTATATCTTATACAAAAGCCCGCAAACCCAAAAGCCACAAGTACCAGCTTTTCTAAACCCAAAGCTCTCCTCCTCCTCTTTCTCCTCCTCCTCCTCCTCCTGCTGCTACTCCTGCTGCTGCTGCTTCTGCTGCTGCTGCACTAAAACCATTTACGCTTCAAACACAGACCTACTTTAATAATTTCAAGGAGGATTCTGCACTTTTCAAGCCGCTTCTCAACAGCTAATAACAGCTTTAAAAGTAAATGCTAAATGAAGTGTTTTTATCTTTCTTTTTCATTTCTCATTGTGTTACAGCGCTGGTTTCAGTCCGGATATCTGACGTAGAAACTGTAACACCACATGCAGTTGTGGGTTACTGTATTCTCTGATGGTTCACATCTACACAGGATGTGCCGACAGATCTGCTTGAAGGTTTTTTTGTGGTGAAGTGGATAGATTGTTTCCGTGGAGTTTGTTTGTGCATATGTGCGAGTGTGTGTGTGTGTGTGTGTGTGTGTAAGTAGTGACTCTGTGTGCTGTAAACAAGATTTTCTTCTGCCCTCAAACCATGGCTGACAGAGTGCTCCTGTGCGTATGACGGCTACGCACAAATTTTTTCCACGGGTTATTGGGTACGGTGGGTTGTCATGGCAACTGCCGAGACGTTCACTATGATTCTTTTGCTCTTTCTTCTCAATAAAGAAAGGAACGGGATGCAAATTGACTCCCCCTACCCAGCCAAAACTAAATCAGACGAACATAACTGGAACTAGTTGCACATGGGGGGGGGTCTTGTTTATCCTTTCAAACAGACGTTGCCCACACAAACATAATGAGCACAAACCTGCAGAAGAAATATCAACTGTTTTTTTTCTGTTAATATGAGTGGAATATCTTGCAACCAATTTAAAAAAAAAAAAAAAAATTCTGAACATCCACAAATTACAGCACAGTAAACCAATATGTTTACATTTATATCTGGATATATCATTGCCACATGAATATTTTATTTTCCAAAACAAACTTTCTTTCTTCAGATTGTGTGAATTCATCAGAAATGATCAAACTGAGCAGAAAGAAAAACACAGCGCATTTCTTCTCTCATGCTCTTATTCTTCATGATTAATCTTTGTACATGAACACGTTCCTCAAACATGTGCCATCTGTATGTTTGCCCTCCTTTTACCTTAACTGAACCCATCCGTTATCTTTTGATCTGTTCATGTGCTAGCTCTGTCAAGGTGTCAAAGTTATCTATATGTCAAGATGGAAACAGATGAGTTTTGTCTAATCTTCCGACCGCCGAGTGTTGCAGGTTGTCCCTGTGCAAAGTGTTGAAACGCTTACACATACGCACACATGCTTAGATAAGCATATAAATGGGTTCATATCTAATATGTCTTTGTGTGTGTGTGTGTGTGTGTGTATGTTTGTATGCGTGCGTGTGTGCGTGGAGGCATGTCTGCATGTGGCCACTGATGTGCGCCGACAGCAGATGTGCTCTGCTCCCCTGGCTGACGTGGTTGGAAGCTGCTGTCGACCACAGGGAAGAGGTTTGAGTAAAAGCTTCTAAAAAACAGGCAGAATTAAGGGAAGGGATCATCAAATCATTCATTAATCGCACTGTGACGGAACAGCAACAGTTCTGTTTCACAACGACGGCTTTCGTGGCGACCAGGTCATCTTTCGACATTTACAGAGCCTGTATCCACATGTCCAGAGACCCACCAAAAAAAAGGAAGCGAGTAATCTAATGGTTCGAGGGATTCATTTTTATTTATAGTGAATTATAAAACCAAATAGTCTGCTAGGGCTGCAACTGACGATTATTTTCTCAACTATTCGATGAATCGTTAATCCTAAAAATGTCAGAGAGGACTAAAACATCAAAATAAAGTCAAAGTAATTGCCAATGAATTTTCTTTCAGTCCCTTAGGAAACTAAACGCTGCTGCTCTACTCTGGACTTCTTCTGAAGACGTTCAAACATTTTAACAGAGCGGATGAGAGAAACGGACAGAAAGACAGAGAGGAAGAAAGTAAAAGTCTGAGAGAGAGAGAAAGAAGTGTGAAGAAAATAGGCTACCCCTACACAATTGCATAACTGTGACCTATAATACACCACAAACAAGACGAAGAGCAGAAGTGGGATGGAAACTGTATGAGCCTGTGTGTGTGCGTGTGGGTGTGTGTGTGTGTGTGTGTGTGTGTGTGTGTGTGTGTGTGTGTGTGTGTGAGAGAGCATTCACGCACACGTCTGTGGGTGTGTAAAAGTGCATCGATGTGCGAGATGACACACTGTATTTCAAATGTGGGAAATAGAGCAGTGGAGGTGTGTATGTGTGAAAGTGTGTGCACATGAAGTACACACCTGCAAGATTTAGATGTATCGGTTTCCGTCTTTTTGCAAACGGTGCTTCGTAGAATGCGCTGATAGCACAGCCTTTTTTTTTTTTTGCTGTGCTGCTCACCCACAAACCCGCAATGACATTTTCATGGCTAAGTTGTCAACATCAATACTTTAGAGGGATTGTTCATCATACCGTTTTCTCATCAAGATGGATTACTCTTCATCAGGGGCTCATAGAAGTTTAGGTTTGGAGATATGAAATCACGTTGATGCATTTGATGGAATAGTGTGGCTGAGGGATTTCAGATTGAGATATCTTTGCCTTATTGAATTTCTCAGGGGTGGATTGAATGACTTTTTTTTTTTGTCAATACGCTGAAAACCGGCCGGCCCCTGCCCTCGCATTTCGCCACTTGTGTTTTTTTTTTGTCTTAAACAGCATTCTCGTAGCTTTTAGGCAACCTTATATGTATACAGGGAGCCTAAGGCACAAACCTCCCAAAAGCCAAGTTGCCTGGAAATAAAGTCCTCACACATTTGTTTGCGCTTCCCCTCCCGCCTGTGGATTCATTTCACTCATCCTTTACTCCTGAGCACGTTCAGTCGCTCCAGCCCAGAGAGAGGAGAGCAAATTGAGCCTTAAATATAAACATGTGACATCAGAAGACAAAATGGCAGCGCAGACAGGCCCGGACCACCCACAAGCATTGTGGCTTCCCTCTAACTGAATGTGTACTGAATTAGATGCTGCCTCAAACCGTTACCCCAGAGCTTTTATTAACCACACTAGAATCAAATACATCTGCGGCCTGTTTTGACTTCTCCTTTTGACTCTATCAAGTGTGTGTTTCCAATATTGAGGAAGTTGTGTGTTCAAGCAGAAGGTTTTTCTTTTCTTTTTTTCTTTTTTAGAGACATTCTAGGAGCGGTGGGCGAGTTACATGATGTGCGCACTTGGATGCAGAGAGTGCAAATCTGAGTGCGTATGTGAGACATGAGTTTCATATTTAGAGGTTGTCTGTGTCGAGGCCGAGTTGTGTGACACGTTCAGTGTTACCACATGGACGCGGTTCTGCATTCACACGACTTACTGCTACAGAAGTTTGTGTGCATGTGTTATGCATGTGTTAGAATTAATACGGCCCCGACATCTGCGTGTGTGTGTGTGTGTGTGTGTGTGTGTGTGTGTGTGTGTGTGTTAATGACAAAACAAGCATGCTAACACACATACACACACACATGCACACACTCAACAGTTTTGAAGGTGAAGGGGATGGGCCGTCTGTGGTTCAGTTTCTCAAGCAACTATACACACACACACACCCACTCAGGCACACAAACACAACAAGGACAGAGGTAGAGCAACTGGATACCATCTGGACTAGACATACACACACACACACACACACACACACACACACACACACACACACACACACACAAACAACCACACTTTTGTACTTCTATCTTTTTGAGGACACTCATTGACATAATGCATTCCCTAGCCCCTTCCCATAACCTTAACCATCACAACTAAATACCTAATCCCAACCCTTAACATTACACTTAACTAATCCAAATTCTAACTGGAATCTTAAAACCAAGCCTTTACTCTCAAGCAGCCCTTTCAAGATGTGTCAAAAAGTGAGGACTGGCCAAAAAGTCCTCACTTTCCCCAAAATGTCCTCACTCCAATGGTCTAAAACTAAAACTGGGCCTCATGATGTATAGCCTTACACACACAGACACAAACACACACACACACACACACACACACACACACACACACACACGTTTCAAATCCACCTCACTTTTGTATTCAAATTCGCCCCCTAATTATAGGCAGTATAACTGTTTATTTACAAACATGCACAAAACATGGGGACAAATATCGATAAACTAAACATATACTCATGCAAATGTGTTCTTATTGGCAAGAGCACACACACACACAAACACACATCCCACACAAAGACACACTTACTAACTGTAGTGGAAAATTACCAGGCTCCCATGCAGGCCTGTATGGTTACGGGAGCCATGGCGAGAGGGAATGGGCTATTTGTGGTGTCCTGCTGACTGGACCAAAGGGGAACAGACCAAAGCTGTGGCGAGGCCTGAAGGAGGAGAGGAGCTGGATGTGATCAGGCCCAAGGCCAGGGACCTCCATTTATTCCGTTTTGTCTCTCTCCGGTCGCCTGTAGAGCCGCACAGCGGGGTAGTATCTGGTGAGGAAGCACACTTTGCTCGGGAGCTGCTCTTCTCATCGGATCACACAGGTGAAAGGCGGAAGTGGTAAAAGGAAGAAAACCCCATAAAGGGCAGAAAGGGGGAGGAACAGAAGCTTTTAAAAATAAAATTTGTTTTTGAAAATCTTAGGTTAATGATAACATCAACGTCTCTTGGCAGAACAGCGTGGGAGTCCAAATCACTTTTAGTCGTCCCTTTTTGAAGTCAAAGATAAGATGTTTTTAACCACATATAGTTTCATAGTTTTTTATAATTACAAGGGAGAGAAAAGGTCATATTTTATACAAATTTGGGCTGTAGCTACAGTGTTTTGATAGCAGAGGTATTGACGAGTGAGGATCACACCAGCATATAAACAGTGTCATTTGCAGGTATGTTTACGTTTACGTACATTAGCAGCGAAAGTCTATCCCGGGAACTTACTTTAGCTATTGGTTTCCAGTTTTGTTCTCAAAGAACGTGCTGTACAGTATAGGAGACCAAAAAAAAATGCTATTTGATTTCACTTGGACTTGACCAACACATATTTTCTGTCAGGTTGTTATGGTAGATGGCTCTAAAAAAATAAAGTAACCACAGGCTACAGTAACTGTTGTAATGGCGAAGATGCCAGCCAGAGTCATGAGTCACGGCTTTACCAACTTGCCGCGATAAAACCCGTGTTTCTCCTGTGCTGATAGTGACCGGCCACGGGACCAGTGCTGGATATAATTTGGACCCGGCCTGGTCGGTTCTCAAATACCAGGAACCAAGTGGGCTTTTAGTATGAGCACATGCATAGCAACATGGACATGTGCATCTCTGTAGAAAAATATGCCTCCTTCCTTTCAATGAGCAGCCCCGGCAGCATTTTGTAACAGTAGTATTGATTTTAATATCTGTGTTCGCTGCAGTTGTTGTGCTGCTTGGCCTGCTTTTATGAAGAGCCATAAAATAACAGTGAGGAGATGGCCTGGATGCTTTCCATGTATTACAATCAGAATTTATAAATTGCCCCATTACCCATCTTTCCACTGGTTACTCTTGGAACATTAGCAATTATTTTCACATGGGTCGTACTCATAAAACCAATAATCTAGTGATTTAAAGCCCCGGTGGAGGAGCTGGGCTGCAGGCGCTCTGAGGCAAGAGGCCCTTGCCTTTTAGACATCGATTTCAAGCTGCTATAAGATGGGCTTTGCAGGGACAAATGGCTCCTGGGTTTTTCTAAGGAGAGAGTTTGAGGGAGATAGAGGGAATGACACTGAGAAAGAGGAGGCAGAGATCATCCCAGTATAAGTGTGGGTGTCTGCTTAGGTGCAGAAGGTTAAGTTATAAAAGCATATGTTAGGCCTGTGGTGATATAGGGTCAGAGTGTTTATAGCTTTGTGTGCATTTGAGTCCGTTTTACTCTCAGCAAACTCTAGATTTGATTTTTCTTCTCTGAATCATCCTATGCCATAACAGAAAAGTTCATCTCTCAGGTCATACTGTATGCTGTTCTTCCTAGTGCTAATGTAGGTGTCTACACGAAGGTCAGATATGCTGAGGCCAGCTGTGGCCTCCCCCTCTAGCGTGTGCTTATGGAGATGGGTGGCTGGAGAAGGCTGGTGTGAGGTGAGAGGGGCCACTGCTGCATGGCAAAACTCCTGCCCACACACCCGTCATCCCATTACCACTCACCTGGGAGAGAAAGAGAATGAAAGGCAGAGCAAGGGATGAGAGAAAGAATAGATAAAGAGATTTAGGTCTGAGAATGAAAGCCATGGAGAGGGCTTAACGCAGGCATGGGGTGAGGGAAATGGGCATGGAGAGGAAAGAGGAGGAAGCAGGGAGGAGAGGGCAGGAGGAAAAAAGTGATATATAAAGAAGGGAGTCGAAATGCTACGGAAAATATCATAGAGAGAGAGATATTGAGGAGAAGAGGAAATCTACATGTGGCAAATGAGCGAAGGAAGAGGAAGTTGAAGAAGTATTCAGATCCTTTACTAAAATAAAATAGCAATAAATGTATAAATACTCCATTACAAGTAGATGGGCTACATTCCAATTTTTTACTACAGTAAAAGTAATTTGGCATTATCAGCAAAACATACTGAAATATAAAAAAAATTAATCCTCACTTTGCATGTAAAATGTCCTCTGTCAATGTTACATAGTTGTATTTTCTACTACTGGATTATTATTACTAATGCATTAATGCATAGACAATAATTCAATGTTGCAGTTGGCTGTAGTAGAGCTATTTCTGACCATTATTTATAGTGATGGGATGGTTTCATTTACTTTATAACAATGCATCATATTTAATATGGTCATTATAGCTTTGTAAAATCTTAAGCTGAAAAGTAATAAGTGAATATAAATGTAGTAAAGCAAAAGTACAAGCATAGAGTAGCATTAAAATCTGAGTGCTCAAGTAAAGTACAAGGGGCTTAGAATTGTACTTAATCAGAGTACTCGAGTAAAGGTACTTTCCTCCAGTGGAGGCAGGGAAGAAATAAAAAGGGAAACGTGAAAAAGGTACATTGTGTTTGTGGAGGCTTCGAAAGGCTTCTGTGACTGTGCTGAACCACAGTGAACTCATTTACACTGAATGACGGCACCGGGTGACATCCGGGGTACTTGAGAGACCACATGCAAACATACACACACACACACACACACAGACACACACACACACACACACACACACACACACACGGACACACACACACGCATAGGCACACACACACACACACACACACACACACACACACGGACACACACACACACATGTGCACATAAGCACGCACACACACACACACACACACACACACACACACACACACACACACACACACACACACACACACAGACTCACAGACTCACACAGACTCGCTGTACCATTGCGGCTTCCTCCATGCACACAATACACCCACCACAATGACCTGGCGCGGCCTACACCATGCTGAAGCATATATTTACTCCACAGCAATTTACCCTTGGGCTTTGACAGCTCATCGTTTATGCCACTCTGGCACTGCAAGGGCACCACTCCCTGTCTGTCCGTCCGTCTGTGTAACCATCTGTCTCTCTGTCCGTGTGTCTGTCCTGCCTATCAGAAAAAAATGGCGAAAAGGCATGAATGGCAAACGAGGCACTGAGCTGGATCGCAGCCTGAAATCAAGTCAAAGGTGTTTCAAGGTCATAGAAATCGTTGACATGTTTTCATGTTGATTTTTTTTTTGTTTTGTTTGTTTTGTTTTTTAACAATTTTCTTTGACAGCCATCTTAGTGCTGTGAAGGTATGTGTACTTGTCCCGAACTGTCTTCTCAACTTTCTTTGTTGAGATAACTTTTGGTCAAACAAATGACACATCCGGCTCTAATGGTGGATATAAGTTAATCATGAATAAACTGCACTCGTGTTAAGGGACTTTTTAGCTACATTGGCAGATTGACTCTGTGAACGACGATGCCAATCTGTCAGTGGGTCCACAACTCTGGTCCAGACTGAATTATCGCAACAGCTATTGAACAGATTGCCTCAAACCTTTTTTAGAGACATTCATGGTCCCCAGAGGATTAGATCTATTGACTTCGGTGATTCCCTGACTTTTCCACTCCAGCCACCAAGACGTTGCTATTTGTTTTTTAGTAAAATATCTAAATGACTGTTTGTTTGATTGCTGTAAAATTTAAGGATGACTTTTCATCCACAGCCATCATCAGGTAGAAGTAAACATGATAAGCATAATACCTTCTAAACATTAGCATGTTAGCATTGTCACTGTGGGCATGTGTTAGCAGGCTAATGTTGATGCACTGCTTTGCCTAAGCAGAACCCCTCCCAGCTGCTAGCATCAACGCAGACTCTTAGTCTTGTTTTTCTTCGACTTTATATTTCCTAATATGTAGGTTGCCGTCTTTTGTAATAAAGAACGAGCATATCTGACACATTGACAATTGTCCAAATTTACTTCTCACTGATCATATACCAATGTTTTACTGGCTTGATTTTTACAGTACGAATTACGGACATTGAACAATTGTTTAATGTTTACATTTTTCAAAATAATTACCTACAATTTTATTGTTAGCGGTTGTCTTGTTTTAATTAGTTGTGACACTAAAATGAGATCCATATCAAACTGTGGATTTCATGTAACAAAACACCCTGAGCTCATACTCAAGGCCCTGATTCTACTCAAGATCTGGAGTGATTAGACATCGCACAGTAGTATTTAGCTGTCAACAATTTATGTCTGAGAGAATTTTCTTCTTCTCCCTGATTGTTATGTGAACTGCAGTTTTAAACTTTTCATGACACCGCTACGTAGATTGTAGATTGATGTAACAACAGCATTGAGCATGTCAGTATGTCTTATTGAGGTAATTACCTGTCTTAGCCTCTAATCTCTCTAAATTCCTCTGCCACACCAGATGAGATGCCCCTGGCTTTCTCAAAATTGTCACATGCCCGCCACTTGGAAAATGGTAAGAAAGCCAGTTTCCTATCTCCTGCTCTCGTTTTTTTCTCTCTTGAACTGCTTTGTCTTTTCTTTTCGCTCTGATGTTTCCTTTCCCTCTTTTCATTCTCTCAAGGCTAAAGCCGATAGCCGAAGCGGCCTGGAAGGCTGCTGCTTTTGTGTGACTATAATTGCACATTTCATAATGACACTCAGCAGACATAGACACAGATAAAGAGAGAGGGATGAGAGGGAGAGCCAGAAGGGGGGAGACTGTGTCCACAGAGTACCCTGTGTCTCCAGCTTAATTGATGACAACCACAAGTGAAGTTTGGAACCTGCGAGCTACATCCTGTCAACATTTCAAAGGATCGTAGACGGCATTGGCTCACTTGTATCGTGATGATGTTAAAGTATAAGCTACGCTTTGTCCAAATCCCTGAAGTTGTGGGGCAGGACTGTTTTATGAACGTAGCAATCTGCAGGAGGCTAATTTAAAGACTCCTGTTTCCCATCGTAAACAAAGCATTTACAGCTTGTGTGGCGGCATTCAACGTGTAGCTGATCTCAGTGCCAGTGATAATGTGCAAGATTTCAGGGGACTTCACTTAGACTTTTTAATCAAACAGCAGGTACCCGGTCTTTTATATGGTCAGGAGATGAGGGTAAAGTCATAAGCGACAGCAAGTGCTCCCAGCTATGAATTAAAAAGGGAGGAGAAAAAAAAAAACGTGTCTCCTTTGACTGCATGTTGCTTCATTCTCTCTCCGGGGCTCTGGCAAGCCAAGCCCAATGTTAAGTGGCTTCTTGAGTTTATCCAACGAGGTCAGAGGGAAAATAAAAACATCACGCGAGAGCTACAATTACAGCCCTCGAACATGACAAGCGTCTGTTTTTGTGCTTTTGAACGAGGGCCCATTTTTAATGGTCGGTTCTGGCTGCAAGATAAACAAACAGTCATAGGGTTAGCATAACCCCTGTCTACAAGCGCTAGCCAGCCCCAGCCAGCGAGACAGCCAGAGAAGCTAAACTCCGCCGCAGTGCTAGGCAGCAACAGCAGAAGCAGCGGTGGTTTTGGCGGCAGGGTAAATTACAGCATGGAGCAAAGCTGTGGTTTGTATACAGCATACTCACACACTCAGTTGCTTTTCCTTTCGCTCTCACTCTAACGCACACTCAGGCTCACCCTGCCTGTATTTCAGAAAACCTTTAGACACATAGATGCACAAACACACACTGTATGTGTGAAACACACACAAATACACACACACACACACACACACACACACACACGTGCAGTCACTTGGGTGGGCCCTTCCCACAGGTGTCTCCAGAGCAAGGCCAGCAATCAACATCGCCTCTGGCAAGACTTCCAACCTACAAACCTACTGACCTCATCCAGAGGCCAGTAATCTCTTAAATTATTGGCTCCAAATCCTGTGGGAGAATCTAAGCTAATGGGATCTCATTATGCGAAGCATAAAAAGAATCCCATCAGGTGACATTTACATGTTGCATCATTCTGTATTCTCAACCATTCGGGGCCCGGGGGGCTAATCAGAGATCAGTTTGGCTAGATTTCCTCTCCGACTGACTCCCTGTTTGGAACAATGAGATAAACCATGATGAATGCTGATTGCGGGGTTACAGTAGTTGTTTTGTACTAGCACATGGACTATGTTACCACATATTATGAATAAAAGACTGATGCAACCAGGGGTTATGGCCTGCTGCACTTTTAATGTGCACATTAACCACCAACACTAACCACCAACACTAACTGTGATAACATGAGATCGTCACATCATATATTCTGCAGTGCTTTCATACTTTTTGCAACTGAATGTTCCCTCATTAAATTCTCGGGGATAAACGAGGGGAATAAATTAGTGGGTTTCTGTGGGTCACTGTTCCATCAGAGTGGGATGGAAATAGTACTGTGGAAATTGTACATCAGTTGTTTAGTGCTAAAAAATGATATTAAAATAATAAGAGAATCGATTGTAGACGCATTATGTCAGACAAAACCAATGTAGCTTTTGATTACACTAGATGAATAAAAACGTTTTTGTAATTATAAAATCACAAAGAGAGATAAAATAGGGTATTCAGGAGTGGCTCATCCATATCTGGAGAACTTAGCCAATTTACTGTAGCTCAGGTTCATCTGAAAAAACCTACATTACAGAAATGCAGTACTTACTACTATTAAGTCATTAACCTGAAATATATTGATTACATTTCAAAGTGCTATTATATTTTGTGATATGTATTTAGCTGTGTTGTTTCTCTCCTATATGTTAATCTAGAAAAACTGCTGCTGGTAAGTTGTGTCTCATAATTAAACCAGTAGATGTCAGATATCATGTGGATCGATACCAGATCTACCACTGATATCAGAGAGGGGACTCTTCAGCTGTAGAGCTAAAAATTATGTTTGCTAATGTTGGTTAAGATTATAATTTCATAGATGGACAGGGCAAGCTACTGCTGCGCTCTGAACTCTCTAAATTACAATATTAGTGCCACATAAAAGCTTATTGTTATCAGTGGTGCGTGGGGCTTAAAAAATGGTCGTCGGCTGATGCAAAATCGTGTATCAGCCCACAGACCTGCTGATCTGTCAGACTTCCTGAACGGCAAAAATACGTAATTCTGTCTTTTGAATTAACAAAACTATACAAAGTGGCATTCCTCCCTCTAACAAGCCCTCTTTGGCAGTGCGTACAGACATCAGAGCGCAATTCATGTATTTTCAGCTGCGATAGCAGGAGTAGTTTGGCTAATGTTAACTCACAACAATGATGTTAATTAACTACAGCTGAAAATGCCTAGAAATGAGGAGCCTGCTAACAGCATTGATCCTGCTCTTGATTTTATGGTTGACAATTGGACTCGGGGGGGGGGGGGGCAGAGTGACGATGCAATTGATATTCAAATGGGCTCAAACACTCTCCTCTGTGCTTTATATCCCGTAAGTAGCCGCATGAATTTTATTTTACTTTACTAGAAAATATCAATGTTAGGTAGCAGAGCTACGCCAGACTTGGAGCACCTACAGTACATTTGCTCAGACTTCTGGTTTATTTGTGTGAAGGTAATGAAAAGAGCCAAGCCAGGATGTGCTGAGGAAACACTGCAGTTTGAGCTTTTTTCCTCTGTGCCTCATTGACTTTGAATGCGTAAACAAACTTGTCTTTGAACATGTTTTCTCGTTCTTTGTACTGTGTTCACACCAGCTGCCGAGTTCCTGTAACAGATGCATCCATACTTTAGGGTCACCGCGTACACTGCCGCACGTTGTTATTAGCATGCAGCTAAATATTCACGGGCAAACTGTACACGCGCGCAAAGATAACACTCGCAATTAACAGTGTGTTTGCACGTGATTATTATGTTCATGTACACAAAGGAAAAACACAGACGTACACAAAAACACACTGGCAGAAACACACCCATACACCCACACACCTGCTGCTCATCCTCCTCCAGCCCCTCGTGGTAATGGATGGGAGTCTAATTACTGCTCTCGCATGGGGACTACTTTCGTCACACTTGTCTCCCAGGACGTGCATGCACTAACGTGCATGTGTGTGTGTGTGTGTATGTGTGTGTGTGTGTGTGTGTGTGTGTGTGTGTGTGTGTGTGTGTGTGTGTGTGTGTGTGTGTGTGCGAGCATGTGCGTGCATGTGTGAGAGTGTGTGTGTATGCATGTGTGAGTCGGTCTTGGAGCGGTGGGGTTAGTTACTGTCAGCACAGAGCTCAACACACACTGCTCATTAGCAGACTTTCTTTCTTCCTCTCATTTTCGCTTACTTACTTGCCGCTTTCGCACAGAAACACACTTGGCTTCATACAAAACACCGTTAAACACTGTGCAGTTCTCAGCAGAACATCAAAAACGCGTAGTGGCAGCTTAGCTTTGTGTATACATTTTATTTTAAGTCATGGTTTAACACTCCCCCCGTCTGCCTTTTTCTTTCACGGAGCTGGAGAAAGAAAGAGGAGGAGATGATTGGTGCACCTAAAGCAAGACTCAAAACCAGACAGACACACTTCCCCATTCAACTAACCCCAGTTCTGGTTAAAAATAACGACAAGGAACTATGAGCCACTGACTCCCTCTCTCACGGTTCTAATGCGCACATCTGCATGCACAGTCACACTGACACACACACACATCACAGGCAGAGCTCTGGTGGCGGCAGAGGTCTTCCAAGTCTCTGTTTTGACACAGTCTCGTCTGGGACGCAGTCTGTGTTTTACCATAAACTGTGTCTGTACCGGAGTGACCTCTGCCGCCACTTCCTCTGTGTCTGTGAGTGTTTCATCTCCCCTGCGGCTTTCAGACTCGAAGCCTAAGCGTAGCGCTGAGGAGCAGACAGGTCTTCTGAGGAGAGAGAGATCGCTGTGGAGAACGTCTGCAGCTTGCAAACAAGGGCCACCTGGCTCCTAGCAGTGGGGCGGAAATGTGCTCTCCTCTGCGCTGCAGTGACAGGCGTGTGCTAAT
Organism: Istiophorus platypterus; assembly: GCA_016859345.1. NCBI lineage: Eukaryota > Metazoa > Chordata > Actinopteri > Istiophoriformes > Istiophoridae > Istiophorus > Istiophorus platypterus. The sequence continues at coordinate 7,786,852 of CM029118.1, read as the reverse complement.
AACAGGGTCCGCGCTCCTCGGGACTAATTAGCCCTTTGACTAATGCGGTGCTAATCACTCCTAAGTGCCGGGGGAAAAAAAACAAAAAAAACATTCATGTTTATATTTTTGGTAAATGAGCCTGCCCTCATTTGTCTGATTTTAATCTCTTATACAGAATGTTAAGGGATGGAAAGTGGACATTTGTGTTTGTTAATTCAACTGCAGCCTGTGACCTGTTAAATGCTTTATTAATGTAGTATTAATTAGGAGACTGTTTTGGTAAAAGCAATCTTGATTCATAATGACCCAGTTAAATATGGTATAGTTCTTGTGTCCTTGATATGCGGGGGGGCACAGCACCATAGGCTGCTTGCCGTTTATCAGAATGAGAAGCTCACTTTCAAACTGAATATCACCTTATGCAGCTTACTGACTGCCCACTTCAAAGGACGATCAGTGCCTGCATTTAGCGAACTGATCACTGTCAGTTAATTCACCGGCTCTAACATCTTTTGAACTCTACTTCAAATGGGCTATTTATTTCATCCTCCTCTGTCATTAACTCTTCAGACTGCTAGTTTTTTTATTATTTCTTCTGTTGAATGCCCAATCAGTAATATTTCTGACCCTAAAATCAAGAGTTATTTTCATGTACTCCACTGAGGAGTATGCATATTGCCTGCTTCTCACATGATCATATATCAAAAATCATAATTCTTTTTTCTGGATGCTTTTAAATTATGAATTTAAATAAATCTTTACCGGCATTGTTGACATTACGTGTCTGTTTAGAGATGTAAAGCTATAGATACGTACAGCAGAGGTTTTGAGGTTTTGCTACTGTGGCGCAATTGACATATTCAGCCCTTACACTGATGAGAAGCTCTCACGGGGAGCAGAGGTTTGCACTGAACATGGCTTTTCAAGATCCAAAAGCACTAACAGCCCACGCCGACCCATCAAAGTTCTTGTATTTTCCATTTTGTTTTGCTGAAACTGCCATAGACCCAATGTGCAGTTATTTTTTCCTGGAGGCACAAGTTAGCTATGTGCTAAAGCCCCTCAGCATCCAACTGTAAATACAGCTTTTGCCCTAATACTGAATAACCTACAAGTTAATTTAATGATGATAGCAGCAGGCACTTTTAACATTTGGATCACAGAATGTGCCTTAAAATACTTCAAATTCATAACTTCTTTGTATTACACTATGCATTTTATTCAGTGCACTGTGGGTAAAGCAGCAGTCGTACACCACGGCGTCCCCCAAAAAGCCCAATTATTCAGAAAGCCAGCAGCAGCTGCCAAAGTCGCAACCCCTGCATAAGATTGTGGTTCAAACCAGCAGTGTTTGCTCCATGGATAAAGAAAGACAAACAGGACTTGAGTCTCACAGGCAGCTGTGCCAGCAGAGTATGGGTTCATCAATGTCTGGCTGACCTCATCGGCTACTTGCTGTTGATCGGCGGAGCAGAAGGAGGGGCAGACGGAGGGTGGGCAGAGACCGGCACCCGAGTGGACCCCTGGGCCGCTCGATCGCTCAGCCAAGTTGAAAATGTGTTCTCAGATCTTTGCCTGACATGCTGTCCTGTGGGGTTAGGCCTGTGTATGTGTGTGTGTGTGCGTACGTGTGCGTGTGTGCGTTAGCGTGTGCGTTAGCGTGTGCGTGTCAGGGAGGAGAGGAAGCACCGCTTGGCAGGAATTCACACTGATCTTCCTTGACATGTGTGTGTGTGTGTGTGTGTGTGTGTGTGTGTGTGCGTTTAAAGCATAGAGGTGTGTTCGTGTGAGGGAAAGCAATCTAATATGTGACAGTTTTACACAGGTCTCTGACAAATATGAAATAGCAGATTATGGGGTCATGTGTGGCCACCATTTCATCTGTTTGAAGGTGATGTGTGTGTTCATATGGAAGGACAGTTATTATTTACACGTTAAGGCATTGCAAGCATTTAACGTTCGATTAACTCAGTGTGAAGAATTTGTGCGTAACTGAATTTCCATGTACGAAAGGTAGAGAGACCGTTTTTCAGGCGCGTGTGTGTATGTGTGTGCGTTTTTCATGTTATAGCGGAGGCAGTGAAGCCATGATGCCTCCCTGGGCCTGTTTCCAGCTGAAACACTGTGTCAGATTGAGCGGCCTTAGGCTGACAGGCCCAGGAGTTCACTGGACTGTGTGTGCTTGTTGTGTGTGTGTGTGTGTGTGTGTGTGTGTGTGTGTGTTTGTGTGTGTTTGTGTGCACATGCAGCAGGAGTCTGTGATTGTATGGTCATGCATGTGTGCGATTATGTGTGTGAATATGGGTGAATGCATGCATGTGTGACCGTGTCTGCAGTTTGCGTGTCACACGTCCATTGTGTACGTGCGCATGTGGGTGTGTGTGTGTGTGTGTGTGTGTGTGTGTGTGTGTGTGTGTGTGTGTGTCTGAGTGTGTGTGAGTGTGTATTTTTGCAAATCTCCCAGGGTAGCAATCCATCTTGACAGACTGTGGAGCCCCATCACATCACTGTCACGCCACTCTCTCACTTGGACGAGTGATGGAAGGAGTCCAGAGGGAAGGAGAGAGAGAGTGACAGATCACACTGGACTCATCAGAAAAAAAAAAAAAAAAAAAGTGCTGCGACACACACACTCGTCTCCGCTGAGAGAGGAGGAACTGAGTGTGCTGTCCAGGCAAAACAAACCAAACCAAGTCGATATCCCCCTGATCCATGGATATCGACTTAATTGGAAGCCTCAGCTCGTTTGGATTCCTCAGAGGTAAACGGCGTGCAGCGTCAATTTTCACGGTTTTCAATGCTGACACAAGATGAACTTGTGTGTGGAAGGGATGAGAGCCTCCCCTTTTTTTTGCACAAAACGACACAAAAACGAGTATTAGAGACCACAGTCCTCATGTCTTCCGAGGATGTAGTATGTGAAATGTTATAGCTCCTTTATGTTATGTGCCCTTTGACAATTTTTTTCAGTATTGCAGTAGTGATTTTTACTGTCCTGGCTGCAGAGCTAGCTTCAGGCTAGCTGGGTGTGTAATTCATACGGACTGATATATTACGGATTTTTCTATATTGTTCCATAATACACCTACATAGATGTTTCATAGAATGATGCTGGTCTTGTCCATGTAGGTTTTGTTTGAGACCATATTTCCGTTTTGCTAAAAATATACACTTAGATAAGCCAAAAAAAATACGGACACGTGTACGGTGCTAACAGCTGCCTGCATCAAGACATCTGCATCCTTGCCCTGAAGATGCATCGGTATCAGAAGACTATGGTAGCCAAGTTATTAAGTCCATGGGTTTTGATTCTCTTTGGCCTTATACACATAAACTTGTCATCATTAAGGTTCAGTTATCTGTAGGTTTAGAGTTGCCATTGTATGCACCCATTTATGTAGTCAAATAAATAAATGAATATGACAAGGGACTGGCCCACTTATCCTTCAGAGGGAAACTTTTTATTTTTTCAGGGTCACTGAGAGTTTCATTGAATTAAACAAACAACTCTAATAAAACTTATATCGAAAGTCACTTTCAAACTTCAAATGATTTTATACCTGTAGAACATCTGAAACTAGGTCATTTAGAGAAGCTGTAGGTAGAATTATGGAGAGTATTACTGGCATTGAAACAAGCGTCTGACGTGCTGAAAATCATTTTGTTCTACCAAATGTTGTTCAACAATCTTAACGTCATTAGGTTTCTTTTTATGATTCTGTTTATAAACTTGATTATATGTTATATTTGTAAACCTGATGTGTTTTTTCCACTTTTGTTTATTCATGCTTATGATAATAACACTTTACTCATGTCTCTGCATTTAAATGTGGTCAAAATGAATTAATATCCTTCATAATTATTTCTAGGATATTAGAGTAAAAGATGCAAGCTGGAGACAGTGAAGTAACAGACCGTGAGAGAGATTATCAACATAAGAAGTATCAACAATGGACCTTGACATGCACCAATAAACATATGCCAGTGAAATGTCTAGACTACTAGTGGATGGATTCCCCATGAAATATATTACTGACATTTAGGTTCTCATCAGGATGAGTGATTTTTTATCATCATCAGCACAAAATCTCACTTGGGGATATTTCAGTCCTTATTAGCAAATGTTAACATGCTACGATAAACTAGGATGGCAAACATGGTAAAAGTCTTATACCTGCTAAACATAGCCTTTTAGCATTTAGCCCTCCTCTTCTCAGTCGGGACTCTCAGTTGTGTTAACACTCTATTCTATCTAATCTATTCCAGAGAATGTAGAGAATGTGAAACAGAGTAGAACATGGAGGCATTCCCTAAGCCTGTGTTGTGTCTTGAATTCGAGCGAGATTCAGCCCATTGTTAAGTGAAAGATTTGTGCTGATATTATTTTCCACTTCTGTGCATTGTCTTCTGTGCGTGTAGGAGCCTCCAGACAGCTGTGAAACAATGGTGACACCTGCGCAGATCTCATTAAGATGTCCAGCGAGGAAGCTGCTCACTCAGCCTTGGCAACCGGCTAAGTACTGTAGCTCTCAAAGGAAACCAAATTATAATACTGGTGAGGACATCTGAGGGGAAACTAGCAACCTTCAGCTCCCAGGAGCCTAAAGCCTGAGCATTTCCGCCACGCTGAGATTGTTTTCTCATCACTGCCCGGGACTTTCTGTCTCATAAATTGTCCATAAACTTCACAATCATTTGACGAAATCCAGCCGCGCTCGCTAATTTGAATTCCTTGTATTGTAGATTTAAGTTTATATTTCCCAAACGTGATGTTTGGCCTGGTCCACTCAGCACCGTGCCAGCAAATTTGATCTTAGTCCCGTTCCAGAGTAATGATTTACAAAATTGCACAGGGTAAACTTTCATGACTTCATTTCCTCTCCTGGTGCGTTGTCACTCAGCTGTAAATGTAATCAGTTGCTTGTCCAATTGTGTTCAAACCCAGCCTGTCAATGCCGTTTGGAAAAACAGGACTGCGGTTAGCTGAGACAGTGAGGAGACTCTTGGCTTGTTTGCCTTGTCAGCTGCTGCTTTTAATCGAACTATCTTCTGAATAGTATCCAGACTCTGCCTGCACTTCTTCATCCAATCCTTTTATGTGTTGGCTGCTTGAGGCGGACGAGGAAAGTCTCCTTGATTCGCTTGGCTTTTTCAACCTTTGCTCAAAATGTGGAGCACAGATGGTCGTTGTTGGCCGCAAACCAGGTTTGAAAGGTTCTTGTAGACTTTTTAATGCTGAGGATGGTCCAGAAGTTTAATTGAAATGCAAGAAGTTTGATGAATAAAAGAAAATGTGTGGGAACATGCCGTGATGTCTCTTGAGTGAATCTTCATATACGGGGAATCAATCTCATTAGCAGGAGCACTAAATCTGAGTTTTGTTTTCAGCTTTCTTTTCATCATAATTGCCTTGTGTTTGGTGTGTGACAGCCTCGTAGTGGGGATGTTTTACAGCAATCTCATGGCACAAGCACATAATTAAAGCATTGTAGGGAAAAGTGTATTTGAAATCTTCATCAGCATAGACAGGCGAGAAAATTGCCATCGCAGGCAGTAACTTATTAGTTTCATTAATTTATGTTGATTTGCTTAATCGCTCTCAGAGTGTGTCAGGCCAAGATCGCATCAAGATGTTTACAGCCCCAGCCACTCAGCCAAGGGAGCTGTTATAATACTGAAGCCAGATGATTAAACTGGAGTTCTGGCTGTGTAATGGGGTTAAATTGGAAACAGGGATGCATCGCAATCAGTATTTTATCAATCAGGAATTGACAGTGTAATCATCTAATATTGATTCAAGCAGAGTTCTGATGCCCGCCATAGCGGTACGAGACGTTGGGGGGGGGCCTCTTCAACCTCCTCACCATCCTGAGACAAAGGATCCCATTTACTGTCGATCTAAAATTATTGTGCTTTTGAATGTTAATGTTTTTACTCATTCTCCCCTACCATCAGTTTGCCCTTTCCGCTCATAATTGTTAATACAGGGGCTGGAATGAGACGCCACTCTCACACTACGCGCCGGTAAAGAAGCGCGGGTATTTTTAACTAGGTCCCCTGTGTCAGTTGCCAAGCATTGTAGGGCTTGCAGGGAAGTGTTGTGCCCAGAGGGGCTTCTGGTTGTATCTCTGTGTGGCAAAAACAAGAAGAGGAACAGCGGAGAAGCCAAAGGGGGATGTTTTTTTTTTCTTTTTTTCTCTCAGCTCTGCAGAAGGCCACAGAGATTGTGGAACTGACACTTAGAAGTGTATCACAGGAGCGCCTCCAGAGACAGATTGCCTTTTGTTTTTTTGGCGGGTTTTTTTGCACCATAGGCAGATGTGGGATGGATCAGTACAGGCATACTGCTGCTGCTGCTGTACCTTCACTCACGGGGATGCCAAGAGGAGTTTTGGGCCCCTTGACAACAGCTCAACGACAGCTCTGACATAATGAATATCTGTGGTCCCTGTTATGTTCCAGCTGCCCTCTCCGAATCCAGGTTTCCTTAAACTTGTACGGTTTCATCTGTCCAACAGCTTGCCTTGCCTCTTACGAGACTCAGATACAGAATATGACACCTAAAGTAATTCGGACTGAAAAGGTTTGTTCATATTTTCAATCTTAAATAGGGCTATTATCAGTTTACCTCTTTTTTTTTTGATTAGTCGATAGTCGTAATATAATTAAAAAAAAACAAGCATTGCATTTCCCAGAGACAGATTTTCCCAGAAATCTATTACAATGTAGAGCTGAGATGATTAGTCGATTAATCCATTAGTCAATTGACAAAAAAAACAATCTGCAATCACTAAGAGATTAAACCATTTTTCAAGAAAAAAATAATGAAACATATATTCACATAGTTCAGCCTCTAAAATTAGAAAATTTGCTCCTTTTCTTTTTTCATATCTCTACAAACAATATTTTGGGGTTTTTGAACTTTTGGTTGAACCACAAAAGACATCTGAAGACATCACAGGCATTTATTAGACTTTTTTTATATAAATATTTCTTTGACTAAACTAGTTTATTATGAAACTAAACAATTGAAAAATAATTAGGAAGATTAGGAAGAGGCAAAAAAGACATGGTTAGTTTTAGGCAAAGATCACAGTTTATGTGAAACTCACGACTTGGTTAAGGTAAGGGAACAATCGCCAGAAGGCTTTTTAAATATAATAGGATATTGTTTTTCTCAGATGGACAGTCCAGAGCTTGCCGTTCTACATGGGGACCTCAGCTCTTTATTCTCCTTTTATCCTCCTGGTGAAAGAACATCACAGTGGTACCCTGATAAAAATAGGTCTCCATGTCATCAAATGCAGTTACGTTTCCATGACCATTTTTACGGTTTAAATATATAAATCTAGACAGTACTGGATTCCATTTAAAGGAAGAAGCAGTAATTCTCCTCGTACGTATAGACATAAACTGATATACTAGATCGCCCCAATAAATGTCCTTGACAAATTTTTCATTATATTGTATGACTAATTCTGACATCTGCGTTTTCACCCTGATTTTCTCATTTGACAATAATAGAGCACTTAAATTTGGTGGGATCACTCATATGAAAGCATCCCCCTACGCTGCTAATTCTCTTCCCGGGTCTGAGCCAGTACAGCATGTCTCCGTCTCCATCCGCCTACTTCAGCTGGCTACTCGCAGCTTGATCACAGTCGTTTAATCGAATTAACTGTCATCTTAAGAGCACATCTAAGTGACTTTAAGGCAGATGATGTGGTTGGGTACAGATTGAATTGTTGTAACCTCTCTGACCCGGGCCATTGTAACTTCTGTCTTACTGCTTAAAACTGCTTTGGCAGTAAGGGGAAATTTCTCTCTTTCCCAGCTGCCAGCTCTTTATTAAATGTTAAGCTGTGACCTTTGGCATGTGTCAGTATATAAATGTAAATGTGTTTTATGTGGATCTTTATGAGTCATTTTTAGCCACGCTAGCTGCATGCCTCTAGGAACGGCAGTCCCGGCCTGTCAGTCTGTTGGTTGGTTTACCGCTTTGATCCATATTAAAATATCTTAACTGCTATTAAATGGATTGCCATGAAATTTTGTACAGACACTCAGGGTTTCCAAAGGGTGAATCCAAGGGACTTTGGTGATTCCCCTGACTTTCCTTCTACCACCACCAGCAGGTTGACATTTTTAGATTTTAGTAAAATGTCTCGACAGTTATTGGATCTGAATGCCATGACATTTGGTACAGAGATGAATTGTGATAACCTTGATGATCCCCTCATTTTTCATTTTAGCACAATCAGATCAAAATTTCAGTTTGTCCAATACTTCGGTCTATGAACAGGAACGCTACACTAAGATGGCGCTCATGGTAAACATTATACCTGCTAATCATCAGCATGCTGACATTGTTGCCTCTGGCATTTTAGCTATAGCCTCTTAGAGCCAGTTTATGGTCTCTCAGAACTAGTTCAATAAGAAGCGCTGTCCAACCACATCAGACATCAAAAGTGTTCATAGTTGTTATGAAAGGCCACATTCAAAGGCGGAATAAAAGGTCGGCTGTCACAGAGGGGAGGGAAATGTAGAATTGTTTTAAAAAACGGGGATAGCTGTGCACTTTTTTTTCAGACAGTATCTCCAGGAAGACATTCATAGTGTAGCACTGTTTTTCACATAAGGAGTGCCACAAACGCTTGTTTAGCAGATGAGAGCTAGAGAGAGAAGTGCCGCTGACCATTCACGGCGTGAAGCGGATGCAAATGTTGGATGATGGATTTAGAGAGTTACGGCGATGAATGGACCCCCCCCCCCGCATGTTTCAGGACTTGTTACGCAGTGTTTTTAAATGCACTCTCTGCTTCTACAGTGCTCATCTTTAAATTTTAGAATAGCTTGTCTTCTCCACAGTATAAAGACATCAGCTCCCAGAGTCACTTAAAAACAGCCCAACCCTGGGTGAGGTGGTGTTTTCAGTGTATGTGTGTGCGTGCGCGCACGTGCGCACGTCTCTTTGAATGAGAGACCCGTCTGTCGCTCGAGAGGCACTTCAGTCAGTTTCTAAAACATATTTGCGAGTGATGCTACAAAGAGCATGAACTTAAGTACATACTCCTGAAGGTGTTAAAGCTGCACATCGTGACCCCTGAGAAGCTGTTGATCACGTTTCGTAACAATCTCATCTTCCCAGGCCTGGAAGATGGAACGGCTCAAGGGGTTGCTCTGTCATTCACTAACAACCACTTGAACCTCGCTACCAAGGAGACCCAGGTACTCCCCTAATCCTAATTAATGAGAGAAAGGCTTGAAGAGGGTGTTCTTGACTCTGGCTGTGACAGCTTAATTGTAATTTTGGTGAGGCCCCTCTGGCAACAATCTTCTCAACTTGACAGCTTTTTGCTCCTGTTTGAACTGACAGCCCTCCTTTGCATATTCATTTAGTTACAACCATGTACAGTATAATGGTGGAACATATGTCCACTGAGAGGATGTGTGTAGGCCATGCAGTTGTTTATTTTTAGGCGGGGGGCCATTTTGTGTCTACTCGACATGCCTCCGTACATATTTATAATTAGAATAAACGTTTTGATGAGAGACACATTCATTCAGGCAGTGTATTTTAGTCAAATCTGATTAGTCCTCTGGAATCTATCGGTGTCTTTTACCCTACTAGACTCTTTATATACCATTGAAGAGTGTGCATGTAATCTGGCAAATAACATACACAGCGGGGTCTGCTAAGGTAATGTAAGAAGGACATTTGATATTTGTGTCCATGGATGTAAGAGCTATGAGGAAGGGATTTGTTAACCATTTAATCAGTGAAGCATACTAGCATCAATTTGCTGATGCTAATGGGCTAGCTAAACGTTTAACAATTCCTCAAAGTTATAGACACTCTCACATGAACCATTTCAAATTCAATCAGTTGATTTACACATATATTAATTCAAGTAAAGGTAATACTCCATATGGCTAGAGAAGACTAACAGATGGCTTAGTTAGAACACGCTGATCACACCATCTCTCTCCCAATGCCAATTCTGATATCTCAAATTCAGGTTATCTCCTGGTAATGAATCCTCATCTGAGACCACTGCTCTTCTTTTTTTCCAAATTTAAAAGTTATCTACATTACTGTGCAGAACTGATTGAAATCCTTAGTATGTTAGGTAACACAAGGCCAGGGATTGCTGTGCTGCTGAAAACTGTGGCTAAATGAATTAAACTAATGGTGGAAACACATTTTTATACTGACAGTGATGAAAAAAAAAAGCCCCATAAAGGAGCCACTTAATAAGGTCATTATCGGCTGCCTATACTGATCTGGCATATCGGATCGGATCTTAATGTTAAAAGATGTTGTGGAAAGTTAAAATATCAACTAAATGAGTTTAAAGAATATATAATAACTGTTAGATATTTCAGTTTCCCATATCAGAAATTCAATTTTAGATATGTACATTAGAGACAGTCATGGATATATACATATCAGTGTCTGCTGCCAGCAAACTCAAGTGGTAGAGTGGACTTTTCATTAATCACATGGTTGATGGTTGAATCCCCTGCATTTTCTGACTACATGTGGAAGTGTCCTTGAGCAAGACACTGATCCCGAATTCCTCCTGTTGTGCACAGGGAAAAAAATTGCTTGTGGCCTTAAGACAAAGGGAAGGAAACAAAATGGTTGTCTGATGAGATATCACTGAGCAAATGGGTCTTAAGTCTGGAATTAACTACCTCTAAGACATATCTATTGCTTTTGGCAGGGATCTTGTTCTGGGTTGGGGGGGTTGTCTCAGAAGGCTGTGCCCCCAGCTGTTTGCTTCCGAACATGGGAAGTGAATGAGTAATAACTCAGAGGAGGGATAAGGTAGGTTTATATGGAGTTCATAAATCAGTGAATATAGTAAGGTCACAATCATGACCGGATGAGTAAGGTCATGTGATGCTTTGTGAGAATGATTTAAATCAATTCCTACAGTCACTGGGAGCCTACGGTAATGTGAATATATTTAGTTAGATGTGATATTCAGCGCTAGGGGTGTAAACTCGGATGCTGCTCAATGGATCTTTGGCGCTGGGGTAAATACAGTCCTGCCGGGTATTGAATGTGCATGAACAGTTGTAGCGTATACAGAAATGTAGCAGAGTATTAGCAGCTTATATTATTAGGTGGCCAACATACACTACCGACATCATTTTCTTTTTATTACTTTACTTAGGATGCACAATCAAATAGCTGTGCACAACCACAGCTCTGACCCTCATCTGCAATTATATCATGTCATACAGATTTCACATGTGCACATCAGTATCTGTTGAGATAGTTGATGTCTCCACAATCTGGTGTTGCATCTTCAAGGATAAATTTTAGGAATATAATTTTTAGATTATATTTTTTAAAATACTTTTTCTTCCTGTTTCCTTTTTTTTGCGGTTGTTGACTGTCAGGAGATGTTACGCATCTACAAAAGTGCAAGAAAGTAAGACTGGCGAGACAGCGGATTATGCTGCACAAGGCTTTTCAGTCCCTCGGTCTGAGTTTCAGTCATCACCATCAGACTGGTAGTAAGCACTGTCACTACTGCTAGTCACAGTGGCTTGGAAGGTCACCAACTGTAAATTTTAGCAAAAACTTCAAGCTCAATTTAAAATCGACTTAAAATAGTTGATATTATTACTTGGTTAATCCATCCATCGATTTCCTGCTGTTTAGCTAGGGCCAGGTCATGTTTATTAACAACTCATAACTAGGAATTGCCATATACAGCTGGTAAGTGCTGCCAAAATATGGTATAGATGTTGATATATTCATGTACTTAATAAATAATTGTAGGTCATTGTCCCTAGTGATTGCCCCTCATACTTTGACCAGTATCTGCAAATCTGCTGTTGCTGCAGTATTTTTGCATTGACATCCTTATTTTGGGTAATCTACTCATTATGCATAAAGGCATATGCTGTTCCTGCATTAGCGTTGCTGTTGTCGCTCAGAAGAGCAAAGTGTAGACGCCTTGGTGCTGCCTCCCTGACTTGAGATCAACCTGCATGGACCATTACCATCATTCTGATGTATGCAGGAGCAAAGAGGCAGCAAAGTGCATTAACGGCAGGCTTTTTAATGTTTATGGGCGAATATTCTTCCTTGTACGAGTGCACTATATCTCGCATGATTCTGTCTCCTTATTAACATAATATTAGCTCCGATCAGACTGGAGCTAAATGCATTTTTCTGCATGAATAATGTAAGTAAGAGACATGTCGTCTTCGATGTTTCTTTTCCACGCATCGCGCCGCTCTTCCCTAAAAGGTTTTCCTGGGAGAGTGCAGTGAAGTGGACAGCAAAGCAGAACAAAAGGTTATTTTGTTGAAAGAGGCAGAGTGGTGACAAATTATGAACAACTCATTACACTGCGATGGCACTTTTGTAGAGCAGTGAAACACAATCAAACACGGAGGATGGATCTCTAGGGGAGTGTCGGAAGGTGCTAATAGTTCTCTGTCAATGACAAAATAAATTACATTAAATTTCCCCACAGACTAAAACCTCATTAATGCTTTACCGTGTTTCATTTTTTAGGATTATTTTTTATAGTATTTCTGCTCTGTTAGATACAGGACTTGGATAACTGAAAAAAAAACAAAACAAAACATAAAAAACAAAAAAAACCCTTTTTTAGAAAACCAAACAAAAATACAGACAATGATATAAGAAACAGGCAGTGTTTTTGTCCTAACCTTGTTTCCCTGTCTTTAGGTTTTGTCTATCACTTCATTGCTGCCTGGATTATGTTTCCTGGCAAAGCTTTTTCTAGTCCAGGAGGTAATACATTCTCGTACATTGTTCCTTATGAAGCACAAGCCCTTTACACTGGAGATCAGGGTTCATGTCCTGCATCCCACACGTGGTTAGGCTCAGGCTACTGAAACACTTCGGTAAACGTTATGGACAGATAGTGGTCGTGGTTAAATATTTAAAAAGTAAACCTACTGTCTTGAGTCGCCACTGACTTTTCAATATTTAACCAAGATGGAGATTTTTCCGTAACCTCAACCAAGTGCCTTTAGTTGTCTAAACCTAACCATAAAAATATTAATATCATCAATACTAATCAGTTGTCATTAGTGGACATTGTAGGAAAACAAGTCCAAGATGTTGTCACTTCTGCGAATATGAATATTTATTGAAACTGTTTGCTTCTTGTGGTGTTATTTTTATTTCAAAAAGTTATTTGCCATTTTAAATTAGAAGTATATCAACCTCATTGTTAGGATACAGGATTGTTTTGTACATGTCTCTGTTTTGGAAATCATTTTTTTTGATATTGCAAATTGCAAAAGGGTTGTAGTTGTAATTTTTTCTAAATGCTAAGCAAGTACAACCTTGAGGCTTAAATTAGGGGAGAGCAGTTGAGGTACACATGCAAAATGTAAAATGTGTCTACAAACACAGATAAAATTCAGGGTAAATGAAGAATGATGTTTCCAGTAAAAAATGAATGAGTGATAGATATTCACTTGCATAATAATGGAGCATTTTCTTCCATGGAAAGTCATCTGGAAGTCAATAATAATCTCAGCACATCTAATTAAACTGACTAAAACAACCGTCTCAGAACTTTGTTTTTTTTTCCTTGTGATTAGTATCAAACTACATTGTTCTTAAGAAAGAAATAACAGACCTGTAAAACAAAGCATTACCGGTTATTTTTGTTTGGTAATTGGGGCCTAAAAATCCAATGAGTTGGTGAGAGTGGAAAAAAAAAAGGTTGAACCGTTGCATTATGAAAAGTGTGTCGGTTCACCGAGTGACTGTTCATTTAGCAACAGGGAAGATGAAAACACGTTAATAGTGTAGTATAACTAGGCGGTAGTTACAGGAGGGACCTAAAAATTTCAGTTTTGGTTTGGCACTTATCCAAAAGCACTTAACAGTCCTGCAGTGGTTGTTTTGGGAATGACAGAGGAAAGATGAAAACCAGCCAAGAAAACAATTTATAAGAAAAAAAACACCAACAAAAGGAAACAATACTGTGGTAGAATGGTGATAGTCCGGTCTCTGCAGCATTGTCATGGAGCTTAATCGTTTGGATCTCAGTTTCCTCTCGCAGGGCTGCGGGGTCGAAGCAGTGCAACTCTCCCCTGGTCTCTTGGATAGAGTTATCAGCTGTTTGGACGCTATGGTGTTAAAGAGAACCACTTCGTGGGCCAGCACATCTTTCTCCGGTGGCATCATCAAATCTCCGTGGCTCGACTCCCCCACTTTGCTTAATATCCCTTGTCAACAACTGCTTTGAGTTCAGTCCTGGCCACTGGTATTCTAATCAGTCACTATTATGGGGCCTAACAGCTACACTGGCCCTGAGGCCAACTGCTGGGCATGTTTGGATGTGTTTGGATATGTGCCTGCATTGCAATGGCCTGCCAGCATGGGGGCAGCACAGTTAGAGTGATAGATGCACAAACATCACGCACCACGCACACACACACACACACACACACACACACACACACAGACATGTACACATACATGTACACACACAGACATTAACATAGACATGAGTTTGCATACGCACAAAAACATCTTTTTAGAAGCCTGGTATGAATTAAAATTGTGTTAATTTTTTGCTGGCTTTGAAAACATGTGAGGTGAGTGATTGGCTAACTTTCAGACTCATCACATACAGTAGCAGTCTTCTAGGAAAGACAACTCCCCACCCAAAATAGGCACAGCAGGGGTTTTTATTTTTTTAGTTCGTGAAATACCTGCTATTATTAAGTCAGACAGACGGGAGAGCTGAGCCCCCCCCCCCCGACTTTTCCACACTGCCACAGAATTGCGACAACTCAACAGTCACAACAGCCCTACACTCAAAGGGCCGTTGTGGACGAATGCAGTAGCGAGACGTCGGTAGTGGGGTGTCTGGTTGAGCAGTGGAGTGAGACAAGTCTCGAACGAGACCAGGCTACTTAAAGACCAACAGGGAGGAGATGGGGGGGGGGGGGGGGCACGTGCCAAAACACCTGTGCCAGGAAATTAGGGATATGCCACCGACTCTGTTAATTACCTAAGGCTTTATCATGGCACCATCAGTTAGACCCATCCCTTGGAACAAGTACCAGGGCCTTTTCAAAGAAACACCCAAAGAAAAAAGAACCACCCAAAGAAACAGACCACATTACAAGGTACTTTCCCCCCAGTGTTGATAGACAAATCACTTTCGGTTTCTTTTTGACTAGCAAGACATGGTGCTGATGGGTCTTACATGGGGAGTTTCGACTGATGAATGTAGCTAATTCGAGGTTATGTGCTCAATGGCTACCAATTTTATAACATTGTGGGATTTACGCCAATCAGCCATAACATTAAAACTGGTAAGTGGTTTTATGTTTAGTTCATCTGTTGATGACTCATTTATTTAGGTAAATTCTCTGTTTCTCATATAATATTCATTTTAACAAATACTTCTTTATCTACACTGAGGAATTTTAGATCTGCAATTGCCTTTTTTTACTTCTTCTTCTTCTTCACTACTTGGAGGCAACGGAAACAACATTTGCATATCATCAACTATTAGGTTGAAATAGGGAACTTGTTAGCAAACACTTGCTTATTTACCGATACAGTGCAGCATTGTCATCCATTTGGAGTTGTGTCTCTGGCAACCGTTCCCCAATCTTTTAGCTCCATTTTTGGGTTTCCTACAACTCCCGACGGACATATCGGGCTGTTTTGCTGCCGAGTTCCCCGCCGTGTTCACCGGCAAGTCACAAACCCTGTCCGTCTGCTGCTTGGTGCTGAGCAGGTATACTGTACACCGGGTACACTACCCGCTGCCTATACAATGTCACGATGTGAACAAGTATCAAGTGATATGAGGACTGATATCACGTTACAGCCACATGAGCGACAGAGCTGTGTCCTGAGCGAGAGAGAGGGACGGAGAGTGATGGGCAGTGGGCAGCGTGCCAGCCTGAGTGATAAGTGGACCACTGCGGAGCTGGGAGCGTGTGGTAACCTGATAGGACGATGGCAGCACTCACCATGTCAGAGGTGAGGGAGCCAGGGAGGGGAGGGCATAACACTGACAACAGCATTACTTTTTGAAGTGGACAGCTTGAGGATATTAGCATGGGATGCTGCTTGCTTGTCTGTGGGTGTGGTGTTTTGTGTGTGTGTGTGTGTGTGTGTGTGTGTGTGTGTGTGTGTGTGTGTGTGTGTGTGTGTGTGTGTGTGTGTGTGTGTGTGTGTGTGTGTGCGCGCTGAGTTAAAGGCACGCCAAAAACAGAAGGTGGTGCTGAGAGGAAATCTGACTAGACCAGTGTGCAAAGGTGAAACTCCATCACAAAGTCCCATGCTTCCTTTTGCGCTGCATGACTCTTTTTTTTTGTTTCGAAATCCGGTAGAGACTCAGAAAAACCAAAACCCACGTTTTCAACTGACAGGGTGTATTTACAAGAGCGGCGTATTTATCTCGCAGTAACGGAAAGTTCTAGGTTTTAGCCCACGCAGCGTCTTTTAAACCGCACTTTGATTGATAAGACTTCAGAAACATCCTGTGATGCTTTCTTAATAGGTGTGTTTAGCTGCTAGTTCCCACTCTTCTGTTATCAAAACATACAAGGCAGTGACAGAATCTCATCCCGGTTCTGCGTCTTTGAATCACCTCGATTGTTTTATAGTTGGACGGGAGATTTGAAAGTCTGGTATTACTCTGAGAAATGGCTGTTCGAAAAAGTAACTAAATTTGGTGGCCCGAAATATGAAAACAGTTGACCGCTTTATTTAGCTTTACGGTATGCCATCTCTACTATTTTCCCATGGTGCATGTTATGACTCATTTAAGCAGAAAGGCGTCTTTCTGCTTAGATAAATAAATATGCATTTTCGGTATCAACTTCCCTCTTCTGAAAACTTATTTAGATTTGCAGAAATGACACAATATGCTAATGTTATGCTAGCTGGTGCAGTGTCAACCACAAATGAAATCAGAATAGCACGCTGGATTGATCAGTGGCTACTGATACGTTAAAGGACAATCAGATCTTTCCCTGATAGAAAACAGCTGACATGAGGGTAATGTTGGTCTGAATGATGGAGAGATACAGAAAGGGTTATTCGGTCTGTATATGTAGCTAAAAGAATCTAGATATAAGTAAAAATATAGTCGACAACACTGTTACTTAGGTGTGATTGTATCAGAAATACTGTACTTTCCCATTCCAGTTCCTTGAAGACAATATGATAGCGTCTGAATTTATTGCAGTGGGTGGAGCAGGGTAATTAGAGCTATTGATCTGGCTAAATGATAGCCTTCGCCCAGTGCTGAAGGGCATGTGCTCAGCAAGCCCTGGTATTATCAGATGACCCATGAAATCGATGGCCCGGCAGCAATCTCCCAGGTGATTTAGCTCATTCCAGTTATCTCACAAGGCTGAGTGGGTCCACATGCGAGAAAAAAACAGCGCACAAGGCCGTGCACACTATTGCATACTCTCCATTACCATGCATAAATACTACACAGTTCCCTCCGAGCTCTACATACTGTAAGTGCAAACACCTCATCTTGCCTACAGTCCTAAGGCACTGCGTGTAGAGGCTTGTTCCCTTGGAAACCACATCCTGCTCTGGTCTATAATGAACTCAGTTCTCCGGTAGCCTGACGAATGAATGATGAAAAAAAAAAAAAACATCATTACATAGAGGAGACATTTGAAATGTCACTAAGATTTCAGGCTGCTCTTACATACTTAGCAGATCCCCATTTTCTCCTTTTTCTAATAGAAAGTTTACATGGTAACAACAAGGCACATAGATGAATCGAACCTCTGCCAATAATGAACAACCTCTGCTTTGGAGAAATGCTACCTCTGCAACAGTTTATTTTGTTTTTTTTGCTTTTAAATCATTCTTCTTATGGTTTGGTTTTCTGAGAAATTGAAACAAAACATATTTGGATGTCCTAGCCACCATATGAAAGTAAAACCACAGAATAACATGTGTAACCACCAGCAAAACTAAATCAGCTTTATGACGTGTAACAAATGACTTTAGGAGACAGACGGGAGAATCGAAGTTTATTATAGAAAAATATGTTTTACAGAAATAATAAGATACATGAGAGAATGAGAAAATTTCCTACTCATTTTAGATCACCTTTTTAAAACTACCAGTATGAATGTGTGTTTTTATCAACTAACGAAGATAAGTATGAATATTAGTATTTTAAATAGATATGTGACAATATCCAGTGCAGACTTAACTGCAATGGATTACACGCAACTGAAGCAACCGTCAAGAATCTGCTGACTGACTTTCAAATGATTTCATAAGGTGTTCACATGTACGTATTTGCATTTTAGAAAATGATAAGCAAATGGAGCAGTAAAGCGAAACATGAGTTTTCAAATAGTGCTCATTAGTTCGTCACTATCTTTGTCTTATTCAGTTCATATGTTGTTCAAAAGTCCTTATGAATGAAATTAAGGGATCCTTATAAAAAAAAAAAATGTAGCACAAATGTTGGAGTCAAGGAGGAACTCATCAGATTTTGGTGGTCAAGGGTCAAAGTTCAAGGTCACTGTGACCTCACAAACACTTATTTCAGCCATAATTCGTGAATTCATATGCTAATTTCAACAAAATTTCACACAAACCTTTAAAAGGACAGTAATGACAGTTAATATCCAAAGGGTCAAAGGTCAACTTCACTGTGACATAATAATGTTGTGCAAAAACACCTTCCTGGCCATTATTATTTATCTCCACAACTCAGGAACAAGAAGGGGAGATTGTGACCTTATTTCACCTTTGGTCGGATACTGAATTGGTGACACTAATCTTCAGTGAAATTGCAGCGGAAGCAGCTGTGTTTAAGAATTTGCCACATCTGTCCAGCAACATCCACATTTGAAGCATTGTCTTCTATCATGGCTACAACTTTGTGTTGTATCAGAATCAGCTTTATTGGCCAAGTTTGTCTTGTTTGCCTCCATGTGATTATATCCATTTTGCAAAAAAATATATACTTAATGCCTTTTATCAAATTCCTTCAAAATCTCCTCCACATATTTTATGACAGAAACAGATATAAACTACAACTTGACTGGTTAGCGGAGGCATATGTGAGGCGGTAATTCTAGTTTATGAGATGAAGCGCACAGATCCTCAAACTGTTATAGAAGTTGGCAGGCAAATTCACTATTATTATTTAGATGAAAACCACAATATTTCATTATAAGAATTAGGTCACAACATGATCATATGGAGACAAAATACATGTATGTTTTAGTAAGCTATGAGATATATGGTAAGATATATTTTCTCTACTCCTGTAGACCAAACCCTGCCTTCTCGAAATTAGATTTATATACACTTGTTTATATACATATGTTTTGGACGAAATGTAATGCAGACCAGATTGTGTTTTGTTCTAACAGGTAATTTCTAGGAGACATGGTTGCTAGACAAGGCACTGTCTTATTTTTCATTGGTGGTCATAGCATTAGTACATGGCACCTCCCTCAGTGTGTTTCATTCACTCAGTAAAGGCAAAGTGGGTCTCACCGTCATCACTAGGTTCCCTTTCACTCTCCAGCTGAAGGACAGGATAAGGTCACCCTGTTGACCTGCTTTTTAAAGCAGCCACTTGGACGCTAATCACAGAAAATAACACCGACCCACTAAAGAGCCTTACGCTGGGCTGGCCTGTAGCCCCGGTCACAATGAGTGCTGACTAAATGAGCTTATTAATCACAGAAGGCACCAGAGGCAGAGCCATTCTGAATTCATTAATGCTCAGCTGAGCATTTTGGAAAAAAAAGAGGGTCAATCATGTTTTCGGTATCAACAACTGTGAACTCATTTCAAAATTGACACTGCGTGTACAACAAACACTCAGACTGCATGAGTGCTTAATATTATGTTCCAGGACTATAGGTCCATGGAATACAATAACACTACAACTCACCTGCAGACAAGTAAGCTGGTTTTTACAAAACCACAAAACAAATGACTCAAATCCACTTATGAAGTGATTACTAAAGGGGAAAAAGCAGTTTTGTCATATTTCAATCACTTTTAAACTGTTATCAGCGATTGAATAATCCTCTCATAAGAGTACAAGTTCTAGATGGTGACTGTTTTATAGGATGTGTCTATGACTAAATCTGAACATCTTTTACCTATAATGTACAAGCTGGAATAAGGCAGTCTTTCAGCTCTGAGAGGTAATATCTCCAAGGTCCCTAAAAGACAAGAACAAAAAGAAAAATTTGTCAAGGCACTTTGAGGAGCGTCCTGGCTTTTTCTCACGTCTTCCTTTTGTTTATCTTTTAGTACCCTAACGAATTGCCTTGATAGACATCTGTGTTTTTAAAAAGCTTACTTGTCACACGTTGTCTTTGCAGAGGATGAGACCTGCTTTCAAGGAGAGATTACAGCAAATCGCCAGGTAGGATCTGAAAATGAGAAATTCCTCAGGATCCCGTCTCTGCATTTGAAAATCGGCTACATGCAACTCGGCTTGCTCCGTAATTGAAGAAAATACAATTTGGAGAATATTTTTACCCCTCTTTTCTGCAGGTATATTGTCCTCGTAGGCAGCCCACTGGCTCTGGTGATGCTATTCTCTGCAGGCATGATGAAACGGATGATAACGTCAGATAAAGAACTGCATACTGCATATGTTCAGTGCCCCTATTTCTTCTCCAAACATGCATGCGTGCAGTACATATGTATGCATGCAAACACACACATACACACACACACACACAGTATACACACAAGCGAACAGCACAAACAAATGCATGGACTTTAGCCAAAAAAAAAAAGAAAAAAACTTCACCTTTTTTGTTCACATACTGCTCATGTCTGTGTTTGTCTCTTTTGATAAGGCCCTTTCATCTTGTTTGCATTGATTACAGGCTGACGAGTCACAGTGATACACTTAGGGGCCCTATTCATGTCTGCAGCCCCCGCGACACACACTAGGTCCATTGTGGCGAGGAATGTCTGCTTTCATGGCCTGAACTCGCCTGTGAAAGCATGTCAATAATCCTGAATCAGTGGGTGCCTCACAATGCTGCTGTGACTAACCCATCACCCAGACCAGTATGGAAATAGGCCCCGTTTTGTTCCCCGCCAAGGAAAAAGTGACTGGGATGGCCTGAAGAAAGGGCAGTTGAATAAATGAAGTAATTCAACTGATCGATGCTGATAAATAAACAACTTTACAACAGTGAGACTAGTTACACTGGGGGGAAAATTCAATCTATGTTAAGCTTTTGAAGAAGTACACCACCCCTCGTCATTTATAACTTCACATACCACAGCAAATATCTCGAGAACAGCTTTACTGCTTTGCACAGCCCCTCCTTGTTTTCACACTGCAGGCCTCCAAAAGGCGAGCGAACATCGTTTTTCTTCTCAGGAAGTATCAAGATCCTTGTGTACAGCTGAGGCAGGAACCAACATTGGTTCACTGTAGAAGCTGTGGTTTTGGTGCTGAGGGTTTGTTTGAGCAAAGAACGTGATACCATAAGCAGAGTAAATGGGATTTGAGTCTTTAGTGGCCACGAAGCCATTGAAAATATACATCAGTTATATTTATTTTGGGGCCAGTGTGAGTTGGTGTAGGGTGTGGTGGTGGTGGTGGTGGTGACGGGGGGGGGGGGGGGGGGGGCAAATGAGGCTGTAGGAAACCATTGGCCAAGCTCTTGCAGAGATGGGAGTGAAAAGAGCCAATCATTTCTCTGTGAAGAATTAAAACCACCTCTGCAAATAGCCCCAATATTTGTGTAGTGCCTCAGGGTGGGAGTTTCACAGCATCTGGGTTTCCAGTGCAAATAAACAGTGCAGAGGTCTACAAGGGTAGACTGCCCCCCCCTCGTCCCGTCCCAGAGGTGAAGCCCCCTCCTTTGTTGCTGCCTAATCTAGGCCACTCTCTATTGAGTAGGATGAAAAGTGGATCTGTTTGTGAGTGTTTGTGTTTGTGTGTGTGTGTGTGTGTGTATGTGTGTGTGTGTGTGTGTGTGTGTGTGTGTTACACGTCCATGGTCCTCAATGTGTCAGGTGAAGCCGTATGATAATGTTTGCCTGTGGTTCTTGAATCAGAGTCTCAGGCCTGTGGAGAACGCCGCTGTGTTTGCCAGTTCCCAGATAACCCACATCCTCACACTGGGTCTACACATACCAATGCCAGGATCCTCAGCAAAGAGCAAACTGAAAAATATCAGCACAGCTGACCAACAGTTCTGCATAAGTCAACAGCAACTGCCCACTTCAATACAGATATGATGAATAGAAGAGGATGTTGATATGCGAGCAGTTGATATTGGACAGTGTAAAAAAAACTTAAGAGTTGTACGCTGTACTTGAAGTACTCAGCTCCTACTCACCGAGAGCTGACTCAGGACCTGACCCGCCTAACGGGTTCGAGTAGTGTCCCGTTGCGTTTTGCAGGTCTGGGGTTCATTAAGTGTGAGTAAGCTGAAAACCGAAGTGTATCAGAGCAGCGCATAAGATCACAGGGGAACGATGTGGAGAGTGAGATCTGTGAAAAACTGGAGAGAGCTGACATGCCTTGCTACCGTTTTGGACCCTGGTTGCCCATGGATTGGTGGTGCATCATACTCCTGACTGTGTTGATATTCTTTCTCCATTATGGTTGTTTTTTGGTCGTCCCAGTATCATTATCCCAAAGCCTAATCAGGGTTTGGCGCTCTCTCTCTCTCTCTCTCTGTCTTTTTTATTTTTTTGATGCAATTTAATTTATGCTTACCAGGTTGCGGTAGGTTTTCCACAAGCTCATTTCAGACTTAAGACCTCTACTGTGGAGGCATTATGTGGATGATTGGATGATTTTCTTTGGCTAAGGACTGTGTACAGCGTTGTGGTTCTTATGATGACATTCTAATATGCTTCTTTTTTTTCTTATTCCTTTTCATCAAAATGACAAGATAAATGTGTCAGTTTTCAGCAGTTCTATGCTAAATATAATAAATCATTTCACTTGAAGAAAATAGTGTATATACAGTAAAAGATGAGTGTCTGAAATAACCTTAGTGAAACCCATATAAACAGTAAGTACATAAAGTAACAATAGGAAGTAGATAGTTTCCAAACATGGAACAAACTCCCAGGCAGTGTCCCAAATTTGAAGTGGAGGAAGAGGTTTTTACCATTTTCTCTCATCTTGGGCGCTTCAGTTGTTCAAACGTTACTAAAAAATATAGGTTTAGTCTGTTATCAACACCCTAAAACTGTTTATAAGGCACAGGCACACAGACATTTAATCATCTCAAAGGTTGCGGTAAATTTATACCTTGACATTCGAACCTATGGGAAATGTAGTCTCCAGTATACCTGACTAGCATGCCTCTGGAATTTGTGGGGGAAGACGGAGCAAGTGGAGCAGGGCAAACTTCACTTCAAAATCCTGTGAGGTGAAGTGAACCGCCGATCCAGTGTGCCGCTGGTCTAGGAAACAAAACAAGGTAGGCAACACAGGGTTGGACGCTAAACTGCTCCCGAGGTCTGAGTTCAAGCATGTGTTCTCGTCTTGGTTCACGTTTCTTACTCGTCCAGACAGGATTCACACGGCCTGTAAGTATGTGTGCCCGAGGTCAAAGGTCAAACAACGGAGAGGCAGAAAGGAAATTATTTCAGTCTAATTTTTTTCTTTTAAAGAAAGATTAGTTGGTGATTAGAATTTTTTTCCCCATAACTCAATAATGAACTTTTCATACTTATTAAAATATATAAAGCATATTATTAAAGATGAGAATATATCACTCAGACCTCAGAGTATGTCATTAATTTCTGTTAGGGCTGGGTTATGCTAAAGCTGGATTTGTGAAGTCTTTGCCATTCTGCATCTGCTTACCTGTGTTATGTCACACCACAATATCCTAAAAAAATGCAGGTGCATCGATAGTAAGGAGGAACTTAAATGTGTACAGAATTATTCATGCACTTTTTTGTATGTTGCCTGAAATATTTTGCTGTACTTCAATTAAAAAAATATGTATATATATATATATATATATATATATATTTGAACCAAAAATGCTATGTGTATACACCCTTGTTAAAAACTGATGACACAGCATGACGGAAATGGTCAGTTCTAAGCGTCAGTTAATTACGGTTTTGTCAGTGCGAATCAGATATTTTTACTCACAGCTGAGGGTACTGACAGAGTTCCGTCAGGAACCTTGGATTTTGAGGAGTGCAAAAAGTCTGTTCCTACCCAAACCACTATAAATACAACGAGAACTACTAAGATACTTTATCATTAGAGGTCTGTGTGTGACAAACCTTCTTTAAAGTGTCCCGGTGAGTGTGTACCTTACTGACATGTCCTCAGTACATGAGTTATTATCCCAGTTCATGTCAGAGCATCAGCGTGAGGGATCCATTTGTTGCTAAGCAACAGCTAAAGCTCACAGCGTGCTAGCTACGGGGATTTTAAAAATTTGGTGTATTCCTTTACTTTTGGCAACCTTATGCTGCAAAAAACATGAAAATGGAGTTTAATTCCATCTTCATTTTATAAATAATTTGTTTAAAGGATCTTTGCATTAAAATATAACGACAGTATTATCAATGTCCGTCTTATGCAAAGTAATATAACAAACAAGTATACAAATAATTCACGTTTTCTAGTATTTATTTGCTTGAATTATGTCACTGCTGATTACTTATGCAACGTTCCGTCTCAAATTCTTCACGGACTTCAGTTGAAGTTTGCTCTTAATTTCCTTGTTGACAATTGTAATTGTGCCTGAAAGCATGCATATCTAAGTCACTTAACTTTTAAAATCGCCCTTGATGTAGGGATAGATTTATTCTTAACTTTTAAACAAATACAAGTAAAATTATTGATCCCTTACCTCAAGACAGTTAAACGACCGGCTCTAACATTTAACAACCACTTGATAAATCAAATGATGTAATATGACATAATATATGTCATAAAGGCTAGTAAAAGCCGGTCCGCAGCTTTCAGGGTGCACAAAAAAAAAGAATATCACATCACTGAATGCACCAAATGGACGCTCCGATACACAAATAAATACGATTTTAGAGGGAAAAAACGAGGGCAGGAACAGATGAGTGAAACGAGCCAATGTTTGAGCGAGGTAAAAAGCTTTGTTTTGCAGTAAACGTTTTCATGGAGAGGAGGGGGTTTTGCAGAAGGGGGGGTGGGGTGGAGGAGGATGATGGGGTGGTGGTGGTGGTGTGTGTGTGGGGGGGGGGGATCAAACTGATATTTAGCCCCTACTGGCTTTTTTTTTTTTTTTTTTTGCTTTTTCTTCCTGCTTTTGTTTTATGCAAGGCTCTTTTTACCACATGGTAGTGACAGATTGTTTGAGCTGAAAGGAAAAGCCATTGGAAGCTAATTAAGCAGCCATTCCAGGCACCGTCCGCGGGCGGAGGCAGAGCAGCGCAGGCATTTGTCAGCGCCGTCGCCCAACGTGGGTTTAATTGACAACCGCGGCTCCTGACTGACAGCCCTTCCAGCGCCGGGCCAATCGCGAGCCGCGGAGGGGGAAGGCCGCGACGCCATTGGATCGAACGGCGCGGCGGGGGGAGGGAGGGAGGAGCGGAGGGGCCCACGTGGGGCCAGGTACGGAGGCCGACACGGGATTGGCCGAGGCCGATATCCTGGAGCGCAGACGCGCTGCGGCCGCTGATAGTGAAGCGCGTAGATGCTTGA
The DNA here is from genome assembly GCA_016859345.1 of Istiophorus platypterus. Taxonomy (NCBI): domain Eukaryota; kingdom Metazoa; phylum Chordata; class Actinopteri; order Istiophoriformes; family Istiophoridae; genus Istiophorus; species Istiophorus platypterus. The sequence goes on along the minus strand of CM029118.1, from coordinate 7,761,188 downwards.
GGCCTCGTTAGAAATAGGTCGATCAATTCAAGTCACTCAGAGGACACTCCGCCGTAGATTAAGCGGTGTTCACATCTTCCGCGCACTTCGGGGTCTTGAATGAATTTCTATGAGATCCCTATTTATTTATATATATATATATATATATATATATATATTATTATTATTATTATTATTTTTGGCCTGGTATCAGGAACCTATTTAATTTTATTTCTCGCCACCTCCGCCCTTCTCTTTTGAATCGAGAGCAGAAAGTGTCGTCCTCCCGTGTAATAAAAAAACAAAACAAAACAAAAAGCTTAAGAACAGCTTTGTATATTTGTTCATATGACGGACGAACCTATACACAACCCCCCCCCCACACACACACACACACTGCTCTTATTAAAATGATAGATTCTGCTCCCTTTTTCTCTTTTTGGCCTGGTGGGGTTTATTTTCCCCGTTTATGCCCAGAATGTCGTGAAATCGACTTTTTAAATGAAGAAAACTCACAGGTACGCGCTAATAGCGCCGACTGCGGACACACACACACATATATATATTTTGATATATATATATAAATATATAAATATATATATATATAAATTATTGCCTTTGTTTTGAACAAGTTGTTGAACGCACCCCGAATGTCACTTCAAATCCAAAATGGCGAGCGCCTGCGACGTCACGGACCGCGGGGCCAATCCGCGACGCCCGGTCCCGGCCGTTTGCGGATTTTCCCCCTCCCCACGTGGGGGGCTCGGCGCCGCGATTGGTCGGCCGCCGCGTAAACCCCCCCCCTCTCCCCCAGTCGGAGAAGGCGATTGGCCGAGAGCGGGGCGCTCTCTCGGCAGTTCGGGGTCCTCGTGTCGGCGGAGCAGTCTGTGTGTGGTACCGCGAGCGGCGGAGGAGCTGCGTGAACCCGGCAGCGGAGCTAACGCTGCTCTTCACGGCGACGACAACAACAACAACAGACGAGAAAACAACACCGAGAAACAAACAACGACAACAACAAAAAAACAAAACCTCACTCTTCTGATCCGTTGGACTTTACCGGAAGATTTCGCGTAACTGTTAACCGGATCTAATACGGGGCTTTCTGTGAAGTTGTCCGCCGTCACAACAAACTCGTCCCAGTCGAGGGGTTTCCAACGTCCGACCGGACGGAGAGAAGTCGCTGCTGCTGCCGCTCTTCTCCTCCTCCTCCACCTCCTCCTTCACCTCCTCCTCCTCCTCCTCCTCCACGGGGATCACCGGGAGGGAGGAAGACTCCTTAAAAAAAAAAAAAGAAAAGAAAAAGGAAAGGAGCCCGGAGAATAAAGCGTGTGAAAATTAAGAGACGCCGACGGACATTTTTCCGCCCCTGTTCGCTCCGCGCTGACGGGCTACGAGTCGAGGATATTAACGCTTTTGTGTTTGGATACTGATTTTTTCTTTTCTTTTTTCTTTTCCTTCCACCTGAGCAGAAGAAAAGCGGAGGAATCGGTCGAGACAAAGGTAAAAAAAAAATATAAATAAATAAATAAAGGGGGATACACGAGGAGAGACGCTGAGGAGACGGGTGTTGGTGCCGCCGGCGGCGGCGTTGGCGGCGGCGGTGGTGGTGGCGGCGGCGGTGGTGGTGGTGGTGTGGCTTCATGGCAGCCGACTTTGAACGCAGCAGCAGCTCCTTGTTTTCTGATCTTCCCGGACCACCAGAAAACCCGTGTGTGTGTGTGAGAGAGAGTGTGTTTTTCCTCCTACTCTCGCTTCGTGGAAGACAAGTCTTTAAGATTTACGAGAAAACAAAAAAAAATCAGAAAGCACGTCGCTGCTGTGACAAAAAGTCTCAACTTTGGGATATATTTGATTCACATTTTACTGCCACGCTTGTTTCTCCCACTGTGGGCGATATATTTAGATTTTTGACACACACACACACACACACACACACACACACATATATATATATATATATATATATATATATATATATATATATATATATATATTTCACACACTGTGTGTGTGTGGGGGTGGGGGGTGAAAATCGTAACCCCACTATGGAGATTTAGAAAACGAACAAACAAAAGCATCTCTTTCACGGTTTTTAGGTAACAGATAGTCCGGTTAAGTTCGTAAAGCTTCGATTCATGTCGTTTTTACAACCTAGGTGCTAACACCGCTGCCAAAGTGAATCAGCTTCTCAGCTGTGCCCCGTCTTCTTTTTTTCTTTATTTATTTTATTTTATTTTGTTTTTTTTTTTTGTTTTGTTTAGGTACAAAGGGGGGACAGGTCGACCGAGGCGATACGTCCGGCGTTCGGGGTTTGAGTGTGCGCCTCGCAGCCGAGAAACGGGGCTTTGTCCGCCGCCATCCTGCGCATACGGGGGAGGGGGCGGCGGTGATTTACCGCACCTTCGCCGGGATTTACGGAAAGCGACTAAACACACCGATTCCCCTGTGCAAAGGACGCGACATGTATCCACAAGGCCGGCATCCGGTGAGTAGCTGTCTTTGTCACCGTTTGTAAATTGATGCAAATGCACCGCCCTATCCAAAATAGCCTAATTACCTCGTCAGAGTGGAGCTGCTGATCCACACCTTACTATTTATGGTCTGCATCGGCGCTGCTGAGGCGCTTCACCCTGGCAGGAAAGAAACTGGAGAGATCGTGTTTATTGGCAACAGGATCAAAGATTTTTGGTTGCGCTCAAGAAAGCAGATCATCACCTCCTTATGGAAACTGACTCAATTTCTCAGCGCAGTTCGTTTTAGTTGCATGTTTGGTGCTAAAAGGTTAAGTGTGCTTGTTGCGCAGCATGCACTGAAATCCCACGACTGTGTGTCTGATTTAAAGTATTCCTCCCTCCTCAGCCATCCTCTGCCTACCATGTAGCATTACTTAAGAGAACGGATGAAGTGTGACCCTCTTCTATCATTGCACATGCTATTGAGTGAAAGCGGCTTTTTCCTGCACCAGTCAGGACTCAGGGGGAAATGTGAGGACAGAGCATTTAAGAGGAGGGGGAAAAAAAACCCACAGTTGACAAAGAAAAAGCAGGAGAAGGAGGCGGTGGGGGCAAGAGAGAGATGAGACTATTATCTGGGCTGTGGTTGAGGTATTTACACCTGTGGTATCTCCCAACCTTGCAAATTTTTTTCAGGCACCTCACCAGCCGGGGCAGCCTGGCTTCAAGTTCACCGTGGCAGAGTCCTGCGACAGGATCAAAGACGAATTTCAGTTCCTGCAGGCCCAATACCACAGGTAATGTTCGGGCTACTGTAAACACCAATTGGCTTCCTGGAAGGAAGAGGAAGCTGCCCTCGGTTCTGTTCCATTTTTCTAGCTTCACGCACAAAGTCTAAAGTCACAAGGCACACAAAAATTTACATGGACTAAAATTTGATTTTGTTATACACACAAATCACGGTATTCACTCTTAAGTATGTTTGTTTTAATCCTAAAAAAAACCCCACTGCTTCCTTTATTTCTACCTCAAGCCTCAAAGTGGAGTACGATAAACTGGCCAATGAGAAGACAGAGATGCAGCGCCACTACGTCATGGTAAGATCAATCATTGTTAGGCTGTGAACCTGATTTAAAACCGAATCCTCCCTTTTGCCTCAGGTGAACAGTCACAGGTGGTGCAGCCCTGGTGTTTTGTAAAGGCCGTGTTAGCATTTGTCCCTGCTTGGTGCTGTTGACTCATGCCTGCGTTTTCATTGGATAAGAAGGTGCATGGTGGGGGTGCGTGGAGAGGCAGTTGAAACTCTACCAGGGGTCAAATGTCCAACTATTGATTGTTGGGTGTGACGACCCCCCTCCATGGCCTGGGGGGGGGGGGCTCTTTACGACCCTCCGCCGCCCCTCCCTAACACACCCAACATGACCCACTGGGGGTTAATGACTAGTCTGCCGGCTTTGTGCATGAATTAGAGGGTTTCCTGTACTTTTTTTCCCCTTTTTTCTTTTTTTTTTACTCCCCTGAGGTGATAGGGTCATTCAGAAACATTGGACACACCCAGGGGTTTGTCAGATACGGGGAGACTTTGGTTGTTTTTCTGCAACCATAAAGATAATAGACTGCTTGTTGGGGCCAGACGAGGCTGTTAAAATCAATATCACAATATTAACAGGAATACTGTTTCTTCTATATCTATAATAACACAATATGAGAAATTTATGTGAAATGTAATATAAAATGATTCAATTTATGCCTGGTACAATTAATTACATGTGTTTCACATACTGAATTTTTTTGTACAGTCTTGGATTGCTGTGTTGCTCTGTGTACTCTGTTACCTTGCTTTCACCTGAACTTGAGATAGGTGTTTGATTTCTATCAAAGTGCTGTGACAGGCTAAAAGTAAAACTGCAATTAAATCATATTACATTCAGTCCAGAGCTCCCTGATGAACAGATAGAGACAATGAAATCTGTGCCTCTGCAACAATGGCCAAACTCAAAGGGTCTTTCTAATACAGGAAAGGCTGAATTTTGAGCACAGAAAAAGAACAATCTTTATCTGACAAGTGATGTGACTTAGACCTCAATCTAAGTTTGTGTATGTGTGCGCTTATCTTGTTTGTACATGAAAGGAATTACTTTAACCAAACGCAGCAGTACAGTTTGTTAAATATTATTTCCCTGTGAGGAATGAGAAGGTAGTGGGAGTAGGTATAATAAATGGAAACTGTTTGCTGTGTGTTTGATAAACAAGACAGACAAACTATTAGGCTTTAGTTTGTGTCTACTCGTGGGCTCACAAGCTTTTGGCACTCAGCAGCAGATAATGTTGTTTTCAATAATAGCACTGGCTTTCCCCTCGGTTTTTGAAGCCATGGACAGTGTTTGTGCTCAAAAACTGGCAGCGCCTCATAGAAATAAACGGGAACAGTAGCCAGTCATCTGTCTTCTGCGGCTGCAAAAAGTACATGAAGTTTTCAACCTCTTTGATTAATGTCAATGTGCTTTTAATGGCTCACTCCTGTGGTGCCACATGTATTCAACTTCTCTTTCATTGTTTGGTTATTTTAGAGGACTGATTAAAAATGTCACACCAGCCAACATCCGTTTCTTTTAAAGCTTTGTTTCACAAGCAGATTCTGTTTTTGAACACAGTTTAAACAGGAGTACATATCTAGCGCTTAGTTGCTTCTTTGATTCAATGTACAAATGAAAATGCATCACTGAAAAGTCTGAAACAAAGGTTGCAGTTTCTTAATGTTTCTCCTCTATTTTACAGTACTATGAGATGTCCTATGGGCTCAACATTGAGATGCACAAACAGGTATGTAGCCATATCAGAGATAGTCTGTGTATAGCCAAAACACCCCCCCCCCCAAGTGTTTGAGGAATATAAACACACCTACACACACACACACACACACACACACACACACACCCTAACACTCTCTCACACACACACACACACAACCTGACCTTAGTTTCTGCCCTCATCCTTAAATGCTTTTAGGAGGCATACACATACTGGCTTCCTGTAGTGAAAATGCTGACAGGCTAAACAACACGAAGGGCACACTGCCTGATGGGGATGCTTTGATAAGATTAAAGTGAAGTATTTGGCAGACAGTCTAAGAGGATGTGTTTGTGTGTGGTTTGTCCTTCTGAATATGTGTGTGTGTGTGTGTGCACGCGCACATATGCCTGCACTATTCTGTGACTGCCTCCCCAGTGCCAGCGAGGGCTAAAAGCTCATTAGTTCAGCTGCCACCCAGTACTGGGCATCATGCTGTGGTGGAAAGACGTCTATAGATGAATAGGGCAAAAAATACCTCTCCACCACCCAAGGAGCAGTTTCAGTAGACCGGAAGGCATGAGGGAAATGGGGGCAGATATTTTAAAATCATCCTAATAGTGGCCACGTTTCACATTAGGCTTCTTTGTTGTTTTGTCTCCAGTCGATATCCGGCCTGTCATGTCCAGAGGCTTTGAAGGCAAATAGGTCTGGTGGTTGTGGAAACCATCCCTCAACCCAAATACTTAGTTGGCTTAAAGCCCCTTCACCACCAAGAATGCACCCTACTGTAGTGTCCTTGAGCAAGCTTATTAGCTCCAACAGTTATTAGCTGCAGTCCAAGATTAGAAAATCAATTAAAAAAAAAAAAGAATTAAATATACAGTATCGCATAACAGTATGTATATAGGTTCTTTGATACCTGCAAGATGTCTGGAGGCGTGCACTTGGAGCATTTTTTTCTTAAGTGTTTATGCATGTCCACAGGATACGGAATATTCATACCATCTGGCTAGCTGTAATTGGCTGGTTAAATTTTAGTGTGTTTGTTGTGGTTATCCAGACAGCACCGTCCTAAATGCAAGACACCCCCTCTATAAGAGTCAGATAACAGCTGTTAAAAACACTGCAAAACAACCCTGTTTTTATTAAAGATTTGACCTGAGGCCTTTCGTCAGCTGTGTGAAACCCACATTTTCTTTCGTATTATTTGTTTATATTTCTATTGTATCAGCGTAATCTTCTATTCAGTTCACTTAAAAAGAAGAAAAAAAGAATATCCTCTCAAGGCACTGCTTTTATCATTTGACACTTATATTTCCATTTTCTCAGATTCAGTCTTGCTTTCTGTTTCCCTCAGTCATCTTTACCTCCTCATTGCCCCCCCCCCGGCATGCTCCCCCGCCACCCCAACCATGTGATGCGAATGATGGCCCCTGTGTCATTAGCTGTTTGATGTGATGTATGAGAGTGGGAGTCTGTCAGAGAGGGAGAAAGAGAGACGGAGAGGTGGGGTGGAGGCTTCATGGCCCTCAGATCCAGAAGGTTAATGGCATCAGTGGGAGGGGAGCCCACTTGGAACAGCAACACACTGCACAATTCATCAGGTGTAGACTTTGTATTTTTGTAGGCACACGGTATATGTGTGTGCGGATGCTGTGTGTGCCTGCTAGGTGAGTTTTCTGTTTATCAAGGAGCTTGCTGCATCTCACCGCCCTACCCCCACCCCCGTCCCTACCCCCGTTCTTGAGCATATTCTGTCAGGCACTTATCACCTACAAGGAGGTTGAAGCGACGCAGGGTGGGGGTGGGAGCCGGTTGTTGTGGGTGGATTCTGGTGGCATTGGATGAGACAAGCTGGGAAAAGGTGGGATGGAGACAAAAAAGGAGCGAGAGGCTCCAGGGTAAATGGGTTAATCGACTGGTCCTCTCCTGTGCATCTTCTTTGTTTATCAATAAGCCCGGTGGAGTTGACGGAGCGCTGTGAATAATGCATGATTCCTGCCACCTCCCCTCCTCCTCTCTCTCCCTTCTCCCGTCCCTGGTGAACGAGTGTTTCTGATGACATCAGCGAGAGGTAAACAGACGGCTCTTAGCTGTCCCTGTTATTGGTAGGAAGTGAGGAAGGCTGGATTATTGGATGCAGGCAAGCATATTACTCCGCTTGTGTAGAAGATTTATTGCAGTGTGAAAAAAAGATATGATAAACTCACTTTGTGTTGTTATTGCTACAAAGCTGGATTGAAAAGCAGGGGAATGGGCACAAACACACACATGCGCATATAAATAAATACTCATATCCCTTACATGGCAGCATCAGTTGTGTTTTTACACAAACACACTCTCAAGTTCCAACAGACACACAGCTTCCCCCCTGCACCGCTATGGATCTGAATTGTTGCTAGCAAAGGGATCTGCATGGCTTCTGGGGGGTAATTTGTTTTGACAGTGTCTCTTATGATGGCAAAGAGTGCAGGGTTGAGGTAATAACCCTCGCTTGCTGTCAATAAGTGATTTTAATTAGCGCAGCTCATTAGGCTGCATCAGCAACGTGCCCTGCTGACTTTGTGCTGTGGGTGTGGTGGGGGCTGCTTTGTTTTTTTTTGTTGTTGTTTTTTTCACTGCCTCTGTTCTCTGTTGTGGTCCCAGTTTATCTCTCTTTTATGCTTGCCTACATCTTGATTGCGGCTCTTGCTTTGGTAAACTGAAAGCAAAAGGAACATGACTAGGAGGGAAAAAAACAATCCTAACAATTAGCCATCAGTGGACATTATTTGAAATTTGGATGCTTACTTTCAGTGCACCTCTTGGTAGCCATTTTTTGAATCAGTTGCATTTATCCATTTCCTTATTTCTTGAGTGAATGAGGGAAACAGAAAGTGGTTTATCAAAGAGAGTCAAGTCCGTTTCCTGGATGGAGGAAGAGGGTGAAAGGAGGAGAAGAGGGAGGGAGAAAGAGAGCTTGTGCAAATGAATAATTTATACAGGATTCCTGGAATTGTTTGCCAAGGTGATGATGGGCGACCCGTCTCTAAGCCAAAACAAACTGACTATGAGAACACACACACACACAGTCTCTCAAGGGAGGTTGACGAGGTTACTGAAGGCTGTGAGACATGCTTTTCTTTTTTTTTGGATAGCCAGGCTAGAAAGGCTGGTAGAACAGAGTCACACAATTAGTGTCTAGGTGTGTGTGTATGTGTGTGTACTCTACCAGCTGATGATGGTTTTTGTGTATCAGTGTGAAATGGAAGAAAAAACTTGCATTGGTGTGTGTGTGTGTGTGTGTGTGTGTCTGTACAAAATAAACTGCATAATTCAAAACAAGAACTATAGAAAAATACTGTCTACATCATGAGGATTTGAACTCTAACGAAATCGAATGTAATCTGTCGGAAAACAACCCATTTCCATATGCTCCCCCTGCAGAAAAGGATGTCACTTCATTTTTGTGTGTATGAGCTCAAAATAGAATGACATGCACATGCAAAATATTCCTCATGCATTTGTAATGAACAAGATACCTCTAAGTGCCTCGTTTTTCCTCTGCTCTGGCTGAGAAGATAATTCCCAACCAGCCATCTCTGCCCCCCTCCCATCATACACCACTTGTTTTCCTCGCCAATTGAATCCTCGTCAGAGACTCTGCTCTCCACTTGGGGGCTAATGCCTGGAGCGACAAACAGCCAAATGGCTTTCAACGCACCATTGACAGAGGGATGCGGTGGAGAGAGAGCCTCTCCAAGCTCTGGTGCTACTAGACAACCCTGAGTACCTGTAATTGTGGAGCTGCAGTGAAAAGCTTCTGCCGGCTCAAAGGCTTCTGTTTTCAGTGGCATTAAGTGTCAATAAACTCTTAACAGTGCCCGTCTCTGCCCTAAAAGCACTGCGGAAAATAGTGCCTCCAAAGTAAAGCGGGAGTCATTTAAGAGCCCTGCGAATCAGAGGATGACATGTGTTATCAGTATTTTTTCCCTTTAAAAGTGGCGGTCAAAACGTCGCGTAAATAAGCTGTGTGTCCGTTTGCCCTCCCTAACATGTGTGGACTCTGCCTGAACAGAGAGGAGTGACTGAATTTGAGAAGGAAGCGACAGCATGTTGCTGATAAAGGCAGTGATTCAGTTGAGAGCTTTTACAGTATGTCTCTTAGGTCGATGCATGACTTACGTTTGCCCTCACATTGTTTTAAAATGGAGCAGAGATATGAAGCGCTGACCTGAATGACTCAAAACATCCGCCGTTGCCATGGTAATCAACATCCATTTTGGTTTCTTTCTGTTTTTGTTATATATTCATTGCCACAAAAAAAATAGCCCATGAAATAAGAAATAGTAAACCAACATTATTCATTATGCATAAACATTTTTTATCATTAGTTATTATCAGACAAGGATATTTAATCTTAGTGATAGTTTTGTGCGACACAGCTCATCTAACGTTATGAGCACTGACGCTGGAAATGTGACACGTGAACAGGCTTCTTAGTTACAAATAGGCTGGCAAGATGGCGCAAAAAGTTAAAGGTCTGGAATAACTTCCAAATTTGAGAAGATGACCTTCAAAAAGTCAAGTCACAGATATGCCCAAGGAAACTTGCATATCACGGATCTAAAGCGTATTTGGCAAATCACCGGAAAACTGTAAGCAGTGGCTCAGCAGGTCGCACTGACCTCAGCGGTCGATGCTTTGAATATTTGTGGGTAATTCTAATTGAAACTTCAAAGCTCTAAATATGGTATTGGGGTCAGCCCTAGAGACATGACAGGCAAAATGTCCAACATCAGCATCACAATAATTGAAGCACAAAAGGAAAAACAAAAATGGATGCAAAGGAAGTCTGTTCCATTGTCTTATTTCCTGGCTCCAAAGTAATAATCAAACTCAGAGGGTAAATTTCAAAGGAAGCTGAGGGTTTGGGAACATTTAACCTTAAAAAAACCCTGAACAAAGTTCAGCATGATCTCAGCTCTCATACCACATGGTGCTCCAGCTTGCCTTTCAAAATGAACTGCTGAGAGAAACCCGTGTTTTCAACACAGTGCACTGAACAATGCAACACACAAAAGGCACCGTGCACCTGCATTCCATGAATGTTTTTGCCTTCAAATGGTGGCACCGGAGTGGTGATTTGCGACGAACAAATGGATGCCTTTCCTTGTGAATTGGTTTGTGGTGAGGGTTTGTAATGTTGTTGCTCTAATAGCTGAGTGTATCAGCATACCGCTGTTTCCTACAAGCCCCATGTCGCTCCCCTTGCAGCCATTTCCAGAGAAGTGGTGTGATACTGAAACAGTCTAATCTCCTACTGTGTGTCATTGTATCCAGCCCCCGCTAATGATGATGGTTTATGAGTCTCTGTAGAGCCCCCCCCCCTTCTCTATGTCTGCCCCCCCAAGCCAGTGCAGCCCCTCCCCCACTCCCTCCCAGTTATCCCTCATTAATTTCCCGTGCCGATCAGATCGACAGGCCGAAAATTCAATTTAATGACCTGCCTCTGTGCTGCGCCTAATATGATTTTACAGGCTGTTCTGGTCAGGGCCCCAGCCCAATTTACATAACGATCAGCCGTGCCAGATAGCGTTGCCCCAGCAACAGAAGAGGGGGAAGATGAGAGAGGAGGAGGAGGAAGAAGGAGGGAGGGAGGGCACGGAGGAGAGTAGTGAAGATTAGCATGGAGGGGTGTGAAGAAGTGTTTTGAGGAGGAGGGAGGGGGTAGAAAGCAGAAAGAGAGAAAGCACAGTGCATCTAAGGTCAGACAGGGGGTTGTGAGATAATTCCTGACAGGCCAGTAAAGGTCTCTCCCCATCCTCTTCTTTCCTCCTTTTCCTGTCCCCCCTCCTCTAAAAAGAAAAGAGTGACACAGAGGTTGTGCTGGAGGCTAATGGCAACCCCCCCCCCTTCCCACTTTGTGTGCTCCCCCCTTCACAGTCAAACAAGGTTAAGGGAGAAAACGACTGGAATGCACCAGCGTATAAAACGGCGGGAAAGACCTCTTCACCCCACACACACCTACTGGGCCTCCACCCCTAATCTCTCAGAATCAATTAGTTCACCTCCCTCAGTCCAGTCAAACCACATTACCTTAGTGTCAAATCAGAGATTTTCACTTCACCATTCATCACCTCCACACCCCCACCCCTTCTCCTTTATCCTGCTCTCCACTTTTGTGTTCTTCTCTCTCTCCTCCTCTTATTCCTCCTCCTCTCCACGGAAAGCCCAGATTTTTAGAAAAGGAAATGGGGTTGGGCCAAATGTCTTGGGACATTCGAGTGCGGTAGATGGGCAGCACGGCATATCATGGCATATCCATTTGTCCAAATGCGGCACTGTAAAGTGCTCTATGTTTGTCGAGCCCCGCAGTATCATCTTACTCTCCCAGCTAATATTCTGTGGTCGATACCAAAGATGCCTCGGACAGATAGGGCCAGAGAGTTAACCTGTCTGCCTCAGCATTCCCCGCCCTCCTCTCTGTGGGCCGTAATTATGAAGTATGGACCTCGTTAGGGTCTCTCCAGCCAGATGGTATTAGCATATTTCAGCCTCCTAATGAAATAAGGCCTAATGGAGGCAGAGGAGAGGGAGACGTAAATTTGCTCTAAGGCGGTCCCAGTTTAGTCAAGAAATACATGATCTGTCCAGATGGAAGCTGGAAACATTTGTGTGTTTGCACAAACATACAGCCTTTTGTATTATAGGTAGTTTAACTGCCTAATTATAGTGATGCCTGTGGCATGCAGTGTATTGAAAGACTATCATTCTAATCTCTTCCTGCTCTCCTCCCACAGACTGAGATTGCGAAACGTCTCAATGCGATTCTGGCTCAGATCATGCCATTCTTGTCACAAGAGGTGAGTGTCAGCCCAGCATGTTCTACCTCTAGCCATCTTATACACTGAGACATAATTCATTGCTTATTAGGGATCCAAATTTTAAGCAGTTGAATTGGGTTTTAGCAGCAAAACCCCACTAAATAATGTGTTTGAAATATACCTTAAATAAAAACAAGTCCGCTATTTTAATCCTGTTTGTTCTGCACTAGTTTTTATTTGACACACTGCCAAACAAAATACAAAGAATTTGAAGTGATAGTTCCGCTTAACGCATGGGCCTCCCTGGAGAACAAAGCTGACGAGACTAAACATGCAAAGAACTGAAACTGGCCGTCTCAATTTCTTGACAACAGATTTCAGTTGTACTGGTTTTTCCAACCACCATTTCTCACTCTTTGACACAAATAACACAGACGCAGACTGTTTTTTTGTTTTGGTTTTTTTGCCGTTTTTTTTTTTTTTTACTGTTGTATTTTTGACTTTGCATAGGATTAAATGACTTTTGTGCAGTATGGAACATATTTTCCCCTTCAGTGTCTATTTGTAGATGTGCATGATAAACCATCTTTTTTCAGTCTTTGTAATAAATCCTCATCTTTTTGTTTCTCGTGTCCTGCAGCACCAACAGCAGGTGGCTCAGGCTGTTGAGCGGGCCAAGCAGGTGACAATGACTGAGCTGAATGCTATCATCGGGGTACGTGGACTTCCCAATCTGCCTCTCACTGTGTGTATACCCCCTCTTCTTCCTTCATTTGACCTGAGGCCAGGGGCAAAACTGCACGCACAGAGGAGAACAGGCACTCCAATGCAGACATACAAGCTATTCAAGCATGCCACATTACGCTTACGGGTTTATTTCACATTTACGCGCTTCAGCTGAAGTGTTGCATGTCAAGGATAACCTGGGAAAGGGCAATAGATTCAGGAGGGAAATAGGGGTGAAAAGGGAATAAGAGTAGCTTAGTGTATTAATCTGCAGCCATTTTCTTCCTCCTCTCTGGCATTTGAATGTGAAGACTGAATACAAACTAGCAAGGCCACGTTCTCCTCACTTGTGCAGACTTGCCCCTGTCTCCAGTGGTTTATTATGTTTTTATTTGCATTCACAATGTTTGCTATGTTCCCTCAATATGGTCTTCTCCAACTTAATGGATTGTTGGTTACCTATGACCCGTCAGCGTGCAGGGTGCACTCCCTAACGGCATCTCTGCTCGGATTTTGGCCTCTCAGGTTGAGTCGAAGAACATCATGTTGTTTCTCATATTTCACTTTGGCTGCCCCTTTAATTAGATAAAAAGGTTCCAGCCAACAGGCCCTACCTCTGACCCAATAGCAGGAGGAATTAGAGCGGTCAGGTTAGGACAAGCATTGGGATTGCAACAGAGATTACAGCACTATGGACAGGAACTAAACATTTGTAAGGTGTAGAGGATACAAGATTTAGGATGTGCTCAAGCAGTGTCTTCAGAGTGAGAGTAACAGGAGAATCTCCTTTTCTTCCAACTTGGGAGTGTTCACACATTATTCGATGATGGCTGCCCCCCCACCCCCCACCGCTAGTACTGTAGTCGCATCATTTAATTAGTCAAAAATAGCTTTTTTTATGTAGTATGTATGTTATATACCTGCTGTATTATGTAGTTACTTTTAAACTAGCCATCCATTAGTGTTAATATTGGATTATATTTTCACATTACTGCCAGCCATTTTAGATTTGCAGCAATTTTGTCATCAGTCTGTAGTTCTCTTTGCCAAGAGGGATGTCTGAAATCCCTGATGTCTCCAACTTGGAATTACAACTTGGAGACTGTTGTGAACATTTTTTTTCTCTCTCACTCACCTGCTCATAATTAAGGTCTGAATGATGTGATGTGTATGAGGCATTATGTCTGCTCTAATTCTCACCAGGATTTGGGGATTTCTGAGAACTCTTGGCCCTAAACCCCAGTCACCTAAACCTATTACTCTTATGATAGAAAAAAAGTTTTATTTTTTTCATTGTTGGATGTTTCATTTGGGAGCATCTGCGCCAATCAAAACTTTAATAGAGGATAAGAGTGCACTTAAGAAATCAGTAATTGACCTTGTAATTGTAGCTGCGACCCTGAAGCACACACAAAATCCACTCTGCCTGAATATACTTTTAGTGATTGGTTATCCATCTGCTTTTATTTAAACAAAAGAAAAAAGAAAAAAATAGAAGACTAGCTGCTTTTTATTAGCCAGCTTGGACCCAGATGGATAACTGACCCTTTTGATTAGCCCTCTGTAGCAGAGGTTAGTCAGCGGTTAGCTCGTCCCAGTGGTAGGGGGTCAAGTCTAATGAGGGGCGGATATCGAAATTCGATTAAGGTAAATGAGCCAGGAGCACAACCGCCAGTTTTCAAGGTAATTACTTCCTATTTCCTCTTTTTTTTTCTTTTTAAACAAAAAAAAAGTAGCTCAATGAGACTGTCTACAACAGGAGTGACCCTGCTTTCATTAAGGGTGGGCAGAGCCAAACAGAACACACACGGAGCAAAATAGACCTTAATTATTGGGGGGGGGGCGTAGCAGGTGATCAATCTCCATGTCCCCACAGTTTGAGATTTGTCATTAAAGTCTCAGTGATATTCAGAGAGCATCAGGCTCTGGCAGCTTTCTATAGCAGAAAATAGATTTCTGTCACACACACACACACACACACACACACACACACACACACACATATAAACAAACACATGCAGCCTCTGGCTGAACTCCAGATCCCATGATAGATGTTTTCCCCACAGGGACCACCTGCAGTATATGACCCAATATATTTATATATATTAAAGACCCCCAAGCAGCCAACTGCCTCACCCTGTCTTTCCAGATGGAGGCCAAGAAGAACAATTTCTTCTTGGCCTCAGGGTCAGGACCCGATATGCAGATGGGGGAATTTCTAGACTAAATTTTTGCTGTTTGACATTGTACTGAAACAATTAGTTGATTAGTCATTTGACAAAGAAATAATAATAATTGCCAATGATTTTGATAACTGATGTAATTATTTTGTCATTTAATCAAGCAAAAAGATCAAAATAAGGCTGAATGCAGCTCCTCAAAGGAAAGACGTTGTTGCTTTTCTTTGTTTTATATAATTCTAAGTTAAATACTTTGAGTTTTAGCTAATGGTTGAATAAAGAAAGCTATGTGAAACCTTGGACTGTAACACACCAGGATGGACATTCCTCATGATTTTCTGATATTTGACAGACCTGATGAGTGAGTAGTGATTGAAAAAAAAATGGTCACAACCCTAGTTTGTTTGTTTGTTTTTTTTTTAATTCAAACATATACTACAAAGGTTTGAAACACTATATACAAAAGCACCAATAAAATACAATAGTAAGTGAAACTCAGTTGACAGCTGTCTGACTGACCTTACTTTCTCCTGGTGTCCTGGTGCCAGCAGAGTTGAGAAACTCTGCCCAAAGTATACTAGCAGTTAATGATACGGTGGATTTTGCAAATTCCAATCCAATGATTCCATAATATTAAACATGATACAAAAACATAATTTACCTACAACCCAAGTGGCCTGAACTGACCTGGGCTGAAAGACAAAGATGCAAACTGGCCTCCATTCTTCTACACTGGTTTGCATGTTGCCTGAGGTGACACACAAGTTTGATTTAACAAGTGTCAGATGTGTTGTCTCATTTCCATGAGTTTAGCATAGGGCACGATTGTACTTAGATAATGGTTAACGAGTCAGTTGCAGGTGGCACGCTACTTATCTCCAACCCTTTCATAAATGCTAATCTGTGGGACAAAAATTTTACACTGCATGGTTTGGTTTTTAATGTCACTCTGGCTCATTTGTTAACCATGAAAAATTTGCAAGTTTTATTTTCGGTGTGCCCGTCTACTTCAATACAGTAGGCCATATTTCCATCTGGTTTGAGTGTGTCCACAGTGACCGATGGTTTGAATTATCTGCATCTACACATTCGCTACTAGCAGTTAATGTCTGAGGATTCGCCAGTGTTTCAGGGTGATGGTACACCGACCTGTCATGATTTTTATCTCAGATAGTAGGCAATTTTATTTCTATTTTGTTATTTTAATATAAGAATTTAACCTGAGATCGCTTAGCATTAGTGTTGTTTTCAGTTACTTTTCATGAGTTTAAAATATCAGTTGATTAATCAGTTAGTTGATCAACAGAATATTAATCTGCAACTATTGTGACCATCAGTTGAATTCATTAGTCATTTTTAAGCAAAAAAAATCCTCAGAAAATCTCTGCTTCCTGCCTCTTTAAATGCGAGTATTTGTCAGTTTTCTTTAATTACAAATTTAATATCTTTGGGATTTGCACTGCTGATTAGACAAAACAAGCAGTCAGAATAAATCACTTTGGACTCTGGAAAACTGGGATGGACTTTGAACTTTTGTACAGATAAAAGGATCAATCGCACAATTGAGAAAATAAAAAAAAAAAATTAAATAACCATTAGTTACAGCCCTAGTTTTTTTTATTTTCTTGTATCACTTTGTGGCTGAATCTCTTCCTCTCTCCTTTGACCCAGCAGCAACAGCACCAGCAGCACCAGCAGCAGCCACCTCATAGTGTCTACCCATCCTTCATGGTCAGTGGTCAGGGAAGTTACGAGTCATAGAGAAACAGTCCATTTTTTCAAGTGTTTTGAATTGCTTCCTGGCAGTCTAGCCGGTTTTTGTGAAGGGAGATGATGCATTTTTTGGAGACAAAGCACAACTTGGGTGTGTTTTGATATTTTTGGCATCTTGTCCTTTGTCTGCCTTACTCTGGTGTCACAGATTTGACAGCACTTTCTCTATATGACGACTAACCTCCAAAAACATTTTGCGCGTCTCAGTCCTATCCCAATACTGAAATCAAGTTGGGTCTGTTCTTACCTTGGGGTGTAGTCTTATCTTTCACAACAACTGAAGAAAATTTCTTGTAAAGCACAGGATAAGTAGGTAATGTGGTGATCATTGCCAGACTTATTAAGCCAGTCTGCCAGCTGGTTTGTGCTGCTGCTGTTGATGCTTGTTCCACCTGACAGTACTGTTCTGCAGGGAGCCAGCTTCGCCTAGTTAACTTTAATTGCCTGTTTCCTGTGGAAGTTGCCTGAGCTGCAGCGGCATTTACACATAATGAAAAAAGATAAGTGTGAAAGGAAGCCAGCTCTTTATCCATGAATATTGAATTGGAAGCAATTTATTTTCTGAATTCCCCCCACCCCATGCCCGTACCCCCCCCCCCAACCTCCTCCCCGCCACCACCACAACTCCCTTCACTCTTCCCTCCTCGCTCCTCTCCTCAGCCATAGCTCGCTAATGAGGCTTCTTGATAATGATCCCTGCACGCTTTTCCTCATTAGGCACACTCAATAGGGACGCCCCTGCCTCAATCCCCTCGCTCGCTCTCTCTTTCATTCTCTTGTTATTTTCTGATTCTGCCTCTACCCCCTTTTTCTTGTTCTGGCTGCCCCTCTCTCTCTTTTTGCTCGCTTTTTCACAACAAATAGGCTGCTAGGCACACCAGTACAATATCGATTAACAATGCCGCCCCTCAGTTGCTTATATCCATTGTGCGATTTCAGGTCCAGCTCGACATAATGAGCTGACTGAATAATGGCCAGCTGCTAAATAAACCTTTAAATGTGGTGAGCCACTAGATATAACCTTGTCTGGTTTTTCCATTTTATGTAATGAATGTATTGATGAGGTTATTGAAGTTCTATCTAGCAAGCAGAATAGCAATCATGTTTTTCTTTTTTCTTTTTTAGAGAGGCAGTTGATGGATGTGCTAAGTGTTATTTAACCTTGTTTTAAAGCACTTGCTTCCCTCTTGCCTGAGTGGTTATTTAACTCCTGTCTATCTACTCCCTCCTCTCTGGTTGCCTCTCTCACAGACATTCATGGCCTCTTGGGAGGTGTGTGTGTGTGTGTGTGTGTGTGTGTGTGTGTGTGTGTGTGTGTGTGTTCGTTCTTCACCATGTCTGTGCTTAACAGCATTTTGCTAGAAGAGTGGACATGCTTGCTCGGGTTTTTTCTTTTTTTCCCAGAGTGTTGAAAGGTTTTGAGGTTTCCAAGTGTAGACCTATTGATTTTTAACAGTCCCAAACTATGATTGAATCACAGAGGTTTGGGAAAAATGCTTTGTGTTATTTCTGACGACCAGGGGTGACATGTCACGCAGTCCAACGTGGTTGTCACATAAGGTCTCATTCCATAAATAAACCAGGAGAATTTTGTAAAGCAATAGTGATAAGTGCAGCAGTGTTGTAATAAGTGAAGAGGGTGAAATATAAACTTGGAGACCATCTTTCCAGAGGAACACCGCTGTAGCTCATTCATGATCAGACCTTTGCACACATCAGATCCAGTCAGGTCAGCATTTGAATGATAATTAACCAACAACTGTTTTGGTACTCAATTGTTGGAATCGTTAATCAAGCATAAACATTAAATATTCTTTGGTTCCAGATTCTTAACTGTGATGTTTTTTTTATTGTTTGTTGTTGTTGTTTGTTAAATCATCGTAAATTGAATATATTTGTATTCCAATTCTTTGAAGACATCAATTTGTATTCTGGAGAGTAGTTATAGGCATTTTTAAACAATTAATTGATTAATTAAGGAGAAAGTTGACAAATGAGCATAACTGTTTTTTGCAGCCCTAAATTGCCCTGCTTTTTGAGCACAGTCATATTTAAAGAAATTGTTCTTTTAGTAGTGTGTCATTAACATGATGTGACGTATTGCTGCCCCATAAACCAATGTGAATGTATAGTGTAGTTTGGGTTAAAGATGCACAGCCAAAGACCTTAAAAATGTGAAATGTATATAAGTTATAATAAGTAATAACACAGAAATGTTGTAGAATTGGATCTATTATACTGCTTATTCTACTGTTTCAGTTATCCAACACTTGGAACCAGATGATAACCATACTGTACATACTCTGCAGCTATGAACAGAATCTGTTTTTTTCCGTCAGACAGCGAATGAGCTGGATCAGCATGTTGGCAGACGCTGTCAGTCTGCTATTATGCTTAAATGGTTTGGCCTTGAACTAAATGTTGTCAAAGCCAGCTCTAATGCACTAGTAGAGCGTGGTCATTCATGGATTCACTTCCCAGCCGACCCATTTGTCCTCTGTCTTGTCTCCTGTCTCTCTGTTTGTTTACAGCAGCAGCAGCTTCAGGCTCAGCACCTCTCTCACGCGGCCCACGGCCCCCCAGTCCAGCTGCCCCCTCACCCGTCGGGCCTGCAGCCGCCCGGTATCCCTCCCGTGACAGGTGCTGGCTCCGGCCTGTTGGCTCTGGGCGCTCTTGGCAGCCAGGCCCACCTGCCGGTGAAGGATGAGAAGAACCACCACGACCTGGAGCACCGAGGTGAGGAGCACAGCCTGCTGCACACAGTGCCTGCAGCATTTTACTGCTGATGGGCGATGGTGACTGCCAAGAACCGGTTTTACCAGCCAAATACATTCATCATAGAAACATGTCACTGTATTTTTTTAAATTTAAGTGTTTATGTACAGAGGTACTGGGTGAAGAAATATTTATACAGGTTTTAACATCATTTTTTGGCCTTTGCCGTAAAAAATAAAAGTGTAGTTTATACTTTCATTAGGAAACAGGAAGGGAAGTGTTTGCAGAAGTCTGAACACTACCACTTATGTAGGGGATAACATGAAGTAGAAAGACAATGTAGAACTGTTCAGTTCAGATGTCAGCGGCAACTGAGTCATTTATCAGGAATGAAGCTTGTAATTTTGGTGTAATCTAAAAAGAAATTACAGCCTTCTTTATCTTTGTGTTATTAAAAAAAAATAAGGTACCACCATCTAATAATTCAGCTTTAATGAAGGGCTTTTAAGTTGCAGCCAATGGCTTTATGAATGATTCTATGGATCAGTTATAAGCCATTGATAGATGAGCTTTCGGGTGAAAGTTTGTGAAGAATATTGTTTGCTGGTCAGATATTGATAGTCTAACATATACAAAAGCTTATGAGTTTCCTGCTTTTTCATTATGTCATCAAGTCAGTAGTTATATATGTTATAATAAACCATTACCTCTGCAGTTGCACTTTGAAACAGTGAAAAATAGATAGTCCTGAGCTTTTTGTCAAGCCAAAATAAGATAATTTAATAACAATTTGCGAGTCACCTGTATGACAAAGTTTAAGTATTGATGAACTAAAGTTCTGAAAGAAGATAGAATAAATGTCCTGCTAGAAAAGAATAAACACTGTACAGTTTTTCACGACCTGTCCACCAGAAGAGGAAGCTGTCATCAATGATGGCTTATAAAGCTAGATTTATAAAGCATCAGTATATGATTTGTTAAGCATCAATGAACAATTTATTACAACTTATAAACCCTCTACAAAAGGTGCCCTATTAGAAAGTGGTAACAAAATGAATTATGCTGGTCTTAACATATGAGAGTATTCTCTTAGCTGAATTATAATATTCTTACTGTTACCTGATTGGATTACTCAGCCATGGTGACATCTATACTAATTTGTGTTTTGCTTTTCTCTCTCCTGGCCCCTCATCTTTTCACTCGCCTCTGGCCATTCCTCTGAAAGAGCGTGAGTCGAGCACGGTACGTTGACTCTCCATCTCCTGTGTGTCTCTTGACTTTGCGGGTTCCTGGCTCACTGTGTTTGGTGATTAGGTGTACTTTACATAGACCTAAGCCCACTGTTCAGTAGAAATCCATGCTCTGTGTGTAAGAACATACACATTTTTGTACTCCGGGGGGTATAAGCTGACTGAGATCAAATAATGAAGCCTGGCCAAATAAACCAGTGCCATCTAATCCAGGTGGAAAATGACTCCAATCACTGGGCGAGGATTAGTAGTCAGCTACCTCCTTTAATTTCAGCACAATTAAAAGCGACTTTGACTCTCCTTCTTTTCTTCCTTCACCACTTTAGGGGATTTACTGGTGCATGTGTCCAATACCTGGCTCCTTTTCATCTTCTTTTATCTACTTTTCTCGTTTTATTCTGTATATACCTTTATTTTCTCCTCTTATTCTTATTTTCTTATCTCACTTATTCTCTCCTCTTCTGTCTCTCCCTTTTCCTGTTCTCCCTCTCTCTCTCTTCCCTCTCATGTTTAAGTCCTTGTTTATTGGACTGGCTTAAAGCTCTCAGTTAGCTGGAGCATAACGTGCTGTTGGATCTGCTCGGCCAGATTGAGTTCCCATTGACTGGCCATCCTGAATGGGCCCACTCATGTCTGAAGGGAACCCAAACTCTCCCTCATCTCATGTGGTGACGAGCGGCTGCCAGTTCCACCTTGCCTTATCTCCCCACCACCCTCCTCCTCACTGCTTTCGGGTGCGCACTCACATGCAGAGTCTTCCTGTACTGTTGTCTCAGGTCATCTGATACCAAAGTTTGAAGACGTGCAGGGTTATTGAGTCTAAGCAGTCCTCTAAAGGTCACAGGCTCTTATACGCAGACAGGCT
Organism: Istiophorus platypterus; assembly: GCA_016859345.1. Taxonomy (NCBI): domain Eukaryota; kingdom Metazoa; phylum Chordata; class Actinopteri; order Istiophoriformes; family Istiophoridae; genus Istiophorus; species Istiophorus platypterus. Next base: position 7,739,648 of record CM029118.1, on the reverse strand, counting down.
GTGCTGCTTTGAGAGATTTCTGTCTGTCAGGCAGCAACTTCACACCAACGCCAGACAAAAACTCTTCTTGTGGCTTCCCTTTCCACAACAGTAGCTGAACAAATTTCCATATTTTGACCCTGGAAGGAGGGATGTGGAAATGGCACAAAGCTTTTGGGTTGGCTGCAGCCGACAGGAAAAGTCTGACTCTTTGTGTGGTGGCCAGGGCAGGGGCGGTTTCTGAAGGAGGGTGGTATAAGTGTGTGTGTGTGAGCGCCATTAACTGCTCAACCACAGGTTTTTTTTTTTTTTTGTTGTTTTGTTTTTTTAGTTGTCACTCTCCTTGGCTCAGGGGATCTTTTTTTTATGTCATCCTTTCACTCAGTTTTCAAGATGTTACCTTTCTGCTGCTGCTCTTTCTCTTTCCATCATCCACAGCCAAGAAGTCAGACATCTCCCTTCTCCCTCTTTCACCACATCGTTCTGTTACTGATGAAGGCAGGGATTTGTTAAGCTGCCCAACAGCATGGACTGGCCTCAGGGTTTGCTCGCCTTCACCCCCTTCCCCCTCCCTCCCTGCTTGCAGGGCTGTTTGGCAGTGCCACCCTACTACACCAGTGCCCAGACTACAAAAACCCCGTTTGCAGCTTCTGAGAGAGTGCCAGCCTGTCTGGGCATTCCCACTAGTGGGGAGAACTCACTGCCACACTGCTACGCTCTCATTGCTTGCCAAGTTCCTTTCCTGTTTTGCTCTCTTGTCTGTCTTCCTCTTTTTTCCTCATTTTCTCACTCTGCCTCTTTCATGGCTCCTTTCTCTGCTGGCAACACCCTCTTTGTGTCTTAACATTGCACTCTTGTCCAGGTTCCCTCAATGGTCTCTTTCTTTCCTTCCTCTTTTTTATTCTGGTTGATTTTCATGAACTTTGCTGTCAGTCATTTTCTGTGGACCTGCCACAAGGCACGCACACACATACACACACACACACACACACACACACACACTCGGCGACTCTCCAACAGTCATTAACATGGGTTTTACAGTCACACAGTGATGGATCCTGGTCACTTTTGTTTTTATTTGCATGTTCTTACATGTCACGGTCAAAAAAAGTACAGTCAGGAATGCAAGCTATGTACGGTTTGAATTGTTAATGTTGGTTCGAGTGTGTCTGACAAGGTCAGTCTGAGGATTGGATGCCAGGTTTTGTGTTTATCTGTACATATACACCAAATATCCCATGCTGCACTCTGCTCCAACTTCACATTTTCTCTTCAATGCTTTTGTCTTCCAGTGGTGTTTTGTCTTCAGCAGTATTTGTGTGTTGTGTGTGTTTACTCAGCTGTCTCGTCTGTTTCCTACTTGCTCCGTTGCCTTGCAGCAAGGCTAAGCTGTCCCAGAATCCTCTTCTGTCCCTTTTATCCCAAATCAGTCCATGAGCATTGTACGTTTAGCTTTACAGTCAATATTGTCACTGCTCTGATAAAGGCAAAGGCTCCAGAGCCATGTCTGGACTTACAAGCACCTATTGGCAGTTCCTGGCTTCTCTGGTTTCTGAGGGTTTGTCACTTGCTGCATTTAAGCCGCAAAACATTCACTGGACTGGAGAGCGTGTGCTGGCAGAACAGTACTTACTTTTTCTTTTTCTTTTTTTTTTTTCACTTACATCCTGCACCGTAAGTCATCAGCTAAGTTTATTTATTTGCAAGACTCTTACAGTCTGTTGCTCCATATCATCTCATGCTGGGTTAAAATTGAGCAAGACGATATTAAATATACTGGCCCAACTCACTAACTCACATAACTCTTGCTGCAGCTGTACACTATGCAACACACACTAATGGTGATAAAAGCTGAAGCATATCCCTTGTGGTACAAGATATTATATTTTTATTGACAGTTTTCTATGGATGCTAAGTGTCCAATGCATATCAGCCGAAGAGGGAAGCAGAGACTGATAATGTGGGCTGTCTGCATGTTGTTGTTGGCAGAATAACTCGGTGTCGCCATCAGACAGCCTGCGGGCAGCGAGTGAGAAGCACCGTGGCTCGTCAGATTATGGTCTCGACTCCAAGAAACGCAAAGTGGATGACAAAGACAACATGAGCAGATATGTGAGTATTTCGTTTATTGGTCACGTTTGTAATTGTCACATTAATGAGTTTGTAGCTGTTTTACTCTAGGTGTTGCTAGGGTCTTGAGCTTCTGTCTATATTTTAATATTGAGGGTTGAAATAAAGTACACGCAAACCAAAATAGCAGGAAATTAATGAAAAACTATTTTATAACCTGTTATTTCATTATATAACCACCTCATTTTTTGTAATTTTTTGATTTTATGGGTCTGTAAATTCCTCATAATTTCCTTGGAAGTCTCCTGGATAAGGGTAATGTATTGGCTCTAATTACAGGTAAAACAGGGTGTTTTTAAATTCAGACAATTGATAGATGAAGAATGAAGTTTTCTACAATAAATGAATATGAATTAACTTGGGATCAGATGGACTGCTTCTTTCTAGGGCTGTAGTATTTCAATCAACCAAAGAAAATCTTGGTTGATTGAAATCGAAACAACTCTTTAACCAATCGATTGGTTGCGGGAAAAACGTTTGAACAAAATGCAGCGAAACTGACAACTTCTTTGACATGGCATCAATTAGTTTTGAGCAGACTCCGAGTAAACATTAGATAAATGTTAAATAAGTTATACCTAGCGGTCTCCATTCAATGAAGTGAGTTTAAAGTTGTGAGCCCCCTCAGGGCCACCACTAAAACAATAATGAATTAGTCCTGGAAGACTATTGATGTATCGCTCCTTAAAGGAACATTTTTGATCGAGGTGTCACAAACTTAAAGTGTACCTGTACCTTCTCACTATAATTTTGCCACTGTCAGTAGCCTCCAAGGAAGCTAAGCCTGTCACTCCTTCATTTCAGGACAGTGACGGAGACAAAAGTGACGACTTGGTGGTGGATGTTTCCAATGAGGTAAGACTGCATGTGAACTGAGCTGCCCAGTCACATTCCAGAGTGAACGCTGCACAGAAACTAAACACAGCTCCCCTTTGTTATTTGTGTGTAGAAGCCTCAACACTTTTCACAGCCTTGCCAAAAAAGTCTGTCACAATATTGGTTGTGTGTGCCATGAGTGTGTGGTTACTTGCTGTATTTCTTTTGCCATTCATGCAGAAAGTAAGACAAAGACTGCAAAGAGAAAAAGGGAGTGACAGGTGAATGAAAAGTGTGTGTATGTGTGTGAGGGAGAGTACGAGCACGCATGAGTATATTTATCTGTGTTTGCACATGAGGCCCCAGTTTGTTTGACCTTCATGTACATGCCAGTGGCTTTCCTCCAGTCTGTTTGCTCAGTCTTGCTCTCTGTCTGTCTCGTTTAACTCTATAGGATCCAGCCACCCCGCGAGTCAGCCCGGCTCACTCTCCTCCAGAAAACGGCCTGGATAAATCACGGGTCCTGAAGAAGGATGCTGCCCCCAACAGCCCCGCCTCTGTCGCCTCCTCGGGCAGCACGCCGTCCTCCAAAGCAAAGGACCATGCCCATGTGAGTGTAAGGGACATCACCGAAAGACCAGAGAGATGATGAAATAAGGAGGTTACAGTGGAGGGGGTGAAGGGTGAACTGACAGACTAAAGGGCGTTTGTCAAGTGAAGTGGGTGTTTGTGTGAAGGACTAATACGCAGGAGGCTTAGCAGTCAGCTGCTAGGAGGGGCTTGAAGGGGCAGTGGGTGGATGCACTCTGAGGAAATCAAACCCTGTGGCTCACTCCTCTCAATCTCCTTTATGGCTTACCCAATAAATGGTCATTTCTTCCTGGGCCTGAGGCTGTGAAAAGAAAAGAAAAGAGAAAAAAAAACCCTGAGACACAGCAGCGAGGGAACTGCTGTCTCCTTCTCTTTCTTCATCTCATCTTCTTACCCCTCCGTCTCCCATTTTCACTGAATCTCTCACTAACCAGGCTAAAACAGTCCTCACGCATCAGTTTTACATAAACCATTTCACTAAGGATTAGGGTAGATTTATAGTCCACATCACCACCCTCCACCTCCCATGACATCCAGCTTCACTCCGTCCCTCATTAGTGCATGTCACCAAGCTAAACCCCCACTTCTCCAACTTGATCTGCAAAGGGAAAAGGAGATGGATTAATTATGAGCGAAGTGTTTGGGCCACCATCTTGCTTGTCTAGCCACTCTTAACAAGCTTGACTTCTAAGCTAAGGTTTATGCCCCTGCCCCTGCCAGATGCAGACGCAGGCACGCACACATACACACACGCATACACACACACACACACACACACACACACACACACACACACACACACACACCACGGCTGTAATGAAGTGTCAGTGTTAGATTGGATTACCTTGAGCCGTCCACTCAGCTTGTCACTCTGGATTTCCCTGCCAGTGGGGGTATTTTTGACTCACTAGGGGATTTTTTTTCTTTTTTTTTTTTTTTACTCTGGCATGGACACCGTTTCACTTTCTTGTGAGTGTGTATGGAGTGACGAGGAAGTGAGCTTACATATTTCGGTAAGAAGATACAAAACAAGGTTGCGCACAAATGCTTAAGAGTATCTCTGTTTTAGAATGACAAGTCATCCACACCGAGCCTGAAGTCCAACACACCCACACCAAGAAACGAGGCACCGACACCAGGAACCAGCACCACTCCAGGACTACGGCCTCTAACAATGGGAAAACCACCTGGCATGGAGGCGTTAGGTACGTAAACACAAGTATTGGTACCTCACTGTCACACTAATCTATTAATTGTTGGGAAAAAAATCAGGTAATAATCAATTATTTGGTCATTTTAAGCAAAAGTACCAAAAGCTCTCTGGTTCTAGTACCACTATTTTCCTGAGAATTTCCTGTTCCTATGCGATTAAAAAGAATGCTTTTAAGGTTTTTGGGGGCTTGTCAAACACAATAGGCAATGATCAATAAGGGCTTTAGGAAATTGCAATGGCTGTTTTATACTGTTAATATCACATTTGATAGACCAGACCAATTAACCAAGAAAATAAACTGCAAATTTAATGATGTTTAAATAATCTGCAGATTGAATGTTCATTCTTGACTTTGGAAAATGGTAGTTGACAAAACTGTCTCACCATAAGGTCCATTTGCAGCTGTTCTGGAGCTTTTGATCATAGGACATGAAAACTGAATTATTGGAAATAATCGTTAATCGAAGCCCTATACTGCTAAACTTATTGTCTCTCCCTTTTGCACAGTCTCTGTAAAACCATTATAACAGTCTTTTGTGTTCTCTAGCTGCCCCGGCCCTGCGTACACCGATGTCCATCGCGGGTTCCTACGCCACCCCATTTGCTATGATCGGTCATCATGAGATGAATGGATCCCTCACCAGCCCGGGCGTCTATCCGGGTCTCATTTCACCACAGATGAGTGCTGCAGCCGCTGCCGCCTATGGACGCTCGCCAATTGTAACTATTACAGCTTCTATATAGAATTTATGAACCAAAAATGTGTATTTATTGCACACATCTTCCTCATGTATATTCCTTCATATATTCAACTTCCATCAGTTTGACTCAACAAGCCCTCACCAGCATCCGTATAAATTATCCACCATGGCTGTAGGTTGTAAAGTGTTTGCAGAATGACTTTGAGAAACTTGAGTATTCATCCTGTATTTCCACAACTCATTGTGAATATTTCTGCTTGGCTGGCTGCAGCTTGTTGTGTGTACATAATGAGAAAGTACAAAGACAGCCTAGCTCCTTTACTTTGATGTTAGTTAGTTAGCATTCTAAAGGCTTTAAAAAAGGCTCGCCCCCAAAACGCATCTCCATGTTTGAAAATCTCTCAGGCTTTCATTAGCATTAGCAAGTGGGATGTTGTAGCCTTGTGCAAAGCTTGCCTGTACGCAGTGAAGCTGAATTTGCACCTTTGAAGGGATTTGCCTGGAAACGATGGTTCCTCGGGGCGTTACCAGCTTAAGCGAAGCATAGTTTTCAATTTGAATATTAGCTTAGTCTAATTTATCTTTGCAGGTTATTGGCTGTTACACTCTTCCCTCTTTGTGCTTTTGCAGGCGGGCTTTGACCCTCATCCTCACATGAGAGCCCCAGGCCTGCCAGCCAGCCTCACCTCTATTTCCGGAGGAAAACCGTGAGTATCTGTACTTTTATTTGCATCCAGGTTAAAGAATTTTGTGTTTAACTAGTTTTCATCAAAAGATGACACAAACCTCCTAGCTTAAACTGACCATCCTCTGTCTTCCACAGAGCTTATTCTTTTCACGTGAGTGCAGATGGTCAGATGCAGCCCGTGCCCTTCCCTCCAGATGCTCTGGTAGGCCCAGGCATCCCACGCCACGCTCGCCAGATCAACACACTGAGCCACGGGGAGGTGGTGTGCGCTGTCACCATCAGCAACCCCACACGACACGTCTACACCGGCGGCAAGGGCTGTGTCAAGATCTGGGACATCAGCCAACCAGGCAGCAAGAGCCCAGTGTCCCAGCTCGACTGCCTGGTAACTATATATTATTGTTTGTCACATGTCAGGACAAGAGGAGATGTGAAATATGTTTTCACAAGTGTTTGTCGAATGTTTATTACTGTAGATGTTTCAAATTAGTAACAAGGCTTCCAAGGAGAATGGAGACATAACGTACTCGTGTTTCATGAGGTCACTGTGATAAAGTTTTCTTGAGCATCAAATGTAGCCTGACTCCACATCCCACCATAGTTTTCCCCTCAGATCCCAACAGACAGAGATGTGAATAATTCAGCAAAGTGTCTCACTGCTGCGCTGAAATAATCCTCAGTGAGAAAAAAGCCTGCTGAGTAATGATGCTCTGATTGGCCAACCCTGTCTGCCATTACCCAGCTCATTACTTCCTCCCAACTGCCTCCCATTTCTCATTTTGATACTGTGGCTTCATGCCGCTCAACTCATATGGCCTCCAACACCCTTAAGGTGCGTCCGGAGTGCAATTGGGTCTTATAAAGCCATCAGGGTGCATTTTTAATTCGACCAAGAGCTTCCACAGTCCTATTGATCTCTGTCTTCCTGTTGGATTCAGGCCAACAGCTGCAGCCCCAGTCTCTTTCCCTCCCTGCATCTCTTATTAAAGCTGACATCCAGATCTTCACTATAACATGAAAGCGAGTCAGCTGCATCAAAGAAAAGCTCCTCGAGTTTAAGTGTAGATAGCTGTGACATGGATACACACACACAGACACACACACACTGAAGTACTCCCTTAATCTCTTTATTACTCCAAAAAAAAATCGTAATTGAGTTTGTTCATGTAGCTCTTTGACATGTAAAAAAAAAATTACAAATGAATTACATCCAGTCATTAACAGCGTGACCATGCTCTCCTTTTGTTTCTGCTCCAGAACAGAGACAATTACATCCGCTCCTGCAAGCTGTTGCCCGACGGCCGCACCCTGATTGTAGGCGGAGAGGCCAGCACGCTGACCATCTGGGACCTGGCCTCCCAGACGCCCCGCATAAAGGCCGAGCTCACTTCCTCCGCTCCGGCCTGCTACGCGCTAGCCATCAGTCCTGACGCCAAGGTCTGCTTCTCCTGCTGCTCAGATGGAAACATAGCCGTGTGGGACCTCCACAACCAGACCCTCGTGAGGTCAGTACTATGGCTTAGGGGGATGTATTTTTATCGAAGTGGCAAATTTTAATCACATGCTTAAAGACTTAATTCACCCGTGTCGGATGTTTGCCACAGGGATTCTTTAACACAGAGCTCACTGTGTTTGAGGAATAAAATAATTGACCACCAACATAAGACACCCTCATTGTTAGAGTTGGGAAGGCTTTCTGCTCTGTTCCTGAGCTGTTGTTTGGTCTTGGATTTTTACAGGCAGTTCCAGGGCCACACAGATGGAGCCAGCTGTATCGATATCTCCCACGACGGGACCAAACTGTGGACCGGGGGGCTTGACAACACGGTCCGCTCCTGGGATTTGAGGGAGGGGCGACAGCTCCAGCAACACGACTTTACCTCACAGGTAGAGAGATACCTGTATTTATTAAAAAAAAAAGGGGGGGGGGCCCTTCCTTTCATCCAATACAAAGTCGACACATCTTCACGTTAGCTTCGGTTGGAGCAACTACATCACACACAGTCTTGAACATAGTGCTTCTTTGTTCATGAGTCAGCGTCACACAGATGAATAGGTTCCATGTGTCTTTAAGTGATCTGTGGTTGTAAAACAGGCTTCGTCTGAGAAAGGACAAGAGACTGTTGACACGCGCTCATCCAACCGTTTCCTTGTCACAGATTTTCTCGCTGGGCTACTGTCCCACTGGAGAGTGGCTGGCTGTGGGCATGGAGAGCAGCAATGTGGAGGTGCTCCACCACACCAAGCCTGACAAGTACCAGCTGCACCTGCACGAAAGCTGCGTCCTCTCGCTCAAGTTCGCCTACTGTGGTAAGTCACAGGCAAAGAGGGACACGAACACAGACCCGTTGGGAGTAAAGGAAAAACATCATTTAGGCGTTCAGTAGCATGGAGAATAAAGGTTTAATTTTTGGCAAATAAGTGTTTTTTTTGTCTTATCAGCCGTGGGACTTAAAGATACTGTCAGATAGTCTGGTCCAGAGCAACTCTGGCTGATTTCTGGCCATTAAAATTTCGTTCAATATTAATGGTTGTCAGGGGAGGATTTCTAATGAGTATTACTCTGATACATTGGGCCAAAATTTTCCCTGGACCAACACTTAACAACTCATCATGTTGTTGATGTTTGAGGTCTAGATGAGCACTAGCTGTAACATCAATATTTGGCTGGACATACAGGTACTAAAGTTGGTTATTGACTGTATGGCAAAAGATTTAGCTGGGACCAACATCTCTTCACCAACAAGGGAACGACAGATTCTGTAGCTGCTGAAATGATTTAAACATTCAGTGACTCATTTCTTCGCTTGCAGAGTGATATCTGATTTAAAATTCTGCGTTTCTCATTTTTTGCTTTAGTACTTTTTTTTTTTTTTAACAGTCTAAATTGCATAATAAAGCCTTGTGGCTGTATGTATGAACAAGGAGGCCGTTATTTTACAAACATTAGAGAATTTGTTGTTGCTTGTTCAGTTAAGATCGTTATGCCCATCGGGAAGACCAGCTGGTTTCAAGTGTTAGGCTCAAACAAATGATGTTTTACATCACTGACATTTTTTTCCAGAATTTTCAGTGCCCCCCCCCCCCCGACACACCCACACCCACACACACACACACTAACACCCCCCAAAAGCACAGTCTCCTATCTCCGCCACTACAGAACTGGTTAATTCAAATAACACTCAGCTCTTGCTGTCATTAATTAAATCATTAGCGAACTAGTCGGTTGGGTAATTAATCAGTGGCTGATTTAAATAATTATCAGTGTGGAAATGTGTGAGTCTCCTTCATTATGTGCTTTGTATGATTGTTTATCAAATGGCAATTTTCCCCCCATTAGGGTTTTATGGCCATTGATAAGGTTATTACAGAGTCACATGTTAGCTGCCTGCGGTTATACTGGGTGGTGGCTAGTCTGTGATTCCCCTGCTCGGCGGGGTTATGTCCACTTTAAGCCGAGGAAAGACACCGCTGACCAGCTTTGTGAGGACAAACACAACTGTGTGTGTTGGGCACACAAACCGTCAGATTATGTCCTCAAGACGTCTGTTTCTCTGTTTGCAGGTAAATGGTTTGTGAGCACAGGGAAGGACAATCTGCTGAACGCATGGAGGACTCCGTATGGTGCCAGCATATTCCAGGTAACCAGGATAAACACAGATACAGTTAAATTCAAAAGTATAGAGGAACATTGCAGTTTGTGTAACCAAAGTCTCTTAGTCTTAAATCAAGATGATAAATAATTGGTGGATTAATTCATAAGGAAAATATTTGTTATTTGCAGCCCTATTCTTAAATTTAAAGTATATGGGGGGAAAAAGGTATATTTTCTCAAGGACAGAATATTGACCTCAGACCAATCTATTAGAGTTTAAACTTCAACAGATTTTACTTAACATTAATCTGAGTAAAGACCCAATTTTCAGTGCAAGTACTTTTCAGTGTTGCTGTTACTGGAAAACCAGGTTGCTTTTATAATGTCAACAGATGCTCCTCCAGCTCCGGTTTCTGATTGATATTTGCTATACGAACTAATCTGACTAGCTCGGTCTAGCTAAAAGACAAGAAGTGAACAACTCCCACCCAGTTAATGTTCTGCACTTGCTGAGACATAGATCTCTAGATGCTTCATAAGACTAACAATGGGCTCAAGAAATACAGAATACTATGCAATAACCACAAAGAAATGAAAACTTATTCTCCTTAATGTAAGAAATAATGGAAACGTTTCTGAAGTAATTGTTTGTCAACCAGAAACATTTTATGGCTTTTTGATGCCTTAATGATTTTTTTTTTTTCCCACAGTCGAAGGAGTCGTCCTCCGTCCTCAGCTGTGACATCTCAGCAGATGACAAATACATAGTGACAGGATCCGGTGACAAGAAGGCCACCGTCTACGAGGTCATCTACTAAAGAGAAATCAGTCTGCTGCTCTGCCTCAGCGCTTCTACCGAGATGACTTTTACTTTTTCTCCCGACCATCCATCTGTGGACTAAGACCGGGCTTGGACGAACTAAGGAACTTAAATGGCGGGAATTGATGGATCCGTTGGCCTGAGGATGCTTACGCTGAAAAGAAGTTAACCTTTTTTTTTTCCTTTTTGTTTTGGAGGGTTTATTTTTGGGTTGCACTTTTTTTTTTTTGTATCTTCTGATTCTTTTCTTTCTGTTTTTCCTCTCTTGAGAATATTTGGGCGTAACCCGGTGGAGCAGCGCTTCATTTCTGAGAACCTTGTTCCCCAGACATCTTGTGAAAAGTGTAAATATCGGATTAAATAAAAGACATTTTATATATATTATAAAAATATATATATTTTCATGTCCTGGGTGTACTTGTGATGATTTTTTTGGCCCTCTCTCTCCTATGCCATGATATTTGAGTGGGAGAGCAGAACATAGAATTAGAACTTTTTAACAACGTTACTCTTTGATTTTCTTAAAGCACACTCTCCAGGCTGACCTTTTCAGAAATCAAAACGAGGAGCATGAAACTTGTAAACCGGGACGTTTTGTGGAGAATTTTTAAAATGGCCTTTTGTCACAGTGCTCTTACCGGACCATGAAAACGTGGTCTGATCTCTTCAACGCGGAGTCCTCCGACTCAGGCCGCGCCTCGGCTGGTTTGGACCACTGTGGGACTGAGTGGGACGCTATGATTCAGGAAAAGAGATGGATGTAAATTTAATTCATATATATAAAAAGACCTTTTTAAAGTGTACTGCTCTGTCTGTGCTATCTTTCTCTCTGTTTGTTTTACCTTGCTAGATTATGAGAGATGGGGAACGTTTAATGTTTTGCCTAACCCTTGGACCTCAGTCGGCAGCAGAAGCACTGCAGCAGGCACAAACTGAATGACAATGTGCTTTTTGCTAACTTGACGTAATATGGATGTTGAATTGCGCCATTGATTTCTTGGCTACAGACTAAAGTCAAACAGTCCAATCTGCACTATTGGAATCCTTCTGCCCTTGGTATCTTATCAATATTCCTGGAATATGTTTGTTTGGCTGTGATGGAGGAGGGGGGGGGTTTAGAGAGACATTTGACCTGATTAAATGCACAGATAGTCTGTCTTTATGAAAATGTTCAGTGCCTGTAAATGCTCATGGGGAAGGAGGGGAATGGCACTTATATGTAAACACAACAAAAATACACAAAATTAGTAAATCAAGTGTCTACAATATGGACGTTAAGACGACAGTGATTAATTCTGGTTTCTACACTGTGCTCCCAATCCTGTCAGCATTTTCCAACAAGAAAACAAAAGGGGCGAAATGCGCTAGTCCCTCTGAATCACACCAAAGTATGTAGCAAATGCTGTCAGCACTGAAAAGAAAAATGTACAGTTGTTAATAAATCAATAAACCTGTTTTTGTAGAATGGCCCGTTTCCTTGTGACTGACCTACTGACATCAGGTGTTACCTAAAATATGATCATCTTCAGGGGCTACTGAAGTCCTTTGGCTGGGTTCAGGCATCGGTCTTTAACATACAGTAAGATAAGGGCAGGTTTGGGTTTTAGCAACTTCGGGGGAACTGCATATCCAACAGTTAGGGGAATAGTTTAACATTCAGGGAAATGCGCTTACTTGCCTCCCTGCAGAGTGCTAGATAAGAAGATTGATGCTACTCCGACGTCTGCATTGTGAATATGAAGCTACAGCAGGGAGATGGTTAGCTTAGCCTAGTGTAAAGCCCCAAAACGGCAGGACACGGCTAGCCTGGCTGCCATGCACTCGGTGGTTGCTTTACAAGATGATTACAGTATTTTTAGACGCAGCATATTTATCGACAACTGATACATGTGCTTAGGCAATTTAGATCCTCACAAAGTGAAATTCTCAGAGGAAAACTGAAAAGCCAATAAACGGAAACCTTTAAAAAAAAAAAAAAGTTATAAACCTGATAATTTTCTTAAGTGTTAAAGAGCAGAACTGTAACAAAAATGACTTCACAGCCAATATAATTTTTGCCTAAAAGTTTCCACAAGAGAGTAGAGGAGTTAGAAAGTGAACCAACAACTGAGGATTGTAAAAGAGCTTGGCTTGCATCAGTCTGAGTAAGTTTTGGCTCAGCTCTCTGTGTGCATGTGTGGCTCTTTTTGAGATCTTGTAGGGGTGTGTTCCCGAATTCCGCAATGATGAGTAAAACGCATAGTATGAAAGATATTAGTGCTGGTGTTCAGATGGCAACATGGTAAGATGGATGGTAAGATGGATTGACACGAGCCCACGTTGTTTGAATTTCTTGCCAGTGAAAACCGATCATTGAAAATTATTGAAAGACATTTTGAGCAAAGTCGGTGGAGGTCATTGGCTGGACAATAGATCCAAACACTTAATCTGAACAAAATGTCAGTGGTGATACGACTTTAATACTGAAATAATAAAGTAAAATACTGATAATGTTGTGTTCAAAACTGATTAACTAGGAATTACTGCATGTTTGCATGAACAACAGGCTATAATGTCTTATTTGGGCGCAAGGTTGGGTTGAGTTGGGTTGCTAAAGTGTATCTCATAACCATTGCTTTTACATTGTTAACTGTTTGCACTGATTACATTAGATTCACAGTAAGGTAAAGTTGTATGTGGGCAAATCACCGCAGTCATATTGGAGCCTTTCTGCCCAGCAGATGTGCAGTTTTTCGGGCGACACTTCACATCTGCTTGGAAATCGGAAATCTGTTAGCTTTGTTTTCAGATCCTCAGTCAGTAGCTCGAGGAGGCCTGGGTTGTTGAGTGTTACCAAAAGAGGAGTAATTAAGAGAGATTCATCAACTCTGGATATATCATCAGCTGACCTGCTTTATTAAGGCCCAATGAGTTAATGATGTGGTTTACAGTTAGTTAGGTGCCCACACGATTAACACTATTTCTATTTTGTTTTGCTTTTCTTTCCCCATTTTTTTATATTTCATGAAATATAAAGTAACAGTGCAATAACATCTTAAGAAAGGCTAATTTTTAGTTGCTGCACGTAGTGTAATTATGTTTGACTATGACTATGACTATGACTATGTTTTTTTCACTTCAGCTATCGGAATATGTCATTAGCCCATTGGTGCCCAAACGTTCTGGATACAACACTACTGCTTTGGCAAAACTAAATAAAGGTGAAATAATAAAGAAACGGAGCAGGTTGATAAACAAGTTTCACTGCCTCTTAACCTTTGTTGTCGGAACAAGGTTTTTGTTTTTTGTTTTTTCTTCAGGGATATGTGTGTTACGCAATTCTTTCTGATAACCTATTTAATGAGCCTCGGCTATCTCCTGTGATCGTCACCTTAAAGGTCAAAGAAGTGCCTCAAGAGACTGAGAGACTTTAAATATATTAAACCAAACGCCAGTCTAAAATATAATCTTGCGCTGATCTGGATTCATCAACAATCCAGTTTTTGTGTTTAGTTTGTAAATTCACAAAAAAAAAAACAAAAAACAAAAAAAAACCTCAGCGCTTTTACATTAAAAACAGGAAGCAAGATGCCAGCGAGATGACAGGGAAATCATGTACCATGGTTACTGTAGGTGTCATTTTTGGTAACGGGAACAGTTAAATGTCATGTTTTGGAAACAAAGACTGCTCGTCACTACACCATCTGATATGAAATAATAAGTGAAGTGAGACAGAGCAAGAACAGATCTAAACTGAAGTAAAAGGTGAGAGAGGGAGGGAGAGAGAGAGAGAGAGAGAGAGACAGAGACGGTTGTTGCGAGTTAATGGCTTTGTTTCCAGACGGGATGGTTTGTGGTTTCAGGCCTGCTGACAGGAGTAATGGTGGGAAGGATGAGACACACAGCTAAGGATCAGTGTGGCTTGCCAAACCACACACACAAATACACACACAGACATACCGAGTGACTACTCTGTTGCTTCACTTGAATCACAAAACCAGCAGAGACACATTCAGCCACGCTCATATTTCACACACTCCCACACATGACTTAGAAAAAGACAAACTACTTCTGGAATTTGTGACTTGATGCTAATATCAGCGGTGACTGTTGAACAAGAGCCGTGGATAAAATGTCTCACAAATGTATGTCGTGCCAATAACATGATTACAAAATTGATCTTTTTCTTTCTCTTATGTTGACTGGCTTCCATTACTTATGATATACACTATTAATGTCAGTGTCTGTGAATCCTGTTTTCCTGACTCGCCGCCCTGAACAGTCGCCATGTCTTTTCCTTCTCTCCGCTCCGTCTTCCTCTCCCACGTCCTTCCCCACTCTCTTGTTCTGCTCCCACCACAGGTGGTGAGTGCATTCATTTTCGCTTTTGTGGGGGTGCTGGCTGTAAGGCTGTGATTTCTGACTGTGCAAGTGAGAGAGAGGGAGACAGGATTGTTAGGGATGCAATATGGGGTCATTTCTTTACCAAGCATCTCAACCAATGGTGTGGGCTGCAGACTGCAGGCTCTGTGCATATGGTTGAGCTATGCATACAAACGTACATATTTTGTTCAGCTATTTTAACATCAGCCTGAGGAGCAGCAGTTGTCCTTGGGTAACCCTGTCTACTAGAAATTATGTTTATATGTGACTCAGTGATTTTTCTTAATATGTTTGGGAGGAACCATCATTGCAATCGTATGTTTCGACTCTTAAGTTTTAGGAGGTTGTCAGGGTGGATTTCTGCCTTTGGAAAATCAGGACCATGACTCCAGAAAATGGGATTTATGTTATGAGTTTCCTTTTTTATGGTTCACTTCAGGCATCTAAAACATTTTGGTTCAGGTTAAGGAAAGATTGTGGTTTGGTTAAACATAGAGAAATAGCCGGATACATATGTAAGACAGTGAACAAGCCCCAGTTTGACTCATAGTTGACTCAAAATGTAATGATGATGGTATTTGCTTAACCTTACCCAAGAGCTTTCAGTTGCCAAAACATAACCATAAAAACATTGCTGTTTGGTTTCCACAAGTAGATAACATTGGAAAATGCATGAAATATATTGTCAGTGAACAAAGTCTGTCTCATATTGTGGTCAGGTCTCAGCTGTGTGCAAATGTAACGTGTAATTTTGCCAATTACTAAGGAGAAAAATCTCCCCAAGTTTAAGAACAAGTCAATTTATTTACTGGGCACATAAAAAAGAGCTGGATTTTATCGGTGTAGCAAGTGAAAAGGGAAATCGTACTTTTGTAAAACGGACCCCAGAGGTAGCATATAGTGTGTAATCCAAATGAAATGGGACCTCAAAGGCAACCTTGGGGCACGCCACAATATATTTCTGCAGAGGAGAATTGAAAAACCTTTAACTACTGAGCATAAACAACACAGTTGAGGTTATCCAAGAGTGATGGAAAGGTCGACTGTATTAAATGCAGGAAAGAGGTCCAACAAAATCAAAATAGCATGAATCCAGAGTTTAAAGACAATAGTAAGTCATTCGTTGACTTTAAGGGAGCTGACTCAGGATAGTGATACATTAGGAAATCTCAATGGAATCTTTCAAAACTGCTGTTGCGATCCAAAGAAGGGACAAGTTGTGAGAAGATAACTTTCTCCAGGACCTTAGTTAAAACATTAATTTTGAAACTGGAAGCGTTGTAATACATTTGGATTTTTTTTTTTTTTTTTTTTGTGACAGCCTGAAATATCTGGGGTCTTATAACTTTGTGTCTTCCTGCCAACTCATGCAAGCCCATAAAAAAGTAAGTAAAAAATAAGTAGAAGCCCTTACACCTGCACCGCTTTCCTTGACCTGGGACTGAATGCCTCTTATAAAGTCTCCCAGGTCTGTATTCCTACATGCATGTTGAGATAAACAATGCATGGATAACAGATTATAAGAACGCCTATTTAAACTAGATGGATACAGCGTAATTTCAGCTAGATGTCATCCCATTGTGGCTTTATTAGTAACTTTATGTTGACATGTACAATACTGTGAAAAACTTTTTAGGCATCTTAAATGTTTAGGTCACACTCCACCATCAGGGAGGTATCTTTTTGGTCCCAAAGTCATTCTGCAGCAGGACAATGATTCCAAAAACACAGCCAGAGTCATAAATAACTATCTTCAGAGTCGAGATGGCAAGGAGTCCTGCAACAGATGGTCTGGCCCCCACAGACCCTGATCTCAACATCATGGAGTAAGTCTGGGATTACATGAAGAGACAGATACTGAAAAAGCCTAAATTCATAAAAACAAAAAAAACTATGGTAAATTCTCCAAGATGTTTGGAACATCAAATGGCTAAGTACAGTGAAAAACTGTGCACAAGCTTACCTGGAGAACTGGTGCTGTTCTAAAGGCAAAGGGGGGGGGGGTCACATGAATTACTGATTTGATTGATGTTTGTTTTCTTCTATTTACTGTATTTTGAATGAAGTTAATTGATATGTAGAAACTATCCTTGGCATTACTGTCGAAAACAACCTCACTTTACCTCTAGTGCCTAAAAACCTCTGCACATTGTTGCGGAAAGAGGATACAACGGAAGACAAGATATTTTTTTTTCCTGTTTTCTCAATGTGTTCTATTACTGGCATAAATTAGGATACGTTAGCAAAAAAGTTCCACTTAAGAGCCATTTCCCCCGTTCATGAAAACATTTTCCATCCATCTCTTCTGAAAGGCTACTGGAGGTTTCTGGCCACTCTGAAATGCTTGGCCCGTACAAATCCTGATGCAGGGTGTTTTTGTTCTCTTGACAGTCCAGGGCTTTTTCTGTGAAGGAGACATGATGCCGGGTACTCTGCCTCTCTCCTCTCCATTTCTCTCCTCGGCCCATTTCAGCGGGGAGGCAGAGGTTTTACTCCCCTTTACCTGACAGCCGTCTGATTTCATCTGTCTTTCATAGCACGGTGAGATGAAAAGGAGAGCAAAATGATGAGCCTTTTCTCTCACTTTCCATCTCTCTTTTCTCGCCAAGACAGACTTTAATGTTTTCATCTTCCATTTCCACTGTCTCTCTTTCTCCATCCCATTCTCAGCAGTCACACCCCTCCACAACTCTCTTTTTTTTCATTGTTTCCCATCTTCTCGGCTGTTCCTCTGCAGTGGCAGCCCCTTTAAGGACATCGACTTGGGCTGAACCAAATAGCCTGAAGTAAAAAAGGAATGTATGAGGGTGCTGTGTTTTGTTTTTTTGTTTTTTTTTAAAGAGAGGAACAAATAAAAATGAGAAGCTCTCTCCTTTCTCTCAGTTACTGGATAACCAAGTGCTTGTGGAGAGCAGATGGAGATTAAAGGGAGCTTGTGTAGTGGCAAAGAGCACTGGTGCTTCAGCTCCCAGAGGTCATTTGGGTCCCTTTGATAGCATTCAGGCCACGCACCATCTTCTGACCTGTCCTAAAGATGAGAAGCTTTCATCAGTCTCTGCTGGATATAAGAGCCCACTCAGGATCGGGGGCTCGAATTAGAGGAGGGCTTTGTGTGCGTGAGTGTGTGTGTGTGTGAGTGTGTCAGATTCTTATGTATAATTCACTGCTTTTACTGTCATAAAAACCTTTCCCTTGATCTTTGATCACACAGACTTGTGAGAACAATACTTAAAACTGGATTTTCTACATTACTTTTTTTTTCGGGGGGACATGAATATAAAGGATTTCAGGAAAAAAGAAAATAGTGATGGAGGAAGCCAGTTAACAGTGCCCTGACTGTATACTGTATATCATGTATATCCCTACTGACCCCCAGCCAGAATGACAGAAACTTCACTTTACAATGCAATCCAATGGATCTGCGATAAATACTTCCTTTGCAATGCTTCTCATGTTCGGTATTTTGTCCTATCAGGGAAGTGCTGATATAAGTCTATTGTGAATCAACAATAACCCAACTACAGCTCCTTAACAGTAAACCTAAATCCAATTTCTGAGACACTTTATCATAATTAATCAATCGTTCCTGGTCCCACTCTTTAGTGTTCATTGCAACAGTCGTTATTTACCTCTTTGTCTGTCATGATGGATTACACTCCATGAATTTTAGATATAAAACCTTTGGTTCTTACAAAACTCAGCATCGAAATTCCCCTAATTCTCGTAAAGAAATCCACATTTAATTGCGCAGTATAATAGATGAAACAGAATGTTGTGACAGGGCTTAGAGTAATAGTTTTAATATTTTGAAGGTGGGCTTATTTGCTTCCTTGTCGAAAGTTAGATGAGAAGACTGATATTGTTCTCATGTCTGCGGGTCAAATGTGTGGCTCGATCTAGCAGCCTGTTAGCTTAGCATAAAGCCAGGAAATGGGAAAACAGATGGCCATGCTCCTGTCCAAAAGTAACAAAATCTACCTAGTAGCTCTTAAAAAGTTCATTGTTACCATGTATACTTTTTTGTTTTATCTGTAAGTCCCTTTTTATTGTAGTTTTAGAGTTAAAGGGAGACATATAAAGCACAGAAAATAAACTCTGACTGTAGCATTGAGAATCGATCGACAACTCTATCACCCCCCCCCACACACACACACACACACATACACACACATTTTAATGAGGAGATAGAAAAACCAAGGGAGGAAAGTGTTTTACTCTTTGTTTTATTTGTTAGCGCTCCACGCAACAATCGCTTTAACTGCCAAGGTGAACACGGGGGTTAACAAGCTCAGCAAAGCAAATAATTGGTACAAATATGTCATTAGCACAGTGGAAAGGCTTTGATAAAATGTGAAGGAGCACTAATTGAACACGATTATAAACTTCTTTCCTTCCTCCTCTATCAGTTGGAGCTGTAATGAAGAGGTCCTCAGAGATAATTAGGATCACAGGGCAAAAGTGACGCTATGGAGAAACTCAGAGGGAAAACACAGCATGAAGGGTTACCAGAAATACAGGGGACTAATTGTTAATTTCACATAATGATCTGATGGTTTCCATACCATCCACACGCAACTTAGACCGAGCTCACTGAAGCATTATTTTTTATGTTAACACATGGTCAATATAGACTGTGAATTGAAGGGGTCACTGAGAAATCCGCTGACAATTATCCTTTAAATTTACAGCCCCCCCCCCATTTAAGTTGGTTACCCAGCAACTTGGACTGTACGGTTGAGTCCCACCGCTGTCATCAACTCTACTGTTTACACCAGAGGCTGACATCACGGCATTATATTACATGTCTAGTGAAGAAGTTCAACAATTTAGCAGCTAAACAAAAAGTAGTATTTTTCACAGTAGTTGGTGGAGACAAAAGATGAATTAAAAGCTAAATAATTACACTTAGTATTCATTCACATTCATGAAGTAATTGCTGGCTAACACACATTTTTGGCCTAAATTTGTCATTGTAAATGTAATAATGTAAAAAATTAGACATTCAGAGTAAAATAAATCCCATTTTCAGAGGTGAGTCTACGCCACGACCGCAACAATTCAATCATCAATCAATTAATCCGCCAATCGGCGTATAAGAGAATTAAAAAAAAAAAAAGCGTCCATCATAATTTTCCAAGGCCAAGGTGATGTCATCAGTGGCTTGTTTTGTCCAACCAACACCCCAAAAACCCAATCATATTAATTTTTCTATCATAGAGGGCAATGAAAAACTAGCAAATATTGGCATTTGAGAGGGTGGATGCAGTCAATTTTTGTCATTTTTGCTTTGACTTAGAAATTACTTAAAATGATTTATCAGCTGTCAAAATAGTTGCCAATTAATTTTATGTCAATCAACTGACTGATTAATCAACTAATCATTTCAGCTCTAGTTCACATGATAAACACTGGTGCTATATACTACCAGCAACATTAACATATTTTGCATAATCCCTATTTCTGGTCATAATTGTGAAGAGTTAATATATTTGATACATTATAACTGCACTAATTGCAACAAAGCAGCTGGATTTTCCAATTTTTATAATACTAGAGTCCACAACATAAATCGCTATTGAATGGAGACTAACTGTAACATCATGGAGGCTTATTTGTATTTTCTCCTCGGTTCCCCTATATTCACACTCAAACTGGGCCCTCCACAGTAGTTCTAAACGCAAGTCATGTTACACACGTTTGAAAGTGGCCTTAATCACTACTGCAGTGTGTGTGTTTGTGTGTGTATGTGCGTGCGTGCATGCGTGTGTCCGTGTGTGTGTGTATGTGTGTGTGTGTGTGTGTGCGTTTGTGTGCATGAGAGAGCACAGTGGTCATCTGTCGTTGGTGTTTACTTGGCCTCTGTCACCGCTGATATATCAGCACAAGAAAACCCTTACCTTAACACACAATGGACAAATAGACAAAGACAGACAGACGCACACACACACACCCACACACACACACACACAAGCTCTTTGCCTTCCAAATAAATAAAGTAAGCACAGAGTGAACGCACAAGCTCCCTCAGCCTGCTCTGTCCCGACCATTTCTCCAAACGGAGGTAGATGCCAAATGATGTGTGCATGTGATTTTCAGTGCATGTGATTGTGAGTTTAAGTGTGTATCTACTTCAGTGAACATTTGTGTAACATCTCAGTCATTCACACAAAAACCCGTTACTCCCCGCCTTGTGTGCATTACCTGGAAGTGGGTAAATATTTCTTTCCTCGCAGTCATTATGTGTCCTGTAGCTCAACTGTAACCCAACTCCACAACCGTTAAAAAATAAACACCAACTCAAGTCAAGTTGACTGACTCATTTCTGCCTAATGGTGTTTTCAGCAGACAAGTACCGGTGCTAATTTTATGCTTTTGCTTTGTCATGCATATACTGTCAGTTCTTTTTAACACTTTAACAATGACAATAGAGGAGA
Organism: Istiophorus platypterus; assembly: GCA_016859345.1. Taxonomy (NCBI): domain Eukaryota; kingdom Metazoa; phylum Chordata; class Actinopteri; order Istiophoriformes; family Istiophoridae; genus Istiophorus; species Istiophorus platypterus. The sequence continues at coordinate 7,718,319 of CM029118.1, read as the reverse complement.
TTCTATTATGACTTTATTTTGAAGCAAGCTCCTCCTAGTAAAACTTACTTATACAACATGACTTATCAATTATAACTTTGCCAATAAAGGAAAATAACTTTTAAAAGAAGACGAAGGAAAAAGAAGAGGAAGGAAAGGTTAGGGGAGGTCATTGTAAAGAGGAAGAACTGAAATGAAGCCGGAAGGCTGACGGGGGGGCTTTGTGCTCTGTGAACAGGTCATTTGTTTGGGTAGTTCACGGTGGTTAAAAGGCCAGGGGGAAAGTGACGTGCCAAACTAATGTGACAGGCAAATGAGTGTGAGCCTGTTCCTGGGATTTCTATGGGCTTTCTGCAAAGCGAGAGGCAAAAGGGGGACTCGCCATAGAGTGAAGCAGTCCATGGCAGCAGAGCTCAGGAAGGAGAATCTAACCAACAGGAATTCAAAACACCAGCATGATTAGAGTACTGTTTTTGAAAGCTGGAATCATTCCGTGAAGTTAATCAAATAATCAGCACACTCTGTCACATATGATTAATACTGGTATGTTTTGTAAGGTATGGTCGGATTGGCATGAACAATACATCTGTATTTTTTTTTCTTGTGGTTGAAGACTTTTCATCCAATCAGTAATGAAAACATCTTTGCACAAGAGCTATCCAGGAACACATGTCGTGCATTATTAGAAATATCTTCACCTCAGCACATTGCTGCTTGCTTGGTTATCCACAATGACAATATTCAGAAGCCAAATGAGCAAACAGCTGTATGAGCCAACATTTTGAACGTGCATTGGCATGATTAATTGCACAAAGAGACATGTCACAATGCACCGATGTGTTTCGTCGTGAGCGAAAACACGAACCCATGAGCAAGAAAGTGAACACGCGGACACACAAACACTGTAGCTTGACCAAATCTTTATTAACAAATTTTTGAAGTGAACTGACAATATTGCACCACATACAGGGGCCGTTTTTAGTTTATTTGCGGCTCAAAAGGAGCCAAAGGAAGAGACAGCAAAAGCCACAGAAACAATCATAATCTGGTAACTCTAGTAGTGATGAGATCGAGGGAAGACGGTTATGACTAAAGCTTCTAAAGCAGTGCAGTGAATAAAGTTCTTTCATCAGATAAGACTAACCAGATTAAGTATTAGTTCTGAGCTTCCAACCTCAGCGTTTGCTCGCAAAGCTCCCTTTACTGAAAGATGTGTTAGTGTACACATACAAACAGAAACGCATGTAAGCTCAGGCACAGACATGTTGGACGTGCCCCTAATGCTCCCAGAGGGAGACAACCAAGAGTCACCGTGATCAGAAGCTCAAATAGCATCACCTGGCTCCATTTAACGCAAAAGAGCAGCACTTCTCCAAACTCTGACTGGGTGTCTGATACCCGATGTCCAGAGATCTTGTTCTTTTACTGACCCTCTTGACCATAGGTAAGAATTGTGCACCAAATCAACTAATATTAGGACACATCTTAACCACAACATTCCAGTATAACTTCTCATTACTGCTGACACCATACCAGTCTCCCTGTTGATATCATTCTCCATTTTGGACTCTCTCGCAAACCCTGAGATATTTTAACACCTTCACTTGGGGCAGCGTCTTGCATGAGAGAAACATACTCTATCCTTGGAGTCACTAACCTTCAACCCATTTGCTTAACACTCCTGTAAACCACCAATGCTCATGCTCTGATTAAAAGCCCAATTGGCAAATAGATATATTTTAAAAAAAAAAACAAAATGTAGGAGAAATCCAATCCTGAGGTCAACAAACAACACTCTCCACTTGTTGGCTATGCCTTGAGTTACTGCCTATGATAATCAGAGTCAATGACACGGCAGGACGCTCAAACTCTAATACATCGTTCTCGGGGCACAGAAGTGTCTCAAAAAATGTGGCCAAATGGATGCTGCCAGTCTGTGTTCAAGGTAACTAACCCCAAATTTGTGTGTAGTGATATACTAACCACATCCTGTATATTAATTGCTCACAACACAAACTCTGGAATCACAAAACTGTCTTGACACCGTTGCACACGATAAACCAGGCATTAATTAGCTCTGCTTGTGAAAAACCTTGCCATAGAAAACAGGCCTGGTCACATCCAGAACTGCAGAAGCAAAAGATCTTCCTCTCCCTCTCTGTCTGCCCTGATTCTCAGTCTGAGTTTCTCTCTCTGTCACACATACACAGCATATTCCCTCTCCCTCTCTCGACCCACACACCACAGGACCCCCCCCCTGGGGAGAGAGACAGGGGGTGGGGGGGAGGGGAGGCATCATGGGTAGCATCACACATGTCATGTCAAAGACACATGTCAAAAGTACAGCCTGTGTCCTGAAAAAGCTGTGTGTGGTGTGAAGCCACCCCCCCCCCACCCCCCCCCCCCCCACCCCACCACCCCCCCTCCACCACAACCAAAAGCCACAAAAGCCTGCAGAGAGTGAAGCAGAGAGAGAAGAAGCAAAGAGAGAGAGAGAGCAGGGAGGTGCAGGAGCATCACTAGTCTCCTCTCCTTTCTCCTTCTCTTCTCCTGACTCACTGCACAGCTATTGTCCACGGATGTGCGTGTGTGTGTGTGTGTGTGTGTGTGTGTGTGTGTGTGTGTGGTGTGGTGTGTGTGTGTGTGTGGGGGGGCTTGGGGCTACTTTACCACCGCGCACCCACACACACACACACACACACACACACACACACACACACACACACACACACACACACACACATCAGGTGACAAACCTCTCAGTCCCCCGACCTTTCTCTATCAGTTCAATTGCCCTTTTAAATTTGACAGGCTTTCTTTTGTCCTGACGCATGCCGGCCCAGGCATGATAATTCATGCATCGCCTACTATACACGGCCAAAAGCATAGGGACATTGGAAGAGTGGGCATTAATATGCTGTTATGCTTGTTTCCCCTCTTCTTGTTTCAGGCTTTCCACAAGATTTGAAACTTGGGTGCGGGGATTTTTCTCTGATTCAGCCATAAGAGCATTAGAGAGGTTGGGCGCTCATTTGGTGTGAATTCATCTGGCTCACTGTCGGCGATCCAGTTCATCTAAAATGTGCAATGGGGTTCACGTAGGGGTTCTGTGCAGGCCAATCAAGATCTTCAGCACCAAACTCAGAAAAGCGTTTCTTCATTTCTTAATAGGGCAATTCACTCTTAACCATGGAGACATACAGATCTCTAAAGGCTTTAGGCGTACAAAGCTTGGATGCTTCGGTTCTTAGGCATCATGAGGTACCGTCAGCGTGGTGTCCTATCAGTTCAATATTCACTTTGTAGCATGACAGTGACGCAAAACATACAGCCAGAGTCATAAGGAACATCATGGACTCAGCCTAGGATTACATGGAGAGACAGAAGACACTGAGACAGCCTCAATCCACAGAGGAACTGTGGCGAGTTCTCAAAGATGTTTGGAACCCAAGTGAACCTAGAAGAATTGGTGCTGGGTTTAAACGACAAAGTGGTAGTGGTGGTGGTGGTGGTGAGTGGGGGGACGGGGGTGTCACACTAAATACTAATTTGTTCTAGGTTATTTTTTTAAAAAAAAATCTGTTTACTGCACTTTGTAAGAAGTAAACTGATAAATAAAATCTATTAGTGTAAATTTTGAAAGCATCCTCAGTTTACCTTTAGTGTCTAAAAAAATCTGCACTGCACTATACAGTATATCAGGAAGACAGGAGGAAGACATGCACATCTGACCTAGAGAGCATCCTTCAGCAGAAACATGAGTTATGATCTCTGTCCAAATATACCAAGGAAGTGGACTTTGCATTATAATATTAACCATGGTCGTTTCTTTAAAGACCAGGCTTTGTGCGCAGGGGAAGTGCCATGTTCAGGCAGGATGGGTCTTCCCCAAACTGTAGGTAGTGCACTATCATTGTACACTGTGGCATCGGATAATCCCATAATTGGAAAAAAGCAGAACAAAACAAATAAAGCCTTTGAAGAAAATAACATACAAGTATGTGGTATTTTTGGCCATGTACCAGAAAAATTGGATCCATGATTGAGTCAAAAATGGAATGCTAGACCCACAGAGCCTGATTCATTACTGCTGATGAGCCACACACATGCTGCACAATCCGGACGTGGATTGGGTTAGGCCATGGATGTGTGTTTGGATAGTACACAAATCTCAACAGTTCCCTGTGCACGCACATACAGTCCACTCATCACAGAGCCAACACAGAGTAAGCAGGGACAAATAGTGCAGATTGCCATGATGCAGAAGGCTGATTTGGGATCAAAGTGGGAAAATGGAGAGGAGCTTAATTTTAGAGTGCACTTGGATTCTGGAGAAGTGCTTGGATGAAATAGGACGAGAGAATCGTTCAAAGGACGCAGCAGTTTTTACAGTTTAATTAGCGAACTGATGATTTAATATGACAGATAAACGACACGTCGCTTTTCTCTCTGAAGGAAGAATTATTAAAGATTAATGAGTCACATGCTCAATCTTCTATTGGTTCTCTTTTAGTTTTTCACTGTCCAACAAGTTGTAAGTATAATCTGATTTTTCTGGGTTTTAATAAAGCAGAGCCCCCAGACTACACCTCAAAATATAGATATTTAAATGCTGTTGAAAAAATGGGTATATGTAACCTATATTGGTGCAGTACACAATGGCGACCTTAAGCCTAGACGTTTATCTATATCCAAGATGTCTACAAAATCTTGACTTAACAACCAAACTCAGCCCCATTTCATGGTAGACCCCTGACACCTTTTAATTTGCAAAACATCTAATTATACTGAGACGAATTGGAACCTGTAAGTTTTGGCCAAAAAAATGCCCCCAGGCACAAGAATTACAAAGCCAACAATAAAGTATCAATCAACAATACATTATGTCTGAAAAATAGTCTTTACAGACTGAAGGAGACTAACAATAGGTTTGAGACAGTTCAGTACAAATTAAATCAGTTAAATTGTCATTTTCTTCGTACCTTAAATCATTAAGACTCTCTTTAAATCCAGTCACAGATTACAAATAATCGTCCAAAATAGTGCTGAGATGCATTTGACTTAATTGGAGCATTACTGAATAACTGCCCATTTATCAGTCAGTAATATCATTAATATTATTAAGAACTCAGAGTGCACTGACATTTCCCTTTAACTTGATGCAGCTCACTAATGAGTATACTAGATGTTTCTAGATGTGTATGTCTCCATGCATGTGCATGCATAACACAATATGACGAATTACATTTGACAGTGAATTGTGTGTGGGGTTTAAGAAAAGGGTCTGTCGTTTCATGTCGGCGTGTATTTATCTCTGAGCCCTGTTTCCTACACTCAAAATGCAAATGAATTCAAATCTGCCACTCAGCTCTAATTAAGAGGCAGTATCCGAAATAGCAACAAACTGAGCTCTTCTAATGGTTTTGTGCCTCTGGTGCTACAGTAACGATTTCTCAATCAGAGAGCACGACAATCACACATTCAAGTGCACAAAATATCAGACACATTCATGAAGAAAGAACAGTGCTCGGATTCTCAATCAATGAAAAATTACTCTTAATTATTAAAAATAATTATGCTACTGGAATCTTCTCTTTACCCGATTCTCCACAGCTGAGCCAGCAGCAGCGTTATTATTTCACACCATGTGTGTTGCTACTGTAAACAGTCATAACATAAAAATGTTAACACATTAAAAGATTGTTACTTATGTAACATCAATTTTTTTTTTTTTATTACAGATTTATAGGAATATTATCATAACCAATTTGATGTGGCACACGCCCACTGCACTACCAATGTTTTGTGTAATGCATAGCAAACCCTGGGTGCACATCAAACTGCTGCCACTGTCCCAGTCATTGAGTTAAACTCAGCTGCTTTGCTATATACCAAACGCAGTTTTCAGAAACCCTTCGCTTTTCTCACATTTTGCTATGTTGCAGCCTCCAGAATGTTTCAGGATTTCAGAAAGCTGCAAAAACTTCTAAAACTCTGTTTTCACTTTGTCATTATGGGGTATTGACTACAGAGTAATTTAAACAATTTTAGTATAAAGCTAAAAAAACAATGTGAAAAAAAATTTTTTTTCCCACAAAGAAATGCACCAGTGGCAGTTTCAGCAGATGTCGAAACATCTGTTTACTGTTGTGCTCCTAACAATGCACCCTCGTTCCTCTACAAATGTCTATAGTAAAGATTTTGTACAGGGCAACATTTAGACAACTCAAGACTGTGGAAAAAGCTTTCATACAAAACCTCAGAAAGTGCATTACAGGGAGGACGTCTATGCCGAAATCCTCAGGTGAGGATCACCTTGACCTGATGACCTCTATTATTCTACCTTGACCAAACAAAAAAAAAACTGCGTCATATCCTGATGGAGTGTGGATGTACTCAAGTAGCCCTTCATTTTCCTTTCAGCTTGTCCAAAGCAAGATTACAGAGGCCAGCCAGCATTATAAGAGGCACAGGTAATTGCCCTCATTTCTGCCTCTGACTAAAGCCAATGTTCTGGGTGCTCTTAAGTAAACTATTGAGTGTCAGTCAAGGATTCTTCAAGGCTTCAGAAAATTGTATGGCTTTTTTTTTTTTTTTTACCAGGACAACTACCAACCTATATATTGATATTATGTTCCCCAATTCCAAAAACCTTGTATTGAAAGATTGCTGTTATTCTTAGAAAGTACTATCAAGGGAAGATTTTCTTTCTTCTCTCAAAGGCAGCTGAAGTGATTTTTTTTTCTTCGGTTTGGACTCAATTTTTATTCCATTACCTTCTGTTTTATTCATTATTATTTCTTACTTGTGTATGTGAATGATAACTTGTTTTATTTTAATCAATTCTTTACTGTAGATGTTTCACTTTTCTTGAAAACTAAAGTAAAATGTTGAGTGTTCACTCATTTGCGGTTTCTGTCTAAACAGTGGATGGATTCAATTAAGCCTATGTCATTATGCAGATGTCATATATGTACAATGTTGGTGTTTGGCTTCTACACTTTGAACTCTCTGCTCCACACAAGCAAGCACCAAGCTCAGCACAGCAGGGAATGTGGAGTTACAACAATAGCTACCAACAAGGAAACCACAGACTCCTGAGAATATAGTGGTGAACTCAAGCTGACTACTTTAACACGCTTGGGGCTTCACTTCATTTAATTTGGAGGATGTATGTTGCTTTTCTTTGTAACAATAGTGGTTACAAATGTTGTGATGTTATGTTTTGATGATTATGATGTCATTTGGCTTTGGCCTTACATGGGGATGTGAAATAATATAATACCCCCTGGGAGAGACCCTATCTGTTGTAGTTTTGATTCTTGTCTGTATCTGTACCTGGTGGTAATAAGTGACATTTTGGTGTTGTTACCCCAGTTTTCACACGTTTTGAGAACTTCGAGAAGGCTATGACATTATTTTCCTCTTCTGTTTGGCCTTGCGTCTACACTAAGTAGATGGAGGGCGTTTCCCACACACCGAAACAGTGCTTTTCTGAAACTTTTTCGACAGTTGATGAATCTGAAAACACCTGATAGGAAAAGTGTTTTCCACCCTGATGTGGAAACGGCCTTAGAATAAGGAGGTGGATTAGGTGTAATTGTAGTTTTTGTAGCCATACTTTTGAGCAGGTGTGTATAAGCTTTTATGTGTGATCAATGCCTGCTGGCTTTTAACAACATCAGACCAAAGTCACCACAGATTGTGTTCTTGTGCTTTGAGGACCCAACCCATTTAGGGAATACCAAGGGTATTAGTTGGTGATGTAGGTCCTAATGAATGAGCTGCCAAGCCACACACACACACAAAAACACACACACATAGCTGTGTCCTGACCAAACAAACACATCTCTTTCACACACACACACTAATCCTTCAGTCAATTGTAACCGAGCATTGCTCTCACCCCAAACCCTTCTTTCTGCCATGCTAAACACCGTTTCGTGGGACACCATCTGGCCTCCTCCCTTCACAAAAATCAGACCCTGTCAAACTAGTATAAATAAGAACACAATGCTAAAAACCCAAAGGACAATAAAGGACTCCAAAAGCCAACTGAAGATGAGAAGCCCAAATATTGCCCCATTACTCATCCTCTGACCCCAAATGTGATGTCCATTATGGCACAGCACACCAACCACTGGGGAAGAACCAATCCTAACCCAGCTTCTATTTGCATATGAAAGGCTTTAGCCTCAGAATATAGCATCCAGAGAGGTGGCTCGGGCTCTGATTTCAAGGGATATTTAGCCCCCTATTCAGCCATCAACAAAGGACAGGCATTCAGACAGGCAAGGAGGGAGGCAGTGCTCACTGAGCCGTCACAGAGCTCATTTGTTCTCTTCTGTTTACTTAAGCCTCCCCCTCTTTTTTTCTCCCCTCTTCACTCTAGAGGCTTCAAGGATGGATGGATGGGTGATTGGGAACCCTCCTTCCATTGCTCCATCCCAGCGGGAGAGATAAACAGCAATTTAAATGGTCGTCAGAAAGGGGTTTTCATTTGCATGAATTTATCGGTCAATCAGCGCTGCCGACAATCATCATCAAACCGTCGGCGCACTGTTGAGCAGAATTATTTATTTAACTGCTTCTTCTTCGTCCTTTGTCCAGTTGTTAGAATTGTGTGTATCTATTCGGGGGAAAGAATTCACGTTGGTTAGTGTGTGTGTGTGAGTGTGAGTGTGTGAATGTCTCTGAATATGTTTATGTGTTCTTGTACTGTTTAAGTGTCTTTAGTCTCTGATAGGGGAACACTTGATGAAGCTGAGAGGCATCTTAATCTGATTTCTGCCACCACCCACCTCAAGCCTCCTGTGTATTTGCCCGGAGATTGCTCAGATGTCTGAGGGGTGAGGTATTTGTAATTATATAGGAGGATTAAGGGGTTGACTAGAGGCCACATGGACTTCCTTTGTCGTATCTGAAAAGTAGGTGAGGTCGAGTCTTACTGCACGTCCCTCAGGTATTAGACAAGGTGCTGGAGAGAATAAAGCATGAGCTCCAGATTATCTTAGTGTAGAGATGAAGAAGTGAAGAGAGGGAGGCAGGTATGTAATGATGCCAAGGCAAGAGTCCCCATTTTGAAATTTGTATAGTTGTAAAGGTAAAACCAGATAGAAAGGAGATGGTGTAAAGTAAAAAAGTACTTTGTCTATGCAAGTCAGCAAATATATGAAGTAGTCAGGTCACCTGCAACAATAAAAGTAGAGCCTGACCAATAATGGATTTTTGGGGTGATTATATTAATATCTATATTTGAGATATTGTATCTCAAACATATCTTTGACATTTCTGCATTGACTTGTAATTTATTGGCCTGTTTTAATACTGGCTCGACCTCATAAAGCATTTTATAACTTTGTTTTGAGAACCTCCAATGCTGACATATCTGCAATTACCTTAATATCAGACAATTAATTGTAGCAGCTCTTAATAAAATGTTCAGTAAAGCTCTATAATTATTAACACTGAAAAATAACCCTTTCCTCATAACTCGTATTTTTTATTACTGTAGCTTAGTATCCAGATTTTATTACAAACTATATCTTTTCTTACATCTAAGACTACATTTTCCGAGCATGAGTCATAATCTCCCAGCTATTCATCTGCCAGTTGCTGTGACATTACATATGTGACGACTCAACCATAAGTCACAGTGGAAAGTAGTAAGTTTATTGCACTACTGTACCTAACAATGGTTTAAGGCCTAAAGCGGCTGGGCTCAACCTTATAGAGAGGGTAGGGAGCTCGGAGTAGGTAGTAGTAGTTCAAGCATTGGATCAGGATGCCTCCTGGATACCTCCCATTGGTGTATTTCAGGGCACATTCAACCGGTATGAATCCCTTGATATCAGTGCTCGGTAAAATTTAGATGGAGTATGTTGTTCTTAATAGGACACTTGAGGCCGAGGATTACATCAATTAGCTCAGTTCTCTACAGCTGCTAAAACAAAGCATTTGTTTCTCTTTTCACCTGCCACAAAAACACCAAGAAACAGATAACAAACTGTGGCTCTCCAGTTTTATGCCATTGATTGGAACACATATCTTTTTTTCTCATCATAATTTGCATACATATCACTGTTGAGTTAGAGAAATAAACTGATTACTGCTTGTGGAAGTTGTGAATTAAAATCTACCAGACCGGCTGAAATCATTTTCATGCATGGATGGAAGTTGAAGAGGTGAACAGAGGCCTGTAAGTACTTTTTAGAAAAGGCAAGGTTTTGTGCTTATTCATTGATTAGTCAGACATCACAGTCTTAAAAGCCAGCAAATGACAGGACTAAATGATGCATGGGGAAACTTTCTGAAATTGATGGATTAGTCTTTAAACATATTTTCTCCAACGATCAATATGTCTTCAGTTCATTTCAGTCATATCACTCATTAATTTAACTTACATGTTGGTGAGTAGACACTTTTGTGTGTCTCTGACCTTTATGCAAAATTTACAGAGACAGATTTAAAAAAATCAATATGTTAACCAAGTGCAGATTTTTTTTTAACACTGTTTGTTATACTGGCCAAAAAAAAAACAGATTCCAATGCATTCCAATTGTGTTGTGAAAGTTGTCCTACAGAAATGACTGCAGTTAAAAGCTAACAAAAACCTACCTAAAAAATAACAGGGGTGCCTCTTCCTGGTCAAAATATTTATCATGAGGAAATTGGGCAGTATTTGGGTAGATGTCTGCAAATCCATAGGGGAGAAAACCTAATCACACTAGAAGTTTTTATAAAGCATGTTCGAGGTGGGAATGTTGCACTTTTATCCTGCCTCACTGTTCAGTATCAAAGGTACAAACACGGGGGGGGTGATTGTTGTTCTGCCAATAAGCATCTAACATATGGTGTACCTGCCCCGTAGCCACTGTAAGTGGCCTATGCCATCCTGAGCACTTATTCTTCTGCGTTGGTGTCACTCTGCAAAAATTCACCAAACCACTAGTTGGTGGTGGGGTTTATATGCCACTGTGTTGAGTTTCTTTGCCACTATTTTCCACGAGTTTGTTGGAGCACTTCAGAACAATGGAGACTAAAATAGAACAGATCTTGATGGACCTGGAGCAGATGGATATTGAACAGCAGTTAGTTTTCATGGATTTACTGCGGCACAGAAACAGAAGAGGAGGTTGGAGGAGATCATCTGTACGATGGCGGCGAAGGAGAAGCCAGAAATACGATGCAACCAAGCTAACCAATCACAGTTTTTGTTGCCCACCTCTAGGCAAAGCGTAGTCACATTTTTTGGGAGGTATATGGCAAGCTACAGCATAGGCTATGGTACACGGCTACGCCATAGATAAGCCGTAGGTTCAACTCAGAAGAATAGTTTTCCTTAAAAGTGAGAGCCATCATGGTGGGACAGACGCTAATGCTGTTGTGTTACATATCACGCCTCCGATTCTGAAACTCCGGCATGTTGTGCAAAATCCCGCACTGAGGGAACATTGTCTGGCCTTGTCTGGTTTGGTGTAAACACGCAATGCTGGAATAATGAGGGGTCTTCTTAATGGCAATACAGTGGGATGTCTGTCTAAAAGAGGGTATTGGCTAGTGCACCCTTTATGCACTGGGAAAATAGGCACTGTCCAAGGTGCTGAATGAGCTTCCTCTGCTGAAGGAATAAATCAGGATCAGAATCAGAATCAGTAAAACTTTAATGATCCCCGACGATAATTGCTTTGTTACAATTGCAATAGGAAGAAACAAGTAAAAACTTAAATAGAAATAATAATAAGTACACAGTAAATGAATAGTAAAATATAACTGAGAGTGCGTAGGTGCCTCGCTGTCACTACTTGGGGTGCGGCTGTGGCTCACGAGGTAGTGTGAGTCGTCCACCAACCGCAGGACTGACGGCGGGATCCCCCTGCTCTTCCTCGCCATAAGTTGAAGTGCTGGTAGGCAAGAACCTGTGTCCCATGTTGCTCCCAGTGGGCAGGCCGGGGCATTGCATGGCAGCTCTATTGCGGTCGGTGTATGAGAGTATGTGCGAATGGGTGAATGATATGCAAACTGTAAAGTGCTTTTCCTGTTAACATAGAAAAGGGCTTTATAAGTGGAGTCCAATTTACTTTCTTCTCATTTGTGTGTACCATCAATTCTCACCACCTAACTTGCAATCCTCTCATTTCCACAATTTGAATAACTTTAATTAGTTTTGTTTTGGCAACCCTTTTCCCTCCGTTCAGAATTATATTGTGAATATTAAGTGCTTTTTATTCCGCAGCATTGAAACTGAGAGCAAACAAGTGCAAACCTTGTGGCAAAGGGTAGATGGTTGGAGTCTAGCCTCTTGTCTCTGTGCCTCAATCTCTTTATCCCTACACTGAGCTGGCCCTGGCCCAGGGCCCGTTCCCAGGCTGTGTGTGTGTATCTTTATCCTCCCAGCAGGGAATAATCTGGGGGTAAAGGGCTCACTACTGTTTTTACATAAACAAAGACTTTGGGATGAAACAGAGCGAGCGTCATGGCCAAATCCCTGTGCCTGGCTGTCGGCCACCGCTCCGTGCCGGTTTTCACCTCAGGCACCTCGTGGACACCACACTGGTCCTGGTAATTAAGCAGCGCAGACAGGCACCGTGATTAAACTATGTGACACTGTGGACCGAGGCGGGGCCACCACACAAAGTGCTGGTCGGAGCCACTGCTGGAGTTTTGCAGCGGTTCGGACTTCACTTCAAACAGCAGATTACATGATAGATGTATAGAGTGACATAGACATAGTTATATTAAAACATTATTTAAAAATGTTTACTGAATGAAAAAAATCCAAATATAAATAGAATATTTGTCATAGTATATCCATTAATATATCAACTATTAATAAATAAACTTTAAAACAACTTATAAATAATATAATGACATATAGTGTTTTGGACCTGAGAATGCTGAAGGTAATAAAAGAAGCCTGCTCATCAGGAGCAGTTTTCTTTTCAGGGTTATGCCATGACAACAAAAGTCTCCTAACCTTAACCAAGTAGTAATTTTAACACACATGATGACCTTTCCCTAAAACTACCAAAGTCCTTTTCGTGCCTAAACACGGAACAGAATGTAACCATGGCTTCATCAGATCTTAACATTGATCAATTTTTTTGTTTTGGAAAGGAAAAGACAAATGATGTTGTCCTGTTGATGGAAGTGTCAGATCTGCTATTTCAGGGGGATGTCACTTAATTTGGGGGACTTGCTGAACTTGAATTTTTATCTTTGTTACCCTTAATACATGACAATATACTCTGGTGGGTTGGAAGACTTCAAGTGGAGTCGACTGCCTGCCTGCAATGACTTATCATTTAGGAAAACCACATCCTCCTCCTCCTCCCAAGTGC